>JADKLZ010003886.1:15834361-15858051 GCA_021533235.1 Biomphalaria straminea
TGTCTTAAAGTAGGTTTCATTTATATTGCATACTAATTAGGTTTTTTCTCTTTAAATACTGTTTGCATAAAATATTTTTAAAAATTAGATTTTGAGCTTTTAGAAAAAAAAAAGTAGCCGTTGCATCAGAACTTTGAATGCTCTATATTATCGTGATGTCAGATTTTCATTTTCTCTTCTACTTTCTGAGCACTAAACGGGACGGACGGACGGACAGACGGACAGACAGACAGACAGACAGACAGACGGACAGACAGGCCACACAAAACTAATAGCGTCTTTTCCCCTTTCGGGGGCCGCTAAAAATCCAAAAATTTTAGCTTGATTCTTGTAAATTATTACAATTTTTCACTGCTATATTTTCATTATGTTGCAAAAAATATGTTATCTCCTGTTAACAAAATTAAAGATATCTTTCTATCTTCCACTATCAGTGCTTTATTGCCTTGTGGTTAAATCTGTGAGAAACACTTACAATGCTTGTATCTACTGGTCCAAAGTATAACATTGGGCTATTGTTGAAACCACTGAGCATAATCAGAGTAAAACTCTAATGATTCACTAACATTACAAAATACTAACGACAGGGATAAGTTTGATATTTAAAACAATATCTATCCATTTTATATACCATTTGTTGTTTTGGTATAAATAGTAACACATTTCATTGCTCCTTTACTTAGAAATTTAATCAACATTTGGTAAGTTTTAAATCTATAATATCTAAAAAGTCTGCATGTGCAATCCCTCTAGCAGTACTCACATTATTAATCAAAGTTGTTGTTTTTTTCTTTTTTAGTGAACTACTTACAGACTTGCATTTTCTCCTTTCTTTGCTAATTCATGATATTGGCTTTTCCTTGTATGTGCTTTGTCATAGAAACTATTGCCTATACATGGTATTTGATTTATATATAGTATTTATATGCATTGTGTAAGAAGTAATTTTGATTGATTGTAACATGAGCATCCATCTGGTGGTTGGCTATTGCAACCCTTTCTTGGTTAAGCCCACCTAGCTATTAGAATTATTTGATGTTTGTTGAAATGTACATATATAGTTTTTCCATGTTTAGATAATATAAAATTCTATTAATAATTTCATGAACTTGCAATCATCAGTCCTATGAAGAGATAATTTACTATAAAAAAAACATGCTTACAAATGGAGATTATGTTAAACACACACACCTGTATGCTAGTCAGTGATACTCTTACATTGTTATTCACACACACACACTAGTAAGCTGGTCAATATTGCTCATGTAGTAAATTTTTTACAAAGCATATATCAAGTCTGATAAAATGTTTGTACACATTATTTCTCCTTCACCCAATCTCAGATCAAGCTGAAATTTTCACAATTATTTCTTTTACATGCCAACACAAGAATCACTAAAAAAAAAAAAAAAACTAATTAGTTAATTTAGTATTGGTAATTAATCATTTTGTTTGGTATCAAATAAGGGAAAGAAATTTTACTTGACAGATTAAGTGGTATAAGTTGAATTATGCCCCTTTATTGTTTGTAGAAAGAAAATAATAAATAACTATAAAAATATTTTCATAAGCAGCTCTCTGGCACAGTGGTTATCATATCGGCTTGAGTAGGCCTTAGCTCAGATACCAGCTTCTTTCTCTCTCCCCCCCCCACTCTTTTCCAACTGGCCTATGTGATATGATTATAGCAAATTGAGAAAGCTAAAAGCATGAAAAAAAACAATTGGTAAAAATATTCCTAATAGCACAGATTCATTATTGTTGCTCTAGAATAGATCTACTACAAATTTAATTACATGATTGATCAAAACTAATTGCTACAAAACAACTACACTTAATTTAAGCTTTGTTTTTTTTTTAATTATTTTTTTTTTGTATTTTGCTTGTTATGCTACTCTCACACTTATTTGCTGCTATGTAGTACTTACATCATATAAATTACATATATATATATACATATACAAAACTTCACCTTTCAGACCTTGCAATCTATAGGGCAGATGATGTAGAGTTCATCTGTTTCTGTGGCCCATGGTTAACAAGGGTGTCATGTGGCCAGCACAACAACCAACCACCTTTACCTTTTGCCAACTTATGTCAGGTACCCATTAGAGCTGGCGCCCAAAGATCCTAAAATATTTATATATAAATATAGGTGACCGGTCACTTCATCCCCGGTCACTTCATCCCTGGTCACTTCATCCCCGGTCACTTCATCCCCTGGTCACTTCATCCCCCGGTCATTTCATCCCCTGGTCACTTCATCCCCCGGTCATTTCATCCCCTGATATTTTCATCATTTTATCTAACAAATTGTATTTTTAAAAATCATTAAATGAGCAATATATAATGTATTAATTTTTTATTTCAATGACACAATTGTAACACGATAGATTAGAATAAAATTAAAATTAAATGCCATTAAAAACTATAACAAAATGCAAATGACACAATTGTAACACGATAGATTGGAATAAAATTAAAATTAAATGACATTAAAAACTATAACAAATTTATACGCAATAAGCAAGGCTAAAAATGACACGCCCATTTTCAATAAATTTCGATTGAAAAAAAAAAATAAAGTGAAAATGGTCGTACTTCCACCACACCTTGGCCTTTGATGACAAGTTATCAGCGTCACGGTCATAATTATTCTAATCGTACTTCTACCTCTCAAAAGATTTCAACTACTTGTACCACACTGTCACAAGGTCAATTCAATGTTGAATGATGTAATGTCCTTGTGATGCCGGGGATTCAAATCTTCTATTAAAACAATTGAATTAATGTCGAACTAGAATTCACTGTAAAAGATTCTTTGTAGAAAACTAAACTCTGGAACTTTATTTGAATAAAACGTAAGTACAGCTTATGTACAATAGTAGATCGACAATGAAATAATAACATAACAAAGGCTTTTTTCTTAATAAAACTTAGAGATGTTAGAATACACAACCTTTCAGTAAGACATTTACGCACAGACTGAAAATCTCACGCAATTACAGTCTCTGGGCGGAAGTTGTCATGTGACTGATGCAACCGACTGATGCAACTTCTAACCAATAGATTTTAATTTCTATCAAGACAAAGAAAAGCTAAAAATAACTCTCGTGTAATACCAATATAGAAATCAACCCAGAATGGCATATTTGACACACACCTTTGCCTTTGATCCTTTCGCTATAGCTAAGTACAAATCCAGATTTACCTTATAATATAAGATTTCTCATTAAGAATACATAGCGGGAGAGTAAACACCATAAAAGCATTAGTAACATGTCATAAAATGTCAAAAAGCATTCTACATAATCATATTTATGTATAAAATATTTAATTGGGGAAGAAATGACTGGAGGATGAAGTGACCGGGGGATGAAGTGACCAGGGGATGAAGTGACCAGGGATGAAGTGACCGGGGATGAAGTGACCGGGAACCATAAATATATATAATAATAAACAGAACAATAAAAACAACACAAGATACAGAAATTTTACAAAGAGAATTAGATGAATTATAAAAATGGGAATCAAATTGGAGCATGTCTTTCCATCCAGAAAAATGTCAGTTATTAAGAGTAACAAAAAAACAAATTAATTCCACTTATTTTATTCATGGTAAACCAGTAACACAGACTAAAAACGCAAAATACCTAGGTGTTATAATAAATGAAAAACTGTCATGGAATCCCCATATTGATGAAACAATAAAAAAATCAAACAAAGCATAAGGGTTTATTAAAAGAAATTTCTATAAATCAAATAAGAACATAAAACTGAAATGTTATTTAACCTTGGTTAGGCCTAAAATAGAATATGCATCCTCTGTTTGGGACCCCTCAACTCAAGAAAACATTAAGAAACTAGAACAGACACAAAATAGAGCAGTGAGATTCATAACAAATCAATATTCACATTTGACTAGAGTAACACCTTTGGTAAAATCACTAAATTTAGAAAGCCTTCAGGACAGAAGACTCAAAAGTAAAGTAGCAATTATACATAAAACACTTAACCATAATCTTCAAATTCAAAAACAAAACTTAATAAAATACTCAGAAAGACACAAAGAAAAAGGCACATTCCTCATCTCATATGCTAGGACAAATTTGTACAAAAGCTCCTTCTACCCTAGCGCTATTAGAGCATGGAATGGATTGCCTGAGCTAGCCAGGAAAACCAGTGACTTGGCAGAATTTAAGTCATTGGTTAATATGCATGACTAAATGCATGAAGCGTAGGACGTAATCATCTTTTTTGAAGTAACGTCTGTATTGTATAAGATAAGAAGATAAGATATATATATATATATATATGTAGTGTGACCATGCGATATGCAAATTTAATTTTTTTTTAAACAGTAGGACTTGCTATGACCATAAGTTGTTATAAGTAAAATTTAAATAAAGGACTTAATGAAATCTCATTTTTAGTAGTTGTATGTGAAAAAATACTGTGTGACACTTATTAACATACAAATTCACATAACAAAAATGAAAAGTGTTGTTGGAGTTTTATGTCTTGTATTTGAAAATATCAAACCCTGCCCTTGGACCTCCTTTGTTTAACAACAGTTGCTGCCTATAAGCTCATGTGAAAATACTAAATTACTTTATCTTTTTCTTGTTTTTTTTTAATATCTGGTTAATGAGCTTTTCACTAAAACTATATACTTATCTCTCATTGTAACGCATACTATTTTGAATGAAACTAAAATGGAATCAATGAATATATAAAAATATATAACTGGTTTTCTTTGTCTTGCTGTTCAATTCTCTGTATTTTTATTGTTGAGTGCTCAGATAAAAAAATTATCAATATAGTATAGATTGATTAAATATTAATATTTGTTAATAAATAATAATGCTAGAAAATCATCATTTGTTTCAAATCTAGTTTTGAATATTTTAGGAATGATTGAAGAAATAGTACAATGAAGTAATTGTTTTGTTTGTTTGTAAAATGTTTTACAAGTTTCGGAAATTCCTTCAGAGTTGAAGATAGTTATTTCCTAGTCCAAACCTCCCGCAGGACAACGGGGGATGGGAGCGGGCAGGTTTTGAACCAGGGACCATCAATTTATTGAATAAATTATAGAGCTGTTTTAGTTTATTATACTAGATTCATTGTTTAATAAATATATTCATGTTAAATGGTAATTGTCTTAATTAAAGTTTTTCTCAACCAATTGAGTAAATTTTTTAAAGTTCCATATTAGTTTCCAGATTCAATATATATATTTATAGTATGTTTACTTTGTTTCAGGAGGTAAGGTATTTATCCGCATGGTTGCTGACAGCATATTGGGCTCACCATTACCCACTGGTAGGAGTTCACCATGACAGCAGTAATAAATGTTTACATGACTATATCTAATAAGTAGTTGTAAGTGACTGATTAAAAGTTATCCATAGTGACTGATATATAAATTTTCTCATTATGAATTATTTTTTCATAAGTGAACTTAATCAAAATTATTCAAACTGCTATTAATTTTTGTTTTTAATTTGACTATTATATTTATTGTCATATGAAAAAGCTTAAGACATGTAACATGACTTTTTCAAATGTTTTTTTTTTAAATCTAAATATAAAACCAGTCCAATGCTTATTGTTTCTGAAATGATCCATTTTTCTCCCACTAGTTACATTCCTTGGTCAGCATTCTCTTATTTTTCACACACTACTTTCAATGTTAAGTTTGAGTTTGGTCAGAATGCTGTACATGTCACCTTTGTCTTGGGCTTCATGAATGGCAGTTTTCTTATCTTTTTAGAACTTGTCCAGCTCATTATTTATATATATATTATATATACATTATATATATATCATATATTGTTAGGTTAAAGAGTTTAAAGATACTCATTGATTATTCAGTAGTGCTCCCTCAGCCTACAGCTGGCACTGCGGGACACCCAAGTCCACCAGCTCACTTTTTGGGTTCAACATAGATGATGAAATAACTGAAAACAATAATTCAGAGAAAATATAAAAGAACTTTCAAAAAGCACCCCACAAGTTTAAAGCTTCTCTCCCTTTCTCTGTTATTCTAAGCACTTACTGTTGTCCATAATTGCACACATTTTCCATAAACAAAAATCATGTAATCATTTTGATAAGTCTGCACATGCACAGTACAATAAAAGGGGAAGTTATACATTAGTTCAAAAATGTTAACCAGGGTTATCTTCGTTATATTTTGGTTAAAATAAATTATTACAGCCATTGTTTTCTGACATTTTTGAAAGAGAATCATATCAGCTACATTTTTTTCATTATCTTCTATGTTTCTCTAACTAGACTATAGAAGTCCACACTAAATCATTTTTAATGAGTCCAAAGCACTGTGAATAATTCATTGTTCCACTATCCTACTATGATACACTTGATAGATTGTGCATTGTTTAAGTGTTGTTTTTGTTTTTTTTTGTAAATGGGTATAACAATAATTTACATCATTCATCTTGTAATCATAAACTTTGTAATGATTTTCAAATCATTTGATCCCTAGACTAGTCAGCACAATGTAATTCATTAATTCAGTTTTTTACAAGTGGATCCTTGCATCCAGTTGGTAATCCTTTTTTAAATTTTTTTCGAAAGTCACTTGAAGCTCTGCATTTATTTTTCTGTGAGCATAGAATGTAAATCTTTTAATCAAATATCAGCACAGGAATACAATTAAGATGATGGTCTTTTGGTCTGATGTTACAATGACTGGTACACATAAAATGTCTTTAACAGTTATCTGGATACTGACTGAATATAAGCAATCTCTGAACTAGTCAATATGTTTTTTAACAGCATTTATCGATGCTAGTCTACTTGATATTACTATTGTTAATTTACAGTTTGGCTACTCTATTGGTAGTTTATATATGTATATTTATATATGGATATATCACCACTGAAATATATTTATTTACTAAAGTTCCAGTTGTGTGCCTTTCGTATATGGTATATTTTCACACATATATTTGTTTTACTGTTTTCATTTTTTCTAAGTATATTATATTTTTAACTGCAGCAAACTGTTTTTATATGCAATGACAAAATATTTTTTTTTCTGTTTATATTTATAAATGAAATGATAAAAGAAAATGCACTTGTTATTTTCAAACCTCACTTTGTAACACATCCTCTTTTAAAAATCCAAACAACAGAATGAGTAAAACTGAGTTGGAGAAATGTTAAAATGTATCCTCGTCTTCCACAAATAAAATTGTATCCTTCCACGAAAGATTCTTTTTTTAACTTTATTCATATTTGTTTTGAAACACTTTTCAGCTGGGTGAGTTTCATTTGCTTTCCAAACATTTACATTCATCATAATGATATACATTAAGTGAAATTTCATTTAAGTTGCATAGAAAGAAACAGTGGATTACCTGTTTAGCCACAATCTTCAACTCAATATTAATTGGACTCAGGAATGTATAATACAAAGATAACTATGCCCTAGTTCATACCTGCAAGGAATGGTGCTGGTAAGTTTTCAACTTGGGACCATTGTGATAACTGTCAGGAGCGTTTACCAAGGGACAACAAAGTGATCAAATGTTTAAACCATTCTACTTTGTAATTAATTTAAAATGTTATGTAATTTTGTTTTTGTTAGAAATAAATATTTATTATGAAGCTGGTAATTGGAAAGTCAAGAAATGGAAACAAACGGAGATAATAATAATAATAATAATAATAATAATAATCTTTATTGTCCGTGAGGAAATTTGTCTTACAATTTGTGCATTACACCTGACAGAGAGTTTAATATTTAGACATTACAAAAAGCTTTTTTTTTTTACAATATTTGTTTTATCACAGCTGGAAAGCACACTGAATTCAACATATTAAAATCACTATGTGATATTGAAAATGACAATATTTGTACTGTCATGAATTCCTCAAGTGTTAAGTTGAAGAATATTGCTCTGAACCATGATGGATTATTATTTATATTGTTCTGAGGTTCTGCTGCTGTCACTCTCCTGGTAGATGGGCCTGGGATTCTGGTTGATGTGTTATATATATATTGTGATTGATATTTGGGGCATTGCATGAAAAGACCAGTCTTGATATACATGCATTGGGAACACATCAAGGTCATTAAATTTGAAATTTCCGTAAATCATAAATAATTTATAGTTTTAAAAAATCAATATTATGAAATCACACACAAATTCTTAATTCTACACACTTTATCTTTGTAAAATAATGGAGTAGCAATCCTTCACAAATCATGGGGTCACTCAATAGGGATATGAGAAAGTCCATGGCACTATGTATACATTGTGACATAGTAATGGTCACATACAATGTGGAACCTTAAGACAGGAATTAGGGGTGAGAGAAATCCTTCTCAGTGGTCAATGGGATAAAGGGACTCAAAGTGTTCCAATTCCATAATAGATATTTTCCAAAAATAATAAAACAGTTTGATTTTAGTTAAGTATATCATTGAAAAAAATGCTTGTAGTAATTATTAATTTGTGTAGATAGTACTATAGCATATTTTATATCAGCCAAGTTTCCTAATTAAACTTTACATTTCCACCAGATTTTAATGATTATGGTCAGAATGTCACAGCTCAGTGATTAGATCCTGGAACTTACTGATAATATACAATTAGCTACGAGAACTAATAAGAAGTTTTCTGACATTAACAATGGAAAAACATATCACAGAGTAGTTGGAAATTCCATTTACAATAATAACTAACAAAGAAAATGGAAATGATCAAAATTCTTTTATACTCTTGTACCTTCAAAATTCCTTACAAAGAGAAAGTGTTTGGTATTTAAATTTCTTTTCAGGTTAAAGAAAATGCATATAATCTTTAAGGCACCTTTTTTATTTTATTGGTCAAGCTCAAAACAAGGTCAATATTTTAAAATTGATCTCTTACAATTAAACTGTAAAAAGAAAATACTCTTATGAAGTACATCTTTAAAAAATACTTATTTAATATTTATGATGGTATAATTATGTAATGCTTTTTTTTGTGATTAAACAATAATAGAGTTACAAGTGATCTTGAACAAATGAGCAGTTATAAACAGCAGTACAGTATTAATTTCTGAACAAACATTCAACAACAAACAAAATAAATTTGGATTACAATAATACATTTTAACATTGGGAACATTATCAAAGCTATGTTTGTTACTGCAAAGTCATTTATTTATTTGTTTTATATTACTATTTTGAGTCTACAAAATGTTCAATTATTATAGATGTTTGCCTGTCATGCTAGCGTCTAGTATGGCTAAGTTGTACATTTTAAAATATATATATATAATGCCTTAACCATTACCAGTCTAATGAATGCATATAATATATATATACAATTTAAAATAATATTAGTAAAGAAAAAAAAATCAGATTAAAAAATATATTTTTATAACTTAACTACACTAATACAAATTTACAGAATAGATTTTAAATGACAACTCTGTTGAAAAAAACAATATATGTTTTTTTGGCACCATCCTAGCTTGAATAAAGATTCTGAAAAAAAAAGTTTATTATATATTTTATTAGCTTATAATAACATGCACTATTGAACATGCATGCTAAATTGTAATAATTAGGATGTTTTTTTTACCATTCCTATGCATTAGCTTGCAAATTTGTCATTGGGTGGAACCATAGATCTAGAAAATAGCTCTAATGATTTTCCTAGAAATTTGACTATATACTGTATATCTTTGGGTAAAAAATAACTAATAGACCAAAATTGTGACCAATATAATTTTTCAAAATATAGTCATACATTTAAATTTGGCTAACATATTTTTATTTTGAACATGTTAGTGGGAATTCCAGCATATATTCAGTAAAGAGTTGAATAAATAGACATTTATGTAGAAATCATTAACTGTTCTGCTATAATTAGTTTTTGACAATATACATATGTATGAATGCTTGTACTAGGCAATATCAATGCTGTATTTATAACTAGATCAAGTATTCAATTCTGGAAAATTCTTGTCATTTTTTTTTTACCATACTAGAATTTTTTATACTCTGACTAAATTTATACATTCTTTGCATAGCCAGGTTTGTTTATTTTTTATATGGGAAATAAAAAGTAAGTTCCTTCATTAGTTATTAAGAATGAAGTAATCACTTTGACAAAACATGATCACATTCATAAGGGAGGTCAGAATGTCTTTTGAGTTGTGTTTTGAACAAAACTTTTTTTTTTAAAAAGTATTTTGCTTTGATAAAAAGATTGTTTGAAGATGAGAGACTAAATTAAATTATTGACCATTCTCAAGGCACGAATTTTAACTTTTAAGTAAAGATGACAAATAACTATTCATGATATCGTGAAACTCAACTTAAAATTTATTTTTGTTTAAATTCTAGACCCAGGATTATATTTTTTGATGGAGGGTTACATTAATAAAAAGAAACAACAGTGTTTGAGTATTAATTATTTATAAATATGGATGAAATTAATATTTACAATCATACAAATATTAATTAATTGTCCTTTAAAATAATCACCTGAGTTTTTATTTTTCTTGGTGATTCATGCAGCACTGAACTAGAGTCTTCTGTAATGGGAGTCACACTGCTTGGACAGATAAATGTCAAAGGTATAGGTCAGATATTTAAATAGAAAAGGAAATTGATTGAAAGTGTTACTCATTTATATGTGTACATAAACAGTTCTACCAAATAAGATTCAAATCCAATTATATGATAGTTTTTATCAGTTCAACACTTTTTTTTTACAGAACTAAAATAATGGTCCATTTTGTTAATGGCTAGTAATTAAGATGTGAGGCAAAAGCCATAACCTAGAAGGAATCACTCTTCCAATACTTAGAATAATTTTTTTTTTGGCAATAGCTAACGTTACGGCATTGCCCAAAAAGTATTTATAGAAATTAGTCTCATTATCTTAATCAACATTTATCTATGTCACATCTATGCAAATTATTACTTACCCATTTTCAGTTTCATTAATCTGGTAAAAAGTACTTTTAGGATTTGTCAGTTCTTGTAAGCAGACATTTAGAAAGTCAGCACACTGATCAAAGTGGTTCTCTTCTGCTAGCTGGCCAGCTGTTTTACCCTTGTTGTCTTCCTGAGTGATGGATGCCCTGTTGGCTACTAGCCATTTGATACATTCTATGTGGCCGCTAAAACAAAAACAAAATTCAACATTCAAAATCATGGAATATAACAATATTTCTAAATAAATTCTTTGTTATATTTAATATATATTTCTTAAAATATAAAGTTGCTTTTAAAGCTTTTCTTAAAAATTAGTATTTAAAAAAAACTTTATAGTATCATAAAATGCTGATGTTAGAAGCACATTAAGAAAAAAAAAATTTAATCATCAAACATTGTTCAATGAAAAACTAAATAAAAAAATAATTAATCAAATTTATTTAGTCTATTGTTTTTAACTTTTTACTTTTTAGCAGCTAAATGAAGAGCAGACTGTTTGTCTAATGTTAGACTTGTAATGGAACAGCCCATTGCTTGCAGAACCTAAGAGAAAAGAAACAAAAAAAATCTATAATTTAAAAAAAAAACAACACCTGTATATATATATACACTTGAACACTTTTCAAAATATAAATTGCCGACGTTGATAATTAGTACTTCTATTTCTTATTAGATAACTTGTTGTAGTTCAATTTCTGTCAATATATGTTGTTTTTTAAGAACTTTTTTGTGTTTCACAAAAATTAGTGCCACCCTATATTACTTACCATCATTGAATTAACATGACCATGCATAGCTGCAATATGCATAGCACTATAGCCAGTAGGTGTCACTGCATTGATATCAGCATCACTTGTTACTAGCCATCGTAATATATCAATATTCCCCCTGGCAGCTGCTAAGTGGATAGGTGTCCATCCATTTCCATCCCTAAAACTTAAAACAGAAAATTATTGTCAGATGCTTTTGTTTCACCAATGACTGTACATTTACACATAATTTTATATATTCACATATCTTATGATTTTTTAATTATCTAAAAAGTAAATAAAGTTATAAAATCTTTTTATTATTGTGAATAAAGTTAAAATACATGGCTTCTCAAAAGAAGGTGTTCCTAGTTAAAATGTTTTCTTTTCTAGAAAAAAACATGATTGACACAATAAATAGCCAATAGGTCTCACATATATCTTGCCCACAGAAGAAATCCTTAATATGCAATGACTTTCTGTTCTAAAAGTAGGATAAAATAAATATACTTATACTTAACTCTTTCATCTCATGGAAACTGTTAATCAGATCTTTGACTCTCTCCAAGTCCCCAGCACGCACAGCATCATGTATACCTTTACCTTGAAGCATTGTGAGCTCCATAGCTCTACCTCTCTCCAGCTGATGCTTTTTCTCAGTTTCATTTTCAGATGATGCATCCTGGGAGTTTGATGTAAATAAAAAGAAATATATACCATTAGTCAATCAATTTATAATGCCAATCAGTCTGAAGTAGATGATGTTTTAAACTCTTGTTCTAAACTCTTTTAGTACATATTAAAAGCAACAGTATTTCAAAAGCTAATTTCTTTCAATAATTGTTAAACAAGAAAACTGGCAAATAAACAATACAATAAAATAATAATTTTGATAAAAACAATATTATGACTTGAGAGACTCAAATTATAGTCTGTCAGGACTGAGTTCTGGTCAGCCTGTGTCTCCTGTTAACCGAAGAGGACAAGGGGGGGGGGGGGGCCAATTCAGGGTGGACTTCAAAACTGTTTTTGACTTGGATTGTTTATTTTTTTGTGAGATGTATTTTGAATTTAATGTAACACATAATAAAAACCAGAGTGGTTTTGTTTCTAGTCCAGGACAGTTGGACTTTGGTTATTTTTTTAGAGTTGAAGAGTGGACTCTAAGTTATTGTTCTGTGCAGTTATTATGCAGTATATTGGATACTGATCTATTATATTTTAATGAATGTTGGATATTGCATTTGGCAGAACGGAGCCTGTATTATACTACTATATATATATTAAAGTTGTTATATGTTTGTGAATCAGCATTCCGAATCCTTATTTTGTCGTCCTATGTGTCGTTACGGTATTGCCTAGTACTTGAGTACAGTTAGTAATCAGCACTGAAGTACCCATAAGTACAGAGGAGAGGAAAAAGAGCCTTGACATAGTCCTTACCTTGCTACCTTTTCGCTCATTCTGACTAGGTTTATTTGTTTCTTTTACAAACTCTGAGGTTTTACTTTTTCCTTGTGGTTCCATGTAAATTTCATCAACCTGTTTGTTGTCATGTGCAGAAAGAAGTCTAAAGACTGGCCCTGATCTAGATCGATCTTCTTTATGATCACTATCATCTATTGTCCTGCTCTGAAAAAGAAGCTAACAAGTTTAGTTTTATGTTAACCAATCTTCTGAAGCATATATATTTCTAAAATTAATAAATCATTAAAACCTAATCAGATGCTCAGGTAGTTTGACAGACCATGTCCTCCAAGTTTATGCTTCTGTACAAGCAGACATGGCCTGAAGTAAATTCTATTCACCTTAGCAATTTCATCAGTAATAATACACACCAGCAAAACATTGCATGTGGAAGAGTATGGCTATGTCCTATGCATTATGTTTATTAGCAGGCACTAAAGAAATATATTTGAAAACTATAAATATACCTTTAAGACATGTCTCTGTTTAGTTCTTGGTGTTTCATGCACTGTATTCTTCTTATCTCTGTCTGAAATGTAATCAGAACTAGAGGTATCTTTAGACTTGACTTTGTTTTTGTAGCTTTGACCATTGACTAATATTTCAGAACTGTCTGAGTCAGAAGAATCTTTGTATCCAGGTGCTTGAGGAGATTTTGACTTTATTTTATCCAAAGCTATTTTGAAAGAAAAATGTTTTAATTTAGAATATCTGTTTTAAAAATTGGTTTCTATTTATATTTCAAATAGCCAACTTTAACTATAAAGAGAATGTTCATTTTATTTTTTTGAAAATATCAAATCAATAACCTTCCATAAAATCTCGTTCTTTGTCAACATCTAAAATCCTGTAGGTTTTTTTATCGCCATCTTGACCAGACAGCCATCGTTCACATGGAAATTGAAAGATCTGTTTGGCATACATATCAAACACAGTGACACCTTCTAAATACCAGGCGTAATCTATGAATTACAATATAATTATCATTTGAATGAGTTTGTAATAAATTTTTTACTTAATTCAATGTACAAAACTTGTATTTAATGTGAACATTAAACTGTCGATATTCAATAAGAAAAAAAAAGACATTATAATTATATGGACTTGAAATCCACTGGCCTTGCTTGATTATCATCACAGTATAAAGTCATCGGTATACAGGAGAATTAAATGACAGGTTGGCCAATTCAGGTATAGCACATTTTTTGCTAGTTTTTTAATGATGGTTTAAGAGATTACCATAAAAAAATGGACACAAATATTAAAATACCCTAATGTAATATGACTATTAAATTTTGTTCTTCATTGAATATTTTTATAGTAGTATTTAAAAGAATGGGTTATGGTGACTGAGTGGTAAAGTGTTTGACCTCAAAGCTGAGGGGTTTGGAGTTGGAATCCCTGTGAAGAATGGGATCTTGAGCTTCTTGAGTCTACCCAATTTTAATGGGTACCTGACTTACATTGGGGAAGAAAAGGGTCTGGTCATTGCGCTGGCCACATGACACCCTCATTAAACAGATGAGCTTTACATCATCTGCCTCTTTGATTGCAAGGTCTGAAAGGAGTGTCTATACTTTTGTGTAAAGGAGTAAATATTTAGTTACATGTCGACATTGACCTTTTTAATAAAAAGTAATCATATACTCACTTAGTTCACTACGGTCATGACCTATTTGTATTTGTTTAATTTGTCCAATGTGAGGAGCAGTCAGAGCAAACAGATCCTCCTAAAAAGAAAAAATAACTTTAACATATTGTAGTTGTTTTTTTCAACATGTACAGACTAAGATAAGCAGACTAACTGTCTGTTAGCTCTAAGGGGAATAATTCATAGCTTGAGGGAAAAAAAAAAGAGATCATTTTTTATATCATTTTAAAATAAATAGAGAGTGCAGCCAATAGAATTTACAAATGATAATAATTTTTAGACTATAAAAAAAAATTGAGCTGTCATTGTATTCATTTAGAAGACATAAAAAACAAATTAAAACAAACATCCTTGTCTTACCATCCCTTTCTGGAATGGTATTTTATGTTTTTTGGAATCCTTTAGTACAAACTCTTTGGTTCGCCCTTTCTCTCCATACATGATCATTTTAATAGATGCTTTGGTACTAGCTCCCAGGCGATTCCCTGTATGCACGTAAACTTCATATTGACACAATGGTCCATCACATACTTCCTCTTGACTCTGGAAAAAAAGGAATTGCTTGGAAATGATGCTTTACCATTGATTTTAAGCTGAAGAAAATGTTTACCCCCCAGGAAGGAGATAGCTTAATGCATTTGCTAAACATTTTTTTTATGATTTTTAAGTCAGTGATGCCCAACCTTGTGCGGTCTGCGGGCCATTTTAATTTCCGATACTCGTGTCGCGGGCCACATCAATGAAAAAGATTTTAAAAAAATGAAATAGAGAATAAACTATTTTAAATAACTTATTACAAACCCGTGGTTCTAGTACACAACGTGGCGTAGAAAGTAATTGTCTGCATTTTTCGAAATTTATCAAGCAGGAGTGTCTGGATTTTTAAGTCATTCAGTTCTAGTTGCAGATCTGTCGGGGCACTTCTCGTAGTCAATAAAAAACATTTGGAAATCTGCTTCTCTGTCGGAAAGAATGTTGTTTCATTTTGTTTTGGAGATTTGTACCATGTCTTCCACTCGTTTTGCAATGATTATGCGAGAAAGACTGACGCATTCAACTGCATTTTTTTAAAGACAAATAACTTTCATCACTGCTAGTAAGCACTTTTTTGCACTTCATTTCTGAACTCTAATGCAAGGAGCTCTGTAGTTTGCCCTCATCTTTAACTCATTTTCTTGTCTCTTTTTGCTAAATATTATCGTCAGTGGCTTAAATCACTCAACTAGACGTAAATTCAGAGTCTACTCGCATTGATAACAAAGGAACACGAACAATAGAATGCAGTAATGATGCCCTGTGTTACACCCCCAAGATGAAAAGGACACGGACAGTTTGACAGCAGCGGCATTGTTCATCATTATAAATAACATTAGTCGCCAAAAAATATATGTTGGGTTGCTTAGAAAAATAATATGAATATTAGACTATATTAAATAACGTAGGCAAAATATTTTTTTCACCATTTTTATTTTTATTTTCTACACTTGTTCCGATATTCGCGGGCCGGAAGAAACCACGTCGTTGGCCGGATATGGCCCGCGGCCGTAGTTTGGGCATTACTGATTTAAGTGATACCATGAATTTTTAAAATTTTATCAAAAAATTTTTTTTTTTCCCCTACAACGAGCATCTTGAGTTATTAAATATTTTTGTTAATCCATCCAAACATTTTCAGGTTGTTTGGACCAAAAATAAATATTAACTACAAAATACTGTAAAAATGAAATATGATTAATAAATAAAAATGGTTAAGCATATCTTAAAAATACACTTTAAATATCTGATTGAACTCATTAAGTATGACTAATTATTCAATGTTGATGTTCATATAAATAAAGAAGTGGTTTAAAAACAATATCTAAAATGCATATATAGTCAATAAAATCATAATTAGAATACTATTTTCACAAATGTTCTAAGTTATAGGAGAAAATGAAGCTACAAGGCTTTTTTACTGTTGAATATCTATTAGGTTCTGTGTGGCTGTGGTTTTAGTTACAAGCACTCCACTACATATTAAATGCTTCCAATGCCATATATTTCAGACTTGTTAACAAGAAGAGAAGGAGTAGAAGTGCCTAAAGTAGAGGGAAGGAGGGACTTGTAAGTTTTGGTTGGAGAAGGAAAAAGGTTTAATCAAAATCTCTGCTCAGCCCAAACATAGAAAAGATTTGAGAATTAAAAAAAAATCATTCCTTTAGATCCAACAACTACAAGGAAAGGGGGAAACTGCTGCTGGGTTACAATGTTAAACGTAGCTAATATTCATCCAAGTTCTGAGATGAAATATATTCATTCTAACAACATCATTATTTCTCTTTAAGCTGTTGATTCAAAAGAATCTTAAGCCTTTCATTCATATTTCCCAATTACGTTTTTGTGTTGTTCAGCAGGATTACTGATGTGGTCAACAGTCTGTGTGGACTGAACAACTTTAATCTCCTCCTTTTGTTCTGTTTCTGGTAAAGTGATGAATGCCTGAGATCTAAATCTTGATGATGTTGGAGATGGCTCATCTGTGGTTCTGGATGATCTGGATGCAACACTACTTTTTGTGTATCCACTAGAACTTGATGATGAAGAGGACCTAGAGGTACTATGGGAAGGTGTTGGAGATTGAGGTCTGGACCTTGAACTTGACCTAAAAAATAATGAATTTGTTGCATCATTAATTTGACAAGCAAAGTACACAGTAACATCCAGAAAATATTTACAATACATTGAACTAACTTACCTACAACTGTTACTCTCTGTATCTGAATCATCAACAAACTATTGGGGAAAAATGCAGGTATAACTATGTTAATGAAAAACGCAGGTATAACTATGTTAATGAAAAATGCAGGTATAACTATGTAAATGAAAAACGCAGGTATAACTATGTTAATGAAAAAAAAAAGAGACTAAAATTTGTCTGTCAAAATATTTTCATTTTAGCACAAGGCAATGAGATCAACATAGAAATGCTTTCAAAGTGTGTATAGGGAGCTTTTAAAAAATGGGCCAAACAAGTGATACCTTTTTCTGCTGCCTAGATAAAGCTCTTTCTTTCCTTGTAGAAACAGGAGAATATTTGGCTGTTATTTGTTTCTTAGGCTGATTCTTCTGAATATTAAAAAAAAAATCAGTCATTTGTTAACATTAATTGTTACTATGATAATTATGACATTTAACGGAAAAAGAACAAGAAGCTTTATCTAACTATACAATGAAAATTTACAATTTTAAATAAAAGCTTCCAATTTTAAATACCTTGTAAGTATATTAAAGTAATTAAACAAAAGATAATGTTTTGACACTACTTTCTACATCAGAACTTTATAGGGCATGCCGCAATAGATTATACAGTATTATTATCATGTGCCATAAAAATAATGTGATTGTTGACTTTTTGAAATATAATGTTTGAAAGAAAATTATATCTGCATACTTGTATAAGCATATAATTCAAGAATATTTCTATTATTTTGAAAGCATTAAGCTACCCTCAAATTTAATGATCTCTTTTGTAAAGCAATGGTCTTAATTATCAATTACCGTATATAAACTTGGATCATATTTCACCAATGTATAATCAACGGCTCCAGGATAAAGGCCTAAATTAGTCTAGAATAAAAATTGACATAATCAGAGAACACAAAGCATAGATATCTACCTATCTACAGAACTTGCTCTATTTCTCATATTTTAAACTAATTTACTCATTGCTTTGGCTTTCTATATCAGACAAGTTCTTTAATTTCATTGACCTTGTTTGGCCAAAATTTTAAAATTTTGTTTTAAGGAAGTTGGTCACAATTCATTTAGTAAAATACAAAATGTGAATTTTATAAGATAATATTTTTATTAATGTTTATTAATTGACTATAATTTATTTTAAAAAATTAAAATATATATTTAAGGCCAACAGAATGGCTCTTTAACCATTTTGAGAATGTGAGTTGGTATTTGTTATTTTTTAGTTTTTGGAACATCTGCACATTTTAGGCCATGTAGTGCCCATAATCTCTCAAGGGCTACTTCCCATTAATAGCTCAAACATAAAATAACTAAGTTATTAAAAATAAGGTCCATTCACAATTCAAATAGTAAAATTTTTTATAATTTAATAAAAAATAAAAAATTATGTTGTAAATATTTATATATTTACAATTACTTTGCCCAATCTCAATCAAAATTTTTCAAAATTTGTAGTCAACCCCACCTCCGTGGATTAGACAGGCAATGAACAAAGGTCAAACCCTGTGTGCTATATTATAGATTCACTGCATAGGCATAATGGTGTGATAGCCAAAACGATGATATAATAAAATTCATTTTAGAAAGACTTTGAAAGTCAAAGGAAAGTGAAAAGGGTTTTTGTGCACTATAGTGTATGCAGATGTAATAAAACAACTATAAGAGATATAAGAAATATAAAAGATATATTTTCTAGTTGCTACATGTTTTAACCAATAGTAAGTATTCTATTTGAAATATTGGCCCATCAACCCACACCAATGAGGTAGGATATGAACATGATCATAGGGCTATTCTTTTGCCATCTATGTTCAAGCTGATCAAAATCAAATGATAACAGACTTACAGTGGCAGCTAATATTTTTGTAGCTGAATTAACCAATCTAGTTGCTTCCCCTCTGGAAATATGTTGATCAGGCACAGATCTTAACAATGGCCATCCTCCTACTATGTTTCTGAAATTAGAAAACTTTATTATTTCATCTTGGATTTGAACACTTTTAGCAAATTGCAGTTTTATTTTATAATTTGTATAGTCTCCATGAATAAAGGATTTTATAATCAGAATTATAGAGGTTTCTAATAGAACAACATAAATAAATAATAAGACTTTAAAAAATGTTTTTTTTAACTACATACCTTTGTTTTTGTCTTCTTCTAAGGCCACTAGATAGTTTTAACCCATGAGGACACTTTCTAGCTTGGTGAAAGCTGTAACAATTTGGAAGTGTTTTCTACAAAAAAAAGATACTAACATGATATAACCTTATGCAAAAACATTCAAAAGTCAATATAAATTTTATGAGACTGTGGATTAAAAAGATGAAGTATTATAAAGTTTCTATAATAATCATTTCAAAGAAAATATTTTATTGCCAACCAGTATAAGATTTTTTAAAATTTCATTAAATTATTTTTGTTTCACTTAATATTTTTATATAATAATTTCAAAGTCTTTAAAAATGATCATATTCAATAGGGGAAAGAAAGGAGAAAAAAAGGGTGTTTTAATAAAAATAAATGGAGAGAAGAGGTCACAACAATTACTGAGCTTTGTTAACAACTAGGCCATATATATATATATGATTACAGACAAAAATAAGAAGTCTCTTTTATAGATATGGCAGCCTTGACTCTAATCTATACTCAGTTTACAATCATAAACATATGTTTTTTGATTAAGCTTTTACTTATTTACTTATTTTGATTGAGGGAAGAGTCCACCAAATAAAATTGTGACAATTTATTTCAAAAAAAAAAAAAAAAATATATATATATATATATATATATATATATATATGTTAAAAATATTGAAACATATTATTTGCATTTTAAAACTGTTTCAAAATTTTATTTCACACAATTACTTAAAAATTATCCAAGTTACTAATTCTTCAGTATAGAAAGTAAAAAAAAAAAAAGTTTCTTTCATTGATATATACATTTTTGTAAAATATTTATATATATATAAACAATAGCATTATTTTTTTTCCTCATGTAACTGCCATGATTGTAATTTCTACTACGTCAAAGAAAATTCTATTTTAAAAGTTTCAAAACAAATGTTACAATAACACAAACACACATATAGGCTACATGTACACAAATCATTGATTTTCTCTGTGATTGGATGTGCAGCTATAATCTACATGAAAGGGTGCTCTCTAGAGTAATTGTTAAGGGTGAAAGGGTGCTCTCTAGAGTAATTGTTAAGGGTGAAAGGGTGCTCTCTAGAGTAATTGTTAAGGGTGAAAGGGTGCTCTCTAGAGTAATTGTTAAGGGTGAAAGGGTGCTCTCTAGAGTAATTGTTACATTCTTTTGAAAAGTAATTGTAAACAATATTAAAATTGAACATAGTAAAGATGCGTATTCAATGATAACGTAAAATTTGTTTACAACTGGGTTGTCCTAATGAATGTCTTCAGCTATTAAAAATATAATTTCAGTCTTTGATGGAAATGAGTAAAACTTAAAAAAAACAAAACAGAATAACTGGAAAAAAAAAAAATAAGAAAAAATAAATTAAGAAAAATAGAACTAGAATCTATGCTGAATTGCCTTTCTAGAAAAGGTTGGATTTACCTTCCTGGCTGGTAGCATTTTTGAATGACTAAAGCAAAAGCAATCTTCCTAGATAAATAAATGTTACAAATAAGACATAGGCTATTAACTCCCCTTACACTTTTATGTCATTGATTATATAAGCTTTCAGATTTTTCAATTTTAGCATCCAAGTGTTATTTATTAGTGAATTTAAAAAATAAAAAGCTTTTGTTTAATTGCACTTGTTTTTTTTTTTTTTTTCATAATTTCGTGATTGCTAAATCTGATCTTGACTTTCCCAAAGCTGTTCTGTAAGCACTACATTTCTAATTTTAGTAACACTTACTAAATATCCTTATAAACCTGCAACACTGTTTTCATTTAAACTGTTTCATATAATCATCTTAACAAATGTATTACCTGAAAACAATAACTTTTCATGTAATTTTCCAAAAGTTTTCTAACTTGTGCTTCTTTTTTGGATTTAATTGGCTCTCTGGCATTTTTCTGGAGATGGTTACATAACATCACAATAAATTGAATACAATCCAAATCCAAACAATAGCAATTTAAGATTATATATAAGCAGAAATAACAGCAAGAAGGTGTTTAAATTAGTTTTATTTCAAGAAAGGCCTGATATAATTGGAACTAGCACAAAACTTTCATTTCAGTTAAAATCAATATTATAATCAGACAATTCATATCACATTGCTGGAAAGGCTTTCCATTTTGGTTTGTCCAGTGTTACAGGCAGCAAACTAATTGCTATGTTTTTATTAGGTCACTTTTTTTTTTTTACTTTTCCCCAACGAATGTCAGGTACTCATTAGAGCTGGTGGACACGCAGACACCCAAATTAAACATCCCAGTCTTCATCAGGATTCGAACCCGGGAACTCCAGTTCAGAAGCCAATCGCTTTACCGCTCATCAAGCCCAAAGTATAGACCAAACAACAAGGATTAAGGTATAGTCGTAAAAATTTTTTAGGTAAATCCTTCACCAGGATGTATTATATTATGTGCAATCAAAACGAACGGGTACACATTATTCATGTGTGTGTTCAATTGTAGTCCAGCTAGTCAAGCGAAACATTTTTTTAGAAAACGACTTGGGTTTTTTTTAAAGAGTTTTTCTGGTTACCAACATTGTCAGTGCATACTGCGAAGTGTCCTTGTTATTGTAACCCCATGCATGTCAACCTTTTTAATTTTAAAATCAATATCTGAATAAGCCTTGGGTTAATTAACTCTAGATTATGATAGATAGATACAATAATAAAGGCACATTTGTTATTCTATATGCCAGGACACAGTTCTTCCCTTGTGCTCTAAATCAGCCGGGATAATCAACGACTGTGCAGATTTTAAGCCGCTTTTTAATTAATTTTAATTTGATTGACACATGGGTAGGCTCGAGGCTGCTTGAAGTTAGTAATTTAGAAGATAAGAAAGATCTGTTATGATATGACAATGTCAACCCTAAAATAGAAATTACACAAAACAAAATCCCCAATCTTGACTTGCGAAAATGGGTCACAAAAAGAGAGCTATAATGTAATGCCTGAATAAGTGAAGCATGACCAAGTGGGTTACAATACTTCCGCCTAACATTTTAAGAAGACATACACACACACGCATAGAGAAACACGCGCGCGCTAATGCAAAAATGTATTGTTTACGTTTCAACCCTAGCTCTATGTTTCAACCGCCTCGCTCAACATTTTAAAGTGGCATGGAACAGTTTCCCTCAAGCAGCCATTAAGGTCTACCGCAGCTGCATATTTCGGAGGCTTAGACAACAATGGTCCTGCTAATCTTTTAATCCTATGTCACACCTACTTGTTAACATTCTTAACATAATGGATCTAGCTTCAAGGTTAGGGACCCGTGCACGCTGCAGGGGGGGGGGGGGAGTGCTCACACCGCTTTGGATTTAGTATGCATCATGCCATCTATAATTGTATGGAGCCACGCCTAGATCTCGACTTATTATCTTTGAAAGTATTTGTCACAACACCTTTTGTGATATGACATCATACCAAGCAATACTAGAGGATGAAAAGTGGTTGATTTCTACAATAATAATGATGATATTAAAAGACGAAACGCATTGATGCAAAAAGACTAGGTTTTTGTGGGTGCGGTACACATCTCTCTTTATATATGTGCCTAAATTACATTTTAAAAATGATATCATCGAGCAAATCAACACGGAGACTTGTTTTGTAGTGGAACTTTTAGGAATATGATTTTGGGATTCATTATTAACATAGTTTATGAACTCGACCCATCCTTCTATTCCAGTTTTGTTTCAAACAAAACCTTCGGCCAATCAAAATAACAACGCCCCTTTATGATAGATTTTTTTTTAAATGTCAGCAAACAATTGTGGATGCTTAAATTGTGTAGTTGAATTATCGCTTGCCGAAAAATAAAAAAAAATGTTTCATTCATTTTCTCATGAAGCATTTCTCAATCCTGCGTAGGCGTAGATCCATAGAGATGTTAAGTCTAGGGCCTACTCAGAAAGATCCAATAAAATGTTAAGTCTACTCAGAAAGATCCAATA
>JADKLZ010003886.1:15858061-15907824 GCA_021533235.1 Biomphalaria straminea
TTAAGTCTACTCAGAAAGATCCAATAAAATGTTAAGTCTACTCAGAATTGGGATAAAAAAAAAGAGCTCGAGAAACGTTAGTTAATCCTACAGTGATTTTCAAACTCGGAATTAAAAACAATCAATACAACATGCCAATGTAGAAAAGAACGGTAGGCCTATGATGAATGGTTCGTAAACATGTCAGAAGTGTCGAAAGATAGCATGTTCCAAGTTACCGATTGTTGCCAGGAAGTCTTTGGAAAAGAAGAAGTAGAGGGCTACTGTTGGAGACGTTTATAATTGATAGCCTTCGCCTCTAAATTGATTTTTGTGTGTGTGTACGCCGATTTGTCATCCCACCTATTTATTTTTGATTCTACGATCCTGGATGCCTGGCGTTTCACCTCAGTTCTGGACACCCTAACACTGACATAGAAGGGGGGAGTCCAGTCTAATACAGCCGTGTTCGGTAGCCTAACGATGAGAAAGCAATTTTTTTTGTTAATTCAATGTACACGAAAGGTGACGATTCTCCCCCGAACTTCCCCGTAGACTTAGTCACAAACACACGTTTGTAAGACTTGGAGATTCTGAGCTCAAAAGCAGAAAGAGATTTTAAAAGATGCACCGTGACGGTATGTTAGAGAAATAAATGGAGACGTCATTTTCTTTTTTTTTTCTTGGCAGTATTTTTTTTTTTTAATAATAAAAGCGCACATTGATCATTTTTACACTTGTCTTATAGGATAAGTACCCAATATTTTATTTACAATCTATTCATACATGTATTATTAAAGCTTATTACTCACATAAGGCCCGGATCTTATACATGCCGCTACTCATACAGGGCACGGAATTCACACACGTCCAGTCTTCTCTTAGGACTCGTCATTCTCTTAGGACCCAGCATTCTCTTAGAACCCAGTCTTCTCTAGGGACCCAGTCTTCTCTTAGGACTCACCATTCTCTTAGAACCTAGTCTTCTCTAGGGACCCAGTCTTCTATAGGGACCCAGTCTTCTCTTAGGACTCACCATTCTCTTAGAACCCAGTCTTCTCTAGGGACCCAGTCTTCTCTTAGGACTCACCATTCTCTTAGAACCCAGTCTTCTCTAGGGACCCAGTCTTCTCTTAGGACTCACCATTCTTTTAGAACCCAGTCTTCTCTAGGGACCCAGTCTTCTCTTAGGACTCACCATTCTCTTAGAACCCAGTCTTCTATAGGGGCCCAGTCTTCTCTAGGGGCCCAGTCTTCTCTAGGGACCCAGTCTTCTCTAGGGGCCCAGTCTTCTCTAGGGGCCCAGTCTTCTCTAGGGGCCCAGTCTTCTCTAGGGACCCAGTCTTCTCTAGGGGCCCAGTCTTCTATAGGGGCCCAGTCTTCTCTAGGGGCCCAGTCTTCTCTAGGGACCCAGTCTTCTCTAGGGGCCCAGTCTTCTCTAGGGGCCCAGTCTTCTATAGGGGCCCAGTCTTCTATAGGGGCCCAGTCTTCTGACCCTGCTACTCTACACTTATTATTTACCCCGTTCAAATGAGTCAGTTGAGCTCGTACTTCCGGTCGACTAAAATGATGCTTGATGGGTTTATCTTTTAGCACTCCATTCTGTAAAGCAGGTCGCTGTTGAGAGACAGATATTCATTACTGACTCGAACAGTTTCTTTTTGGTGAATGCGATGGTACGCTTTACAATTAATACAACTGTATTATAATAATCATATCATAATGATTCTTATTGCATCATTCCCAGGGCTGAATTCCATAAAACGCTATATGGAAAACTGTGGGAATTCAAGACTTGACGCATTTGAGGCATTTTTTTTTCAGATTCTACAATCACTGTATCAGACTGATCCTAGTACTTTTCATCCAAATTACAAGTAAATATTTTTTTTGTGTCGGCAATGGTTGTCACCTGCTTGTCTAGAAAACAGTTTGAGTAATGTCAGAAATAGTTTAACATACACATGCATCTTAAATACAAACAAGCCGACGTCAGGCAGCTTTCTATTCATATCAATCTTTTTTAGGATATAATAGGCCTATTAATGATTCTACAGGATTCGCCCTGTTTCTTCTATTTTAAACTATTTTACTTATTGCATAATTCAATGTTCTTCATCTTAAGAAAGTTTTATTTTTTCAAATCCGACACTCCACTTAAAACTCATGCCTTTCATTGATCACTAGACATTGCTGTTGTAGTCTCAGAATAAAATTATCTCAGATGCAAAATTAAAACGGAAGTAAAAATAATTTTTTCGATTTTTTTTTTTGATTATCAAGAATAATAGCAGAGAAAAACAGGGCAGTAAAATTTTAGCGATAACATAATAGACCTACTTGCATTTCTTAAATTTTTTTTTTGAAGCTACAAGACAGATAAACCAAAACTATATCGAATTTGTGTGAAAACCGGCGTGTTTTGTTTTTAAAATGTATCTCCTGGAAGAATGGACAAACCATTTCTACATCTGTTCAGGATTTGTTTCTTAGTCCACATATTTCTTACGGCTTGTTTTTTTTTATCTACATCATCGTACTTCTGTATTTTTAGTTATTATTCTAGATTCTGTTTCTTTCGAACTTCTGATAATTTATGTTTAAGATGCGTAAACTGAAAGTCTACAAGAACTTTTTACATTTAAAGTTTTTTTTTGTTTGTGCAATGCGATGGAAAGATTCACAAAATAATTTGAGATTAGCAAAATGTAAGAAATATTTTTTTATTTTTGGATACTTTATAGCTCTTCGTAGGCTTTCGTTAATATACTTTGTAACTATTTGTTGGCTTATGCAAAGGTATTTTGTAACTGCTAGTGAGCTTTTACTGACATAATTTGTAACTACTTTTGAGCTTTTACTGACATACTCTTTGTGGACTCTTACTGAGATATTTTGTAACTATTTGTGGTCTTTTACTATTTTCTCAGGTGTGCCATCTTGCCAACCAACAGCTTTAACTCTTTCTCTCCTAACTGACGATACCAGCGTTGATTCCACCAGAATGTGGTAAATAATTACGGAGAGAAAGAGTTAACTTTCATCCTTGAAGCTGTGCGGTCAATACATTTCAAGAACTAACAAGGTTACATTACAAAGAAAGTTTGTGTGGAAACACAAACTTAAAATCGGCCCCCGAAGTGGTCCACCCAGGCAGGTTTCAATATTTTCAGAAAGAACATCCGAATGAAATTATATCAAAGACAAATGACACATAAGAATGCAGATAGAGGGTTGAAAGATCCTATGTAGTGACCCAGTAATCCTTAAGCATCTTTTTTTTTTTTACTCTTTTTGGGTTGGTTACTCATTTGTTTAAACAAATTTAAGCTTGAAATAAAATGTAATTTACAACATTATTAATTGTCTTAAATTAGGTTTGATTTATAATGCATACTAATTAGGTTTTTCTCTTTAAAAAACTGCTTGCATAAAAGATTTTTAAAAATTAGATTTTGAGCTTTTAGAAAAAAAAAGTAGCCGTTGCATCAGAACTTTGAATGATCTAAATTATTGTGATGTCCGATTTTCATTTTCTCTTCTACTTTCTGAGATCTAAACGGGACGGACAGACAGACAGACAGACAGACGGACGGACAGACAGGCCACACAAAACTAATAGCGTCTTTTCCCCTTTCGGGGGCCGCTAAAAAGTGTTGTGTATTTGTGACAGGAATTACATAAACAATTTCTTTCGTTTGAACATTAGCCTATAAAAAAAACCCACATATGTAGCACATATAAAGGGATGCGTCATTCTGGGGCGATTAATAGCTTTGAAATCACTCTATGGTAGTCATTGCCGATCAATAAATCTATTTATTGCATGGAAATACAACAGGCCGTCTGATATTAAGAGCACTTTCACCGTGTCAGAAGCGAGATAGTACGAAGGGCAATAACTTACAAGGGAAATAACTTACACGGAATATCAAAATGAATCAAATACGATCACGATATGAAGAGTTTAAAAAAAATCTTTTCATAAAATCTATGTTTATGTTCGTCTGTGCACTCACAAATAAGAGCTAAAAATCTTCGCACTTAAATTATGTTATGAAAAATATAGTCAGACTCGTATCATTTTATTATCACCTATAAACAAAAATTGCAGCCCAAAACAATACAGATAATAGTTATTCAGAAAAGGTAAATAGTCTGATAAGAACTTCCTAATTTCCAGAAAACGGACAAAATCGCCCACCAGTACTGGATAAGTGATCACTTTATCTAACGTGGAACAGTCGACCGTCACACAATTTATTATAACATATTCAGTCATGCTGTTAGTGGCCAATTGATTTGGTCCTTTAGGACATATTAGCTTCTGATATAGCGTTCTCTGAAGTGATTTAGTGGCCACTTGAATAGATCACAAAAAGTGTACTTTCTGTCAACACAACTGGCAACAATCAACTTCCTAATTGAGCATATCAGTGGTATTAAAAAAAAAATAACTTTTTTGAAACTTTGCAATTCGTTCTTAAAGGGGAAGAACACTTAATAGTAAAATTTTATTTTTAGCTACTAAGAAAGGGGAGGTAAATTAAGCTGTCGCGCGACTTAACAAAAGAAAATGATAGATGTGCATGTTTAAATTGTGTTGACGATAAGACCTTATCACCCATACGCGTAGTTATAATTGACTGGAATTAATAATAGTGCTACGTTACAGTATTATCGAATTAAACTGTTGTTTTTTTAACATGAGCCTGTTAATTAATTTCAAACTTTTCTTAGAGAGTGGGAACAAGAAAAAAATATAAACAAAAAATTAAATATACAGTAAGAAAAGAATATATATATTTATAAAACGATACCATACTTTTTCAATCATATCTCTCAATACTGTAGCATTTATTTTCCTTTTTACTTTATCAATCAACATTAATTAATTACTACTAATCTTATGTTTTTAATCGAACTACGAAATGCTCGAATGCGTAATGGAACTAAAAATTGAGAGAAAAGAGGATAAAAAAAAAACACACTGTAGGTCTAGTGCTATGAGATTGTTATTTTATTTGATCTACGTTTCGCTTCTGTGAATTTCAATAACAAAAATACAATACAAAAATACCTTACTTCTCTATGATAAATCAATTATTGACAAGAATTACATGCACAGTCCTGACACGGAAAAAACAGTCAATTATAACATATTCGGCCATGCAGAATTATTGGTCGTTATATCACAGGCAGTTTAATTTTATTTTCTGATTAAAACCTGATGGAAGTAAAGCCAGGTGAAAGTAAAACTTGATGGAAGTAAAACTTGATGGAAGTAAAACCTGATGGAAGTAAAGCCAAATAAAGAAAAAAATTGATGGAAATAAAACCAGACCTAAAATGTGACAATCTTATTTGCATTTTTATATAAATATAACTACAATGTGTTAGTATAGTCAAATGATGCAAATAACATAAGAAATTGTACTCATAGATCTGATGTAAACAAAATAAATCACACATTTACACTTATAACAAATTATTTAGCATTGAAAAAAAACTGCAAACTTTATTAAACACATATTGTTGTCTGTATTTAGATGTATTAATTTAGTTTCATTTAAATCAATTATATTCCACTATTATCAAATTAAATTGAAACTAACAATTGGATACAAATTTAACATTGTGTTGTAAAGAATTAAATATTGTAGGTTTGTAACAGCCTATTAAAAATGAGACATATTAATGCATGAGTTATAATTATACTACTGTCAAACTTAGAAACTTATAATTAGCCTACAATTTTTAATTTTTTGATTATTTGTTGAGGTAGCTTAAAAATTACAGATGTTTATTCAAATGGGATTAAAATATTCATTTTAATGATTTTCTTAAAATAATAACAAAAGCTAATGTTGAATGTAATGTGATAAACAAAAGTGAAAAAAAGAAAGAAAGAAAATAATGACATATATAGGCTAATTTGATTTCTTTGTGAAGCACTTGACACTGATGTTGTAGTTATGCCAATTATAGATGTATACAATAATACAACCAAACGCAAATATATATTTTTAAAGAGCATCAGGTATTCTTAATCTTACCATATTATATTTTGATGACCATCCTACCTAAAAGTAAATATTTATAATGTAGGTCCCAGTATGTTACATACATACACAATTTCTCTTCAGAAATATTTAAATATGCACAAATTTAATCATTTTTATTGTACAGAAGAAATTTATTTTTAGATTTTCCATGATGAGGCTGACCTCTATAGTTAATGTCAGAAAATTATTCACTAATTGATCTTCTTGAGGATTTTTTATGTAAATTAAACAATAACCAAAGTTTCTAAATGGAAATATGATAATATAGTATCACTCCCACCTCCCCATGAATTAAATAATAAAAGATTAATTATGACTAAGGTACAAATGTTTGTATTTTGTAAATAAGTCTTTTTCCTATTTTGACCTACATTATAGAGATATTCAAGATTGAGAAAATTATGTAAAGTAAATTTTTTATTTTAAAAAATTAAATTAAGGTTATGAGCTACAGTCTATTATATATAAACATGCTCTATATTATGCAATGATTGTTTAGCAAGATATTACTTTTAAAATATTGTTATACCTTTTTAAAATTTAGTGTGAAACCTTCCAATATACTTTTTGAATATCATTTGGGTTTTTAATTTAGGGGTTGTTTAAACTAAAGGGTAATGCACAGACAGACACAGCTATATCATTTACCATCATCGAGATATAAATAAAAGTACTATCATATTTTTCTTATTTTTATGTTCTATATGAATCCAATTACCTGAATTTTAAAGTATGTTGTTAAATTTAAAAAACAAAAGGGTTTCTTTCTTAAAATTTACATTTTGTTATGAGTAAATGCTAAGCTCTGATTGACACAACCCCTGCACGCTCGTCTGGTGTAGGGATTGTGTCTGTCGGGGGTATAGCTTATGCTGAACTGATCAGCCGCCGCCCTGGAGACTAGTGAAGGGCCAAACCATTAAAATTTGCGGGCTCTAAACTGGTGGCTATAAAAAAAAGGTCTCCTGCCCATCTCCCCTTTCGTGGATTAAACCCTGCCCATACGAGTGAGTGGTTGAATTGGTCTTTTGATGATGATGGTGAGTAAATGAGGCAGGGTAAGGATAAAAATATGTATGTGAAGCCCAAAATTCAGATCAACATGTCATGTAAATGAAATTAACTTGTTTGTTGATTATATGTACAATAAGGAATCATATTTTATTGTTTTTAGCTGGGGCAGAATCAACACTAACAGGGTTTTCAACATTTAATACATAATTGATGATTGTGGCTATATAAAACAAGATTTGACAATAAATTTATATTTAAGAAATTAAAGTTTTCAAGGCTAATAAACAATGATGGTAATAATGATGGATGAATTGATGTTTTGTAGCAAAAATCCTTTATATAGAAAACAAAAAGTGTATAGAACAATTAATATTCTCTAAAAATAAATTAATTCTGTAAATTATTGTGAGTTCTTACCACTTTTAAAGGTGGATGATCTAATAGTGGTTGATGTACATCTGATAAATCAAATCCATCTTCTAATCTTTGAATTTCAAAGTAATATTTTCTTTAAAGAAAAAAACAATCCTTGTAAGGTGCATTTTTAGCAAAGTTTTTTTTTTTTAAATATCACTGCAAACCCCAGCAATATTAATATTTTAACCCTAGATATTAAAAGCATTTATCAATAGTTAGAAACTGCAAAATATTAAAAAAATAAAGTATATTAAATTTTAAGTTCTTGTTTTCAAAAGCTTCTGGCATAGTACATTTTTATTACATTTAACATTTGGCCCAACCCTTAATATTAATACATTTAAATATGAAACTATACATTTTCTATTAACCAATTATGTTCAACCAACATTGAAGATTTAGGAAAAGCAAAGTAATGGCAATACTCACATCGATCAAACCCATTAAAAAGATCACTGTGACTCATCATATACTACTTATTTATTAAGTATTTATTAAGTATTTATTAAGTAAGTATTATATGTATGTTTATCTATTTAACATGAACATATACACATAGACAAGATGTTGATTTTTTAATCAAATAATCAAGTCTGATATTGATTAATAAAATACCTTTCCGATTTTGTTTTTAAATTTGTATATAGGTCTGGAAGATTTAAATGAATGAAAATGCTACAAAATCCTTTCAATGCACAAATGAGCATATAATGGTATACTTTATCTTATCTCCATATCTAATTTTTTACAGACGTTGCTTCAAAAAAGAAGATAATCACATCTTATGCTTTTCATGTGTCAATCTAGTCATGCATGTTAATCAATGACAAACTCTGTTAAGTTGTTTGTTTTTTTTTGGCTGTTTCAGGCAACCCATTCCTTTCTCTAATGGCACTAGGGAAAAAGGAGCCCCTGTACAAATCTGTTCTAGCATATGGAATAAGAAATGTGCCTCTATCTTTGTGTCTTTCTGAGTTTTTCATTAGGTTTTGTTTTTCTATTTGTAAATTATGGTTCAGTGTTTTGTGCACTACAGCTTCTTTACTTTTTACTCTTTGGTCATGAAGACTGAAGTGTTTCTAAGTTTAGTGATTTTATTTATGATGTTACTCTTAATAACTTTACTAATCGAATCAAATTATCAGTCATATAGATCAGGGGTGGGCAAATTACGGACCGCGGGCCACATGCGGCCCACCGAAGTGTTTTATGCAGCCTGCGAAGACCTAAATAAATAATTATAAATATCTATAGAAATTTTTGAAAATTTTGATTGTTATCACTTGCAATAAAGAGGCCAAAGAAACATTGTCTCTAAACGTCATTCAAAAGAGTTTTTAAAAAAAACGAAGATTATATTTAATAACAATACTACATAAATTCAGTAAAAGACATAAGCCCTGGCCAGTATTTATTCAATGCTATGGAGAACTGTGTTGAAAAAGTTTGGTTGGCTAGTACGAGATGGCAAGGGTAACAACTGATGGAGCTTTGACTGAGAAAAACAACCTTTTTAATAGAATAAAGAAAATATTCCAACCATAAACTAGTAACTGAAAAGCTTACTCAAAGCTACATTAAATTCACAGTAAAAAGGGACCACAACATATACAAATTAGGGGGTCTTGCTAGGCATAGTGAAAGTATGCAGTTGCTAAGGTCCAAGATTGTTAAAGGACTCACTTTACGATTACTTCCTGGTTGTAAAGAAAAGGAATAGCGAAACTTCTACCCAATGTTATTGTTCGAAGTAAAGTAGGTCTTTAATAAATTGCATAATTTTAGTTTTTCTCCCTCATTTAGTATATTCTTATATTATTCGGAGCCACCAAAGTCATTTTGCCTATGGCGTCCAATTATCCAAGGCCGGTCCTGACTGGCAGCTCCGAAAAGTATATGAAGATTTGGAATTAAAACATTCTGATGTTCGGTAACACAGTAGTATTCGCTGGCCAATCATTAGATCAATATGGAATGTCATGGAGGAAATTGTTAGGTTCCTTGGTGGACATTGACTGTGACCCTTTCCTAATATTTCCAATGAAGAGCTGAAGATGAATTCTATCTTCAGCTCTTCATTGGAAATATTAGGAAAATCGGAAGCATTGTAATTTGTTGTTTGCACTTGAAGTGCATGTGCATCTTCTCAAACGAAGCATATATATATATATATATATATATATGCGGCCCGCCTAGTCCCCAAATTTCATTAATGCGGCCCTCGGTTGAAAAAGGTTGCCCACCCCTGATATAGATCAACATTTTAAATTCATATTTAATAAATAAATATATTTTTTTTACATATTTTCTACAATAAATTTATTGGAGCGAACTAAAAGTCTAGGTCTAGACCGAGCCTCTAATTATTTAATAAATATGTAAACTACTTTTAACTGTTGAAAGTCTACTTACAGTCTTTTCGCTACACTTTTTATCACATCATTCGACGACATGTTAGTTTCCTCAACATCTAAAATCTAGATCTAGTAATCTAGATTTAATGCCAAATTCGAGCAGATATGTATAATATAAATAACTATATTCTTCCTTCATTGGCCTTCAATAATAGGACTAAACATTCTATAGCAGATCTAATATTGATCCAAGTAGACTTCAAATTTAAACAACACTCACATTTCTTATTGCCTAGGCACAACGTTGTAAACAATGATAACATCTCATATTTACATGTACAAAATATAGTGCAATTCATAAATTTAATATGTAACTAATATGCCAACAAAAAGTTTAAAATCTATAAATCTCTGGGTGGTATAATATTTTTTAATCATTTTTACGATTTCATCAATACATATAAGCTTTTTATTACGAAAATTTAAAATAACAATAATTTGTTTGGTAGCTAGGACAGCGAATAAATACATATGAAGAGAGACGACTCTAAGAAACATTCATATTTGTGTGAAATGTTGTAAGGTACTTATCCCCCTTTATTTTAGGCTTGTTTATTCAAGGAAAAGTTGAGATATTACGTAAAGCCAAATATCATCTTTTTTTTTTAATCGCCCTTCCCCTTTGTAACAAATTTTGACAAGTATCAATACCCCCCCCCCCAAACACAGTAGAGTAACATAAGAACATTTGCATTTTACAAAAGATTTATTAGGAACCAACTTGCTTGAACTAAGGACATAGAAAGAGCACATGTCTGCAGGCAGCTTCGAAACGATTCAACTAGAAGATCACTAACAAAGGCCCCAGGATACACATTTGAGGCCAGAAGAAAATCCATTGGCGAGGACAGACGTAGATGACGAAAAGAAAATCTAAATCGACCACCTGCGGACAACTGTTATGTCTGTGCGGTGTGGCAAATTATGTAGGTCGCAGCTGGGGCCACGTGGCCACGGTAAATTCTGCATTTTTTCATTAATATTCGGACTCGAAGACAAGCTTTATTTTTGTAATTATTTATTATTAATTATTTTCCCAAATCACATTTTTCATCTCAGTATCGAACTATCGATATAAATAATAGGAAAGGTTTCGACTTCTGGATGCGCTATAATGACGTGCTTAGGTTTTCACAGTACTGTACATATAACTATGATGGTAATGATATAGCTATGATGGTGATGATATAGCTATGATGGTGATGATATAACTATGATGGTGGTGATATAACTATGATGGTGTTAATATAACTATGATGGTGATATAATTATGATGGTGTTGAAATAACTATGATGGTGCTGATATAACTATCATGGTGATGATATAATTATGATGGTGGTGATATAACTATGATGGTGTTGATATAACTATGATGGTGGTGATATAACTATGATGGTGATGATATAACTATGATGGTGTTGATATAACTATGATGGTGATGATATAACTATGATGGTGACGATATAACTATGATGGTGTTGATATAACTATGATAGTGCTGATATAAATATGATGGTGATGATATAACTATGATGGTGGTGATATAATTATGACAAAAAAAAATGCCCTTATATGAAAATGAAAACACAGCACAAATCATGAGATCTTACAACTGGAAAATTAAATTTTAACTAGCCCCAGTAGAACACTAACTTTACCACATTAGGAGATAATGTTTGAGATGATAGAATATTAGATTAAAACTCAATTAATTCAATTCACAAGTCAGCTTTCATTCCTTTACAATTCACGTTCAAAGGCATAGATACTGAAAATATCTAAATCTTTTTCAAGCCCGCAAGTCTTAACATTTCTGTCACATTTTCCATTGAGTTGAAGTTATCTTCAGAATTCCTAACAGTGACTTTCTTCACATGACTCAGTAGATATAACCCTTACACATGTCTATATATAGACTATAACACAATTAGAATAATGAACTAAAAAAAAACAATAATAAAGCTACAGTTAAGAAAATCAAAATATTTATTTTATATTTATTCTTTTCACTTCATTTACTTTTCACAAAATTAAACTTCATTTTTTGTAGAAGTCCAGAATTAGGTGTGTAGGCTACACGTGCGTGTTAGTGTGTGCACGTCGGTGTACAATCAGTCAGGTACAGCTGTTGACACTTAAGTCAATATCCAGACGGCGTTATGAAAAGTTGTAAGTTTATATCTGTGTAGTGTGAGCCAATCTAACATGGACTACCACATCAAGATAGTATGTGTCTAATTAGTATATTAATTTGTTAGTAGGCTAATTATCCATTCAATGTTGTCAATTACTCATATCAATATATCAGGCAATGTCTTTAGAATTATGTTGATAAGTATTCTGGGGGAAGTCGGGGTTATGGTTACATTAGTTTATGTTAATTAAAAGATTTTCCTTGTTGTTTTCATGATGTTGGAGAAAATCTGGGTAAAATAGTTCATGGATTGGTGAGTAAAATTTAAATGAGTGAAGTTTTGAGTTGCATTGTGGATGTGTGATGGAACAACCCTGAAAAAAGTGATAGTATTTGTGGATTAGTGAGTACATTAATGAGTATATTAATGAATACATTAGTGAGTAGGCTAATTTTTCATTACGTTAAAATAACGAGTGTGATGATTGTGGTGTAGTTGTACATTTTTTGTTTAGCGGCAACGTGGGACTTGTATGTTATAACTTGAAACCCAGACCTAAACCGAGTGACGTATCTATGGATTGGGGGGCCCGGGGGGGCTTGACCTCTTTAAGGACCCTGCATTTTGACGTTCGACATCATGACATAATGGCGTAATATTTAATGAAAAAAAAGTTCGGACACTCATTTGGGGAACCCCTTTAAGTGGAGGCCCGGGTGGATTTTCAAATGCCCCCCAGCTACGCCACTGCCTAAACCTTAACATGTATCTTATAACATATAGCACAAACCAAATCCTAAACTTGAATCTTTTAACTAATCTTGTCATTTGAAGCTTAACTTAAACCTAACTTGTAAAATATAATCTAACTCATAACTTTATTTGTAACTTACAACTTGTAACTTATAACTTAACTCTCGATGCATAAATTGTTACTCTGTAACTTTTACCTTACCTAACAAATTAACTTGTAAGTTATAACTTTCGTGGTGACTTAACTTTACCTTTACTTAACGTGTAACTTATAATTGAACTTTTAGCTTAACTTGTTTAATTGTTACAACTTAACTTGTAAATTAACTTGTAACATATTACATAACCTGTGAGTTTTCATTTATAACTTAATTTATATATTTTGTATATGCTATATCTTTAACATTGCTGCACCCTGCACATTCCTCCTATATTTTCTTCAGCAACTTATTAACTGTTTTATTTAATGTATTTCTTTTTTGGTCATTGAGTGTGTATTGTTAATGTATTTTTAGGTGCAGGATTAACTGTACATTCAGCATTCTTTTTAGAACAAATCAATAAACACAGGTTCATTCTACATGGACATGGAAGAGTAAGTTGCTGAGTCAGGTCTCTAAACAAGTTACCTGTAATGAACTACCTTTATTATTTCTTTGGGTAGATGTAATACTTTACTACTGCTAAAATTGTATATAAGTAATGTTTTCATGTAGTTTCTTTCATTCAGTCTCTCACCACATTGCTGCCTAATGAACAAACTCTTACTCTTTGTTAAGCAACTAAGAGCAACTAATTTTATTAATAAACTAAAAGCCTTTATATAGATCCTAGGTGTACATGTTCCTAATATTACTAAATGCAATATCAACAACCAAATGCTCTAATTAATTATGCTAGAATCATCTCTCTATAAGTCCAGTCTGTCAGTCTGACATGAATGGTCCCATTACCCTCTTACAGTTCATGAAGAGCAGACAGTACACACACACATCATTCACACATGTATGTCTGTCATCACTAGTGCTAAAATAATATAGTATTGCTTTCCAGTCCGTAGATTAAGAAGTGCTGTCAGCAGGGGCTCGACGCCCTTCGTCTTATTTCACCATCTTTTTGACGTAATGCTAAACCAATTTCAACAGCGTTGATAATTTATACTTAGACGGCAATTGGATTAATTTACGATGCATTCAGTCTCATACTATAATTAAAATTACATAGATGAAGATCGTCAGAGACTTTCTCTAAGCGGATAAATGACGCCCTAATTGCTCACATTAAATTGGTACTTCAGCTTGCTGAACCTCTAAATCTCACCCATTGACTTTTCTTTTTTCTAAAATATTTTAATATTTTTTCTTGTTCTGGGTTGTTATATTATTATATGCATTAATGTTGTGTTTTACAATGTAGAGTCTAGAATACTCTAGAACATAGCGTCGATATTGCCAATAAAAATTTATGTAGAGATTTTCCTTTAACAGTTTAAACAATGATACGTTATTGATTTTTTTTAGTATTATTTTTTAGATTTTTGATTCCTTAATTAACCTATTGTAACGTAACATCAAAAGATGCAATATATTGATTTGAAAGTACATCAGACTACTACCTACACTATATTGAAACGTCCACTTATATGTGTCGATATATAGTCCCCTATTTAAACACTAAATAATTTGTTTTGTTTTATCTTTGAATTGAAAAATGTATACTGTTACTAACAAACTTACATTTAACTTGCAGTTTCAGAATTGGCACCTTCAGCTTCGGCAATCTTTTCTTTGCGTTTGTGATCTCGGCGTTTTTCATGTTTCTACTTTACTGGCTGTGGACATGGCCTTGCAGGTAAATGAAACAGTTGACATGAAGTTGGTACATGATGTCCATATGTTTTCTAAGATATTCTTATAAATAATCACAAACGTATTAAAGTGACACTGTATTTATTTATTTGAACATTAGTGGAGAGACTGAGCAGAAGCCTCTACCTTCACGTACCATTCTGTCCCCCCAAACTGTCAAGCCGTTGTACGCCCTAGAAATAGAACCAGGTATTGTCATTCTGCAGAGTGAAGACGGGGAGTTTTTTAGGTAGGTGCCTGGGGATTATAAGATGCATGCATAGAAATAATATAAACTGATAAAAGAATATGCAATTTAAAATAGTAAATAAATTACTTTAAATCAAAATTTTTTTTTTAAAACTCCAAGGTTAAACGGAATACTTGAAGAATAAATGAAAAGTAATCAAATATAATTTTCTAATACGATTTATAAATATTTGTATTGTTGTTAAAATGTATAATCCATTTAGACTTACTAATTATAAAAAAATATTTTCATCTAAATAATATTTACTGTTTTGACAATTAAAAAACATACATTAAAAAAAACTTCGCTTCTCATTTTATCCCTAGAAAATTAATTTAGAATTGAGAAAACTTATTTTTGTTGTAATAAGATCTCTCTTTCTCTTTCTTTCTCTTTCTTTTTTATTTCCCCCTCTCTCTTTTTCTTTCTCTCTTTCTCTTTATATTTCTCTTTCTCTCTCTCTCTCTCTCTCTCTCTCTCTCTCTCCCTGTCTTTCTCTTATACACTTAAATGTTTGTATCAAACTGTCTGAACCAATAGGATTCTCCGAGAGTACGATTCTGCGGATAGAACCGGCTGTGGCAGCAGAGCTCCAGAACTGCCCACCTGTACACCTGAGAACAGGTATATCCCATCCTACACCAGAGGCTACTACCAAACCCAGCCCACTGCCCCCATGCTCAGTGAAACAGAGGCAATCCATGGCCATGACCCATTCGGTAGTGCCGTGTGGACACCAATCAGGACTTTGAGCACCAGTTCAAGAAACTAATATATTCATACACAAGTTCTCAACAACTACACTTGCATGCAGGCACACACACAGACATACGTACACTCTCACTTGTATCTCAGAATTTCTCAACAATTACACACGTATTTACTAATACATAAAATACCTTATATTTCTAGCATTTACCAAAATTATCATGCATACAAAAATATGTGACTCTGTATAGATAATAAAGATTTTTTTTTGTTTATTTATGTAAATAACCAAAATTTTATGTAATTATTGTCTGCTTTTAATCTTTTTTTATTTTTTTTAGGCCTAAATTCTTTTTTAACCTGATTAAAAATTAGAGGCTTCAATTTTGTGGTTTCAGTTAAAGTAAAATATCAATCATTTGAGGCAATATGAAATTTATCATTTCTGTATTACCTGGCCAATAAACCATGGTATTCTTCAATAAAAGATTATTTTTGTTAATTTTACTTGTATACTGTATCAATTGGAATTTAGATATATATTTATTTAGTACATTATCTCATGTCAGGATTACTCATGATTAATGATGATGTTGAAAGTCAAAATGCAGAGACCCCTAAAAAGGACAAGTCCCGGGCCCCTATATCCATAGCTACGCCACTGCCCCATCATAAAAATAGATAACAATCAGAATTAGACCATAAGTCCAAACAGTTAACTCTGTTGCTTTCCCCATTTTAATCACGCAATGAAAAACCAGACAATTGGCCATTACAAAAACCATTTCACTTCAGCATTCATTGATTTTGATTATTTTCCAGTGGCACATTTTTGGGATCACGCTAATTTAGACCATTTCTGATCTTACGACTTTCAGATTGATTTTCTTTTCATGCATACAAATGTATTGCTGAATAATAAATGGACTGCTTCTAAGCTATGTCGTTCTTTTTATTTCATGCTTAAGTTCTAAACAAACACAACTATTGTGGCGTTCTTGTTGGAGACTTGATGTACGACAATGTATGTATGGGTTGCCTGAATCAGCCAGGAACTCCAATGAATTGACAGAATTTAAGTCATTGATTAACAGGCATGACTAGACTGAGGGAAGAACATGCGTAGGACGTAAACTTCCTTTTTGAAGTAACATCTGTATTATATCATAAGATATTATCGTTTCTCAAATGAGCAGCAACACTAACATCTATATTATATCATAAGATATTATCGTTTCTCAGTAGAGCAGCAACACTAACGATTCGCTAAATCAGACATATTTTTACGAAGCTTATATTAACCCACTGAGTCTGTCTGGTTTGATTCTTTCCCCTACTCCCATTCTTGGATCAAGCTGCAATTTTCCACAATTATTTACTGTCGATGACAACACATTAATCAATCAATAAATAAAAACAGTAAGTAAATCAATTAGTCGCAATTAGTTTTAGATTATATTTAAAAGGGGAGGTAAAAATTGAACTTTGATAAATATGGTAGCAATTACACAGTGCGCTCCCTTCAATCACTACACAAACTAATTGTTCTATTTTTTCGGCCTGCTTGTAAAATCCCATCCTTTTGACCAAATGCCTAGCCAAACGAAACACTATCTAGTTAAATAGAAACCAGCTTGAGATAGACGATTGTTTTTATAATTATGTGCGATGTTGTTCGCTTCACACATAGATATAGCAAGACAAAAGACAGCGTTCTGATTGGAAGCAGTCCATATAATCCTACCCAGGCTCTATCAAGTCCGCACCAGTTCAGCAAAGCCCTTCTGATGGTTTTTCCAGATCTGAGAAGTGTCAACCTTTGCACAAGATCTTGACATATAGATCTTTAAAATATATCGGAGGATGAGTGAATATACTGTCATTTACGTTTTACGACATTTATGTAAGAACAATGATTATTATTTTTTTTAACCAAGCGTCTATCAACTCTGGTCAAAAGTTTGTACAGGTTATTTTCCCACACCCATTTGGGAATCAAGTTGAAATTTTACACAAGCATTTATTGTACCTGACAAAACATGAATCAATTTCTTTAAAAAAAAATGAAAAAATCAGTCAATGAATTAGTGGTAATTAATTTTGTAATTTGATGTCGTAAAAGGGAAATAGTTCATACAGTAACCGGAGATATGGTTATAAAGTTGTTCCACTTAAATAAGCTTTGACGAGAGAGAGAGAGAGACCGGCACTACCACCGAAGACAATCCCTATATCGCCAGTTTGTAGCGGTGGTCTCTCTTAACTCAAAATAAGCTTTTTTTTTTAAAGGTATTTTTTAAATATATTTAACTTGTTTTGTTACTTGTTTTTATATAGAACATATTTCATGCTTGTAGAAAGCTCTGAGCGCTATAGTACATTCTCCTTTGTGGACCAGAGGGGGAGGGGGTATTAAGGAAAAGGTTTCCGCGCTCAGCAAACAGAACTCTGCTCGAGTCGTGATTCGAACTGGAGCCTGCTTGTTAGGTGGCCAATCCGCAGTCAAGTAGCTTTTTTTTTTCTCTCAGCTACACATACACAAATCAATCAATAATTAGCTAGCATCATTGTTGTTTCAATCAATAAAACGATTATTCTATTTTTTTAAAAATTAAATACAGGTTTTATTTCTGGAAATAAGTTTTCTCCCTTTCTCCGTGTTTGAACGAATTCAAATCAAGTCGCCATCTTGCCGTGCTCAAATGAATGTCTCCGTGCAATCTAAAACTTGAGTTGTTAGATAATAATCAACTCCGAGACACTGGCAGTAATAGAGCAGTCAGCTTTCCTTCACCCACTCAATTCACCAGACCATGACTAAGATTTTTTTTGTTCCGTCAACGAAACTGGGTTGTTGTTTTTCATGACCAGGTGCTCCCAATGCACCTGCATTCCTAGGGCGTTAGGTGGATGTTTTCTTTATTATTGCTATTATTGGTAGATTGAATCAGTTATCAGTCAAACATTTAAAGTTATGTTGGTGCTATGACGATAAGATAATTGAGTCTTTAACAATTGTAAAAGACATTCTTTATAGAACTTAATGAGCGATCAACGTTGTCCTAATAACTATTGAATGCTAGATTAAAAAAAAAACTGAACATTTTTTCCCCCCCCCCCCCCAACCACCATTACTCCCGAGAAAGAATCCTGGTTAATCGAATGTACTAGATTTTATAGTATTCCAAGGATATGCCTATAGATCTAGATCTAGTGTAGAAGATGATGAGCAATTTCTCCAATAGCGGAAATACGTCACAATGATACAATGAGATTTGGTGTATCCGGTCAGCGGAATCAAGAGAGCGTAGAAAACCATTGTTGTTTTTTAGTAGATTGTCATTCGTATCTGTCTAGTCGGCAAGTTCAGTTTAGTTTATAGTAAAAATCCTCAATACAGGTAAATTTCGTAAATATACTTTTAAAAAAATGAATCAATGAAATGAAATCATGTCACAGTGCAATTTACAGAAAAAAAAATGACCATTGAATACGTTCTTAGACCTTGTATTTCATTTAAAAGTATGCAACTTGTGCTCTATGCAATTAACTTTAAAAAAAGTATATTTTTTTTTGGTTGAGCATTTGTTTATTTCTTTTTTTGTATTCTCTTTCCATTTTTTTAACCATCCTGAATGCTTCGTTGCATTTGAATATAAAATGGGGAAAGAACTCGTGTAATTTGTTATAAACTTCTTGTCCCTTGTCTGCGCTTGTTTGTCCAAGCCTATTGAAAGCATGGTAAGGGACTGATGTATACATTAATTTGCTTCCGTAAAAAATGATGGACAATTAAATGCCGTTCACGAGTGAGTGCCCCTGGTTATGAAGAAGTAACTTCACAACAGGAGCAAATGCAATGTGAAAAAAAAAAACTTAAAGAAGAAGAAAATTGAATAAAATAGAAATCATTTCAAAGTTGTGGTTTTGTATAGAAAAGCTTGACGTCGCCTCTTATTAGCTTGCAACTTCAAGGGTGTAACCAGTGTGGAAACTGGACACTGATCTAGAAAACACGTCTTACGAAGTAATTTAACAGTTTATGTATATCTTTGTGAAAACATTTACTACTAATTGGCCACAAAGTGAGAACTCTGGTTTGTACGTTATAATTTTTCAAAACATAATCATCATTAAATTTAATCTGGTCTACTTTGAACACTCCTCAGCGGGAATTCCCTTATGTTTTCAGTTAAGAGTTAATAAACGAATGAAACTAAGGAACAATTTGCGCACCATCTTATGTAGAAATCATTAGCTGGTCGGCTAGAATTAATTTGTTGCAATATACATATCAATACTGGATCTCTAACTACATCCACCAATACTAAATCTCTTACTTGATCCAATATTCTAGTCTTAGACTACTGTCTTTTAAAAACACAAATTCTTGATCTATATCGTCAGACGGGATATCTCAATACTCTCAGTAAATTTAAATCAGGACGTTGCTATGTTGTTTTATTTTGGTATTACAAGAACTGAATTTTTTTTTTTCAATTATTGCTTATACGAGTTAAGGGGAGGTTCACCTAAACAGTCTATTTTCGTTACTATTTATCAGAAACTTATCAAACTTGTATTACCTTTGTAAAGTTGGCATTTAAAAAAAAGATGTTTGTTAGGTACTGGTATTATATGGTTAAAGAAATCTTTCTCGTAAGAAGAGTTCTCTTGCGCTCCTTGTCTAAAAATATGTATGTTTATCTATTTATTTATTTACAATTGTTTTTCTTCTTCTCGGAAAAAAAAAAGTTTACTCCACGCGTCAACGCTAAACGTGCTAACCACAAATACATCCCCCCACCTAATGTTATAGCTGTAATATGACGTCGCTGGGGCAGTCGGAACAAGGGAGAAAAAAATACGAGATGAGCAAAAAGTGATAATTTATGACGTGTCGGCACCCTAGTGAAACGAACTATTTGAAAGATTTAGTACCCAGCAGGCGTGGTACTGTTACTACTGTTGAGTGGAACTACTCTGGGCTAGCAAGAGGTGTGTGTGGAGAGGTGGGGGGTATGGTAAGATATGCGATAGTGCCGGCTCAAAACTACTTCCATTCAGTTTTTTTTTTTTTTTTCAATCAAATCTCTCCCAGTGGTTGGCAGTGTAATGAAGTAAGTATCATGTTTTCGTCCCTCCCTTATCTTTTGATCGAAGCGTTGTAGACGCGAAGTCAAATATTTTTGTTTTGTTTAGAAATTGTTGGACAGCTTTCTTTTTCTTTATCCGTATAAAAAAAATACACACACATACACATGATTGGTGTATCCCTTTTTTTTTTCCCCAAGATTTGATGATTATTATTCACGGAGGCCCAGAAACAGCTTTTTGTGTATCGGGTGTAAAGAATACCGCAGTATTAATAATCGTAGTGTTAAAAAAAAAACGGAATAAAAGTTATCTGAGCACGTTTCGGCACTATAGAATAATATTTCTAAGCTCTTTCATTTTAGGTATCATTATATCGAAACCACATTTCTTCAAATCACTTTCATTTTTTTTTCCTATTGCTGAATCGTAATGTTTAAACAGGATCTTAAAACTCAAGACTAATGTTATGGATTTTTAGTGTGACACTTCCCCTCAGGTTCACATTAGACTGTGTTAATTTACTCTATTTACTCTATAGATATAAATATTTCTTTCAACTGTGGCATGAAACATTGAGACAAAGTAAACTTAGATCTGTCATGTAACTTGCTGTCCTACACTCACTAGCGGTATGAGCGTACCTCGTGTGTGCTTCAGGAAAACCAGATCATATCGCTATGATGGACTTTAAAAAGGCCAACAACATAAAAAATGTAACCCTTAACATATGTAGATAGTAGGGACCTGCGAATCAGGAATTTTTTTTCGAATCGAATATCGAATCGAATATCAGAAAATATTCGAATTTCGAATCGAATTCGAATCGAATATTCTTGAAAAAACTTGACAACCAACAAGTGTAAAATAAAACTTCAAAATTTTTATTATATTATGTTTATTTATACTGAAACACATTAAAATGTTAGCAATAATTAAATTGCAAAGCAGGCGTTTTTTAAAAAAAAGTTCCCCCTTTCAGACCTTGTGGTCTATAGGGCAGATGATGTAAAGGTCATCTGATTCTGTGGCCTACGGTTAACGAGGGTGTAATGTGGCCAGCACAACGACCAACCGCCTTTACTTTTCCCCAACTAATGTCAGGTACCCGTTAGAGCTGGGTAGACTCAAGGGCGCCCGAAAATCCCGAAATAAAAATCTCAGTCTTCACCAGGATTCGAACCCGGGACCTCCAGTACGGAAGCCAAATGCTTTACCGCTCAACCACCGCGCCCTCGCGTTTTAAAAAAGTAGATCTTTATTTATTTTGGCCCAAATCAAAGTTTCAGCATTATTTTCCGAGAGATTGTGACGATGGTCAGTAATAATTTGTCCTCCTACTGAATTAACTCTTTGTTATGAACAATTTGTTGCCTGAATTACAAGCAAATTCCTAGCTGCTCTGGCCAAAAGTGGAAAAATATTAATACTTTTAAAATGTTTCGATTTACAACTGCTTGCTTCGAATACAAACTGACTTCATCCTTAATTTGCTCAGAAATGGTGGAAATTTTGTTGATTCTGGTATCTCCTTGAGCATCATGCACTTTCTTGAACATTGAATCCATAAGGCTTCCCCTATTCCTGTCTTGAACAAGACTTTCACGTGGCAATTCATCAGAATTTTTGCCAATTTTGCTTCCGTCAGAGTTAGCCAATATTGTCTCTACAAATAAGACAGCTTTTTTAGTTTCAGCTTCTGAAAATAAGTAGTGTTTAAATCTTGGATCAATGAATGTGGCTGCAGTGCCAGGAGATGATCCATTGTCAAATCAAATCTTGCTCCAAGTTGTTTCAATAGCTCATCTCGAAATTGTTGGAGACCTGTTGGTGATTTGGACACTAACTCTTCCTTCAATGTAAAAATGCAAGGATAGATCAAACTTATGCTGACATTGGAATCAGCACTCAAAACTGTTGTTGCTTCTGCTGTTGGTCTTAGAATTGGAAGAGAAGCTTTCAGAGTATCTTGTAAAGTTTGTGTTAATGGTTTTGGTGGATTTCTTGCACATTTCTTTTTAACACCACATTCTACAAGTGCAAGAGAGACAGGAACAGAGTTTTGGTCAATCCATTCCAGCAAATAATATGTACTATTGAATCTAGTAATAACATCTAAAGGAGGCTTTGATTCCTTCATTCCTTGATCAGTTTGATATTTGGACAACATAGTTTGACCAACAGTTGATGAATGAAAAAAGCCAGCAATCCTGTGAACATGACTGATTAGGTTCTGAATGATTTTTTGAGCATCTAAAGCAGCATTGATTGAAAGTTGCACACCAAAACCGAGCTTGAATTATCCACAAAAAAAAAGCATTACTTTTTTTGAAAATATTCGAACATTCGAAAATTTAAAATAATTTCGAATCGAATTCGAATATTCTTTTAATATTCGAAATTCGAATCGAATATCGAATATTCGCAGGTCCCTAGTAGATAGATACCTAGTGTTGTGGACGGTCGTAGACTTGTAGCACCAAACTGGAGGTAGACAACTAAACCGCTGTAGGCTAATTATATAATAATAACTTTAACAACTTCTTTATGAACAAAACTAAATAGAAATTTTATTATAATATAGGCAAAGTGATATTGAGATAAAATGAAATAAATGTAATAGACTGTAGTAATAATATAAAGTGGTATTATTAACAAAATCTAACTCACTATAAGAATTCGTCGTTACACTCTGGCATCCTGGACTCGCCTGGTGTACCCAAGACACTGTCAAATCGCAGTTTAAGTACCCCTGTACCCGGGTTCAAGAATGATGGGCCCTCTCCAAAAGAAACCATAAAGTTGAGGGTGACAAAAGACAGTCATCATGTATATGGATCTGGAATTTCCATATTATGTAATATACAAATATTGTTATACCTATATTGCTTTGCAGGAGAGGAATTTCCTATATAAATAGAATAATATTTCACTGTGATTTATCAAATCCAACAACATAGATCTGGTAAGTGGATAAGGATAGCTTCTTTTCGCTATCCAACATCTACTATTCACCGAGCCCCCATGTCCCATTACTTAAACCAATTGGGAGCGTTCAATGCATGAATGTTTGGAAATTCCTTATTTTTATGTTTCACTTTTCGATAATTGATCGGGGTAAATTTGTTTTTGCTATGATGTATAACATAGACGACGTGTCACTTATGCTAATACTATAAATAGTTCGCATTTTATCTATTTTGTTTGTTTGTTTTTGTTGTTTTTTTTAGATTACGAGTTGCTGTTTTTTTTTATCTTTTGTTTCAGAAAGGCCTCTCTTCATATCCCAGCAAGCTGTAAGATCAGCTAAACAGTTGTCAGAGATCAGTTAAGCAATTGTCAGAGCTGACACAAAATCTGTAAACACAAAGACATCTTTTGTTTGATCTGTCAATCAACGGGTATGCAGTGACATTGGTGCACTCAGGAGTGAGTCGATACATGCATGCACGTTTTTTATTTCTCTGCGAGCACCGCCCACCGCACTCAAGGAACCGCCTCAATTTGTTTTCTAATCAGAGCATGAAAGGAACGTTCAAGGGAGCCAACCAATGCTTTGGGTGGTTTTGATTTTTGATTTTGTCAACAACTCGTCCCCAGATTAAATTTTAACAGGATGTTACGTTAATACCAGTAGCTCGTTCAGTCTTTATAGATTAAACATCCAATACACAAAAATAGCACGATTTTGGTACACGCGTACTAGCTTCCTAAGGTTTTCTATTAATAACATGTCTTTGATTTTTACTAAACTGTGTGTATGTGTCTGTGTTCGGGGGCCCTACTATCAAGAACAACTGAGGTGTGAAGGTGCTCTTTTTAAAGGGAAAAAAATCCATAATGCTATTGTAGTTATCCATATTTTATTCGTTTAAATGGGAAAAAATGTGTACTTCTATTATACTTGTCCATATTATACTACCATTGTTGATAGTGTTGGCTGAATGATTTTAAGCGAAACCAATAGGGTTTGTTGCTGAACATATATGTGTCAGACGCGAATAGCCCAATTTTTCTGTAAAGGAAATTACAAAAGTCATTTTTTCTATATATCTTCTATATAAAATTCAACCACAGACCTATATATATTACAATAAATTTACGTTTTTGATTTCGAGTTTCGATTTATTTAGTGGTTACTGTTTTACTATTGCATACCAAGTATTAGAGTTTAGAAAAACCCAGTTTCTTTTCTTGTGCAATTGTACATATCATTTCTCTGTTAGTAAAGTCCTATATTTAGATCTATGATCTAATTCCAGTCTAGATTCATATAGGCCCTATAAAACTTGAATAGATCTAGTAATAGTATAGATTCTATCTTATGCTATTCCTATAGTCATTTTTTATTAGAATAAAGTATAGATATTAATAAAGACTAAAGTTGATTAATTATTAGATTATTATGTATAGACATAGGACATAGATCTAATAATTTAGGCTACCGTAATACATTTACCATAATCTATACTTAACTTAATGTACTTAACTAGATCTATAGATCTATCTATAATTTAGTCAATCTAGATCTATACAATATTCATTATAATATTTCTTCTTATTTAATAAGTTAGTACTTAGACTTAGATCTATCATAGTTTATAATAAATTTACTTTTCAATGCCTAGACCTAATAAAAAAATGCTAATGATTTCTAATGACTGTTTTTTTTTTATAGTAATAGGCCTACTAGATCTAGGTCTAGACTTAACTTAAATCTAGTCTAAAATAATGACTGTCTAAGACTCGAGATGATTGAGACTTTCACATACAGATGTTGTTAGTAATACGGTTAATAATGTCGGCGGGCAAAAACCAAGGTTAGGAGGATAGGCCTACTTATTAGGGAACTCTTGTATGCTGATGATGCAGATTGTAGCTGACTCTGATATTCAGCTCCAGACCCTGGTTTACAAACTATCTGCTGCTTGCCAGAAGTTCGGCAACCTGCAACCGCAGCTGTGTATCAAGGATTGGCCTCTTTAGCCACACAAGAAGTCGCAAAGGGAAAACATTGTCTCACGAGACGTAAAATGCCACAGAGAGAATGTCGGCTGAAAGTAAACTGTATTCATATATAAAATTCTTTTTTTTTTTTTGTACTAAAAAAAAATAGGTGCCGGTACTCATGATAGATTGCTAACTTTCAACTACTAATAAATTAACAATTAACGTTGAAATACTATAAAAGTAATAATTTTTCCCGACATTGAAAAAAGGTGCCGGTACAAGTACCGGTGCGTACCATCACAAAAATATATGTATAACTCAATCTTCTTTCATTACATTTTTTTGCGGGGTTATTGCTACTTAATACATTGATACCGGATCGATTTATATAGGGCCTAAGTATACAAGCAGGATCTCAAGCATTGGATATATTTATTTTTAAAATACAAAGTTTTATGGAAGAGGCAATTATGGGCGCCCACAGGGATGTGCCTCTGAATTCTGAGTAGTCACGTTTTAGCCATTAAAAAATATTAATGAAATACTTCTTCCAGGTGTGTTTTTTTATTACGTAGATGTAGATTTAATCAGAATCCAGGCGACCCAGTATACTAGAGAAAGCCGAGAAGATCGAAAAAAGCTGGGAAACCATAAAAAAACAAAACAACTAGCAATAGACTGTGGAGAGTGACGTGTTTTTGTTGAGGTCATATGTCCTATGAGGAACCCAAAGAAATGATGATGATGAGGGGTTGTCACGGTCAAAGAAGATCTTTGAAGGTAGCTTGAGTAAAAGGTATCATATGCTACAGTGCAAGTGATCTTGGAAGATGCTTCTTTTGAATAAAGATCTCATGACCGTGACAGACATTCCTATGGTGATTTAACAGAAGGCAGGAGATCCGCTTGTCTTCCACTTCTAAGGTACACTGGTGTATGCAAACGCGACATAAAGCTCTTCAAAGTCGGCACTAACAGCTGGGAAAAAGTGGCACTGGATAGATCCACAAGAAAAGTAACCTTTAAAAGAAAGTCCTCGATTGCAGATGCCAAGTAGAAATAATGGTGAAAAAACAAAGGATTGGCCTCTTTACTCACACAAGAAGTTAAAAGGAATAAAATCATTTAAAGTTTAAAATCATTAAAAAAAAAATTTTTTCTCTTCATGAAATTGTGTATCGAAAAATGCCGGGTACTTGAAATAAGCTAGTACTAAAAAAACAACACAGATCTTGGGTAAAATACTCATCAAATAAAGTACTGTAAATGTGCACTTTCCCGCGCTATTTTTAACTCTTTTTCTTTTTATAGCCTCTATCTGGTTTGATCTCAACCACCCGTATTTTTGTGCATAATTTTTTTCTCTATCAGGCACACTTATTATTATATCATAATAATGTCAGTTTAATTTATAAAGAGAACTGAAAAATGCAAAGTTATATAGGGAAAAAAGCCACTTCCGGCCCAATAGTTTTGAAAAACGATACGAAACGAAATAGCAGCAACAAACCCTATTGATCTGTGAAGAAATAAACATATATAACAAAATGAAACGAAATAAAGTTTCAAAAAAAGTGTAAATAAGTGCTTCAACTTAAGTAATTATTGTTTTGTACTCGAGATATAATAATGTCGGCTGTCAAATGCAAACTTGGTAGAAATTATGAATAAAAAATCATTAATGATAAATTTAAGCACTGCTGTTTCGATCTTGAAAACCGCTTAGTTGTTCTAGGCTTTAGTTAAGAAAGAATAAATTAATTTTTTGTATTTTGTCACCCACAGTAGGTGGGAGTATTAATGATTATTTGAAGTGAGTAGTCAGGAAAAAGAATTTTAGTAGTAGATAATATTCAATGTTAATGAACAAAGTAACTCTAAGCCAGTACAAAGCAAAACGATCACGCGATACTTCATGAGATATTAGTGTAAACCATTAAGCTATTTCAATATTAACAATGTTTTCTCTGCAACTATCTTAGGTTACTGTAACTATTCATTCTTAGTGCTACGTTAGTCTCGCAGATTAAATCTTTCTCCTGATGTTTCTGCCTGTGACAGTGTGTGTAGCCTATGATAGCTATGCTACCACGTACAAGCTGCAAAGCTTTTGGATTAACAGTGTTGAGTTAATAAACCTTCTCAATCTCCAATATTGCGCATGAGGGCATCACGGAAGCAATGTCTCGCATCTCCCGCGGGGAAGTAGATTGCGGTTGACAGGAGTCGAACCAGTGCCTCAGTGTCACCAAATCGAAGCCACACGACCATACTGAGTTTGGCTAGCTGATGTTGTAACATCTGGTCTAAATATAGGAAGTGTATCGAAGCGTCTTTTTGCCTCCTGATAGCTGGGCGCACACACAGAGAAGCGCAAACATGTTTACCCATAAGCAGAGATTCTTGTCATTTGAATACACAGAGTTACTCAATCCCATGTCTTGATCCCCCATTCAATTTTCATATAAGCCAATGCTGTCGGTGTGTACCGTAAAACAAAAAGAACTACATATATACATTTCATAACTTGATCATGCACTTGTTCCGGGGTTAATCATATGTATCCCATTATTTGAAGGGAAAAAAAAAGGGAATTAACGACAGCTATACTAAACAAAAGAATGTGCAAATACATTCAATAGTAAGACAGAAATAAACTTCAAGCAAACAGGACAGCAAAAAACTTAAGTCTGTTAGTGTATACATGGGTAAATATAGTTATTAACAAGAATAACATTTAAAAATACTTTTTAAAAAAAGACAATACCAACTTTATACAACGTATAGAACAATTGTTTTTCTTGATAACTAATGAATGTTAGATTAAAAAAATAATAGAACATTTTACCTGTCACCCATTATCCCCCTTTACTCTCCTTCCCTGAGAAAGAATCCTGATTAAGGGTTAAAAAGCACGAATTTATCACAAATGATAAAAATTTAGATTTTTTACATTCAATATGTGTCACAAAAGTTCATTTTATTCAACAATAATGTTATTAATATATAAATTTAAATAGCAGAATGTGTTTAGAAGAGGTTAAACTACCTAAATAAACAAATTTTGAAAAATCGATTTTTTAATGAAAAATCGTAATTTTTTGTCTTTTTTGACTACCTGTCCCCCCATAAGTCCATATACAGATCTACTACATTTTATAATATTCAAATAATAGGCCTTTAGATCTAGACTTAGAAGACGATGCACAGAATTCGGAAATTCCTGAAAGCGATAGTCCTTATGAAAACGAGATAGTCCTTTCAAAACCGATGCTGGATTTAGATCTAGGTCTAGTTCTCCAGCCAAACTTAAATGTATTTATTTTTTACTTTAAAAAATTATAACTATCAAACGAGTTTTTCCATTGAATAGAGGTTTTGTAAAATGTAAAAAAAAAACACAAAAAAAACGCTCTTCTTCAACATCGTAAACATGCGGCTTGTCTTTGTCCAGTGTGAAACAGGCGATGGAGTGATCAGTTAATTACTATTGAGAGAATTTAATTGTTATAGATGTTCCAGTGACCATGTGTGGCCTCGACTCTTGGACTCACAGAAGCCAATAAAGTGTAAGTATGCAGTGGAGAAAATTTGAGAGTCATTTTTATTTTAATTTAAAGGAATCAACAGGAGAGGGACACCTTATTTCTTTTGTGAATTGACCAACCTTTCTTTTTATAATAACTGTGCATGTAAGTATCTTTCTCTCTCCTCTCTTTTCTCCCTCCTTACCTCAAATTATCTCCTCCTCTCCAATTCTCTCCTCTTATATTCTCTCTCTCCTCCTCTCTTCTATAAACAAATATATTTGTACAGTACAGCCCTTATTCTCAACTTTAATTCTGGAGCAAGGTTTGAGAGCCTTTACAAAGTAAATAAGTCAATTTCCCTCTGTGTGTTGCTTGGTAATGCATTCTGGTTTATAGATGATTGTAATTGCTTAAACAAAGGCACTAGAGTGAGTGGGGACTAACTCTTAAGCTCTGACCACTTCCAGGTTTTTTTTTCCTCAGCGGTGTTTTCTTGCAGTCCTTTCTTTGCCAGACTTCTTAGCCCCACGCGCAACTTCTGATTGTATCATGGGAGGTAATCTACTTGTAGACTTAGTCAATAAAAGTGTCACTCAGGAACACTTTAAGTTTAAAACAATCGCCCAAAGGCTTTTTTTTTTTCCGAGGGGGGGGGGGGGGCGAGCGTCAGCGGGTGAAGAGATGAAGTTGCAAGCTGTGCTGGGGAGAGAAACCTCCTTAAACGCGTACCTTTCATTTGTATATATGAAGGACTCACTGGACCGTAAAACCTGATCGAATCGATGTGTGTGTCAATTTCGTATTCCCGTTTTCAGTTGAAGTATGAAAGTCCTGAATAACTACAGAGTTGAAGAAGTGGTTTATTAAAGTAGACTTTAAAAGAACAAAATTTGAAAGAATATCCCCCCCCCTTTTTTTTTCGTAATTTTTAACGTCAGAATCAAATCGTTTTTCTTTCTTTTTTCGCTTGCGTCTCGTTCTGTTTTAGTTGGTATGCATGAGTAGAGTGTAAATTACTTGGGCTGCCGCAACCACTCGCTGACATACCCGCAGTGGATGGCTTGCTCGGCTCGTCCCTGCACTAACCACGTGCAGCGATTGACCCTGCTGTTTGATTGGAGTGCATGGATCGTCATGTGGCAAGTGTGAGCCCATGACACGCGGGCCTAATCCTGCCGCCCGCTCGGCGAACAGTTCGAAGTGAAGTGAAGCACGGGTGGACAATAAACGCTGCACATGGAGGACAATTATAGAACGGGAAAAGAGACTTTTTTAAAAAGTCGTTTCCTTTTTGTTTTGGTTGTTGTCGTTTTTTTTTGTTCCTCACCTTTTTATCCCCCACCCCCCATTACTTATTAGGCCTATACATCTCCAACTCTCTTCCTCTTTTTTCATATTTCTTTTTTCCTCAATCTCTTACTCGCCTTCTTTCTTGATATAACCTCTCTCTCTCTCTCTCTCTCTCTCTCTCTCTCTCTCTCATTCTGCCAGTCACTCTTTTAGTCAATGTTTTCCTTCCTTTCCGTTTTTCAACTTACCACCTTCTCAATATTTTATCACTATCTTCCTCCCTCTCTCTGTCTTACCCCCTCTCTCCTTTTACTCACTCTATCTACCTCTTTCCACCTCTTTTCTCTAGCTCTCTCTCTGTCTGCTTTTCCCCCTTCTCTCCTCTTCTTCCCTTTCCCTGCCTCTTCCCTTTTTTCCTCTTACTCTTTCTCCCCTTTTCCTCTGTCCCTCTTCTTATGTCTACCTCTTTCATCGTCTCTATTCCTCCAACTATTCCCCTATCTCCACCTTCTCTCTCTATCTCTCTTCCCCTCCCCCCATTTCATCTCTTCACGCATTTGGTTTCGTTTTCTCACTTTTTTTTCACACTCTCTCTTCTCTCTTATTTTATTTCTTCTCCGATACTTATCTCTCTCATCATCGGATATTCTCTTATCATCTCCCTCCACTCTCTCTCTCCTTCTCTCTCTCTCTCTTCGGTCCTATTTCTCTTTTTTTTTCTCTCTCTCCCACTTTGATCATTTCTTTATATGATTAGGACGTGGAACAGTTTGACTCGTCTTGGAGAACTATAACTTCCTGTTTCTCATTTTACAGGAAGTGAAAACGGCAGGCGACGCTCAAACAACGCGACACTAAACTGTAACAATAAAACTATTGCCGGGGGGGGGGAGTTCAATAATTAAAATGCCTTTTGGTTTCCTTGCCATTTTTTGTTTGTTTTTACTTGTCTTTCTTATTTTAAAAACATTTTTTTAATGTTCTACGCCGTTACCATCTTCCACATGCTGTGAGTGTGCGGGTGACTGTGTGTGTGTGTTTGTGCTCAAATATTGTTGTTGTCATCGTAACGCAAGAGGGCGCTGACTGCCAGTCAGTGTCAGATTGTATCAAACAGGAGTTGATGTTCACGCCAGCTTGGAACTAACAATGTCATACACTGACGCGGCTCTGGACGCTTGCTGCGAGGCCAGAAAACTTTTTACAATCTCTACAACTGGCGCTTCGTAAAAATAAAATATCTGCGTGTTTTTTTTTAAATTATGGAAGGGGGGGGGTTGCGGTAATTGTGCAACAGAACTTTTTGTGTGTGTCTGGATTAGTGAATTTCAAGTCACAATGCTAAGCAGTTTTAAAAATTTCACTATTTATTGATTTGTTCAGCTTTTGTTTTTTTTAACTTGTTAAATCCGAAAAAAAAATGATTTCGGTCTAAATTAAGATACTAAGTTATAGTAATAGGTTTTAGAATGGGAAGAAGAAATTTACAAATTATTAAGTTGATTTACGTTGACATGGTTTTAGCTCTACGTTGATTTGATTTTAGCTCTACGTGGATTGGACTTTTTAACATTAAATTGACTTTAGCCCCACTTTGACTTGACTTTAGTTTTCTTGTTCACTTGTCATTAACTTAATAATAAGCTTGATTAACTTTAGTTCAAAGTTGACTTGACTTTAGCGCCACGTTGATTGATTTTAGCGCCTTGCATTAGTTCTTCTGAAGATGATAATGATAATGTGTATATTCGTATGTGGCTGCCTGGTCAGAGGGGTTTGTGCGATGGACTGTCGTTCGGACTTATCGATGGTCTAGGCTTCAAACTCTGCCCTGTTGTCCTTTGGGAGGTTTTAGACTAGGAAGTAGATTATCTTCAGCTTTGAAGGACATCCGAAACATGTAAAACATTTTACAAACAATCATACTTTCTTTATAAATACATATTTTAAATACTTTTGTCGCCAATTTCGTTTTTGAAAAAGTCATTTTCTGTGATTAATAGTTTTGTATAATATGTTCCCATCATTGTCATTGAACCTCTTTGAACAGTTCGTTGCATATTATTTTATTTGTCCCTGGAAATGACATTTGGAGAAGTTCCTGGCATAAAAATGTTTAATTACATACATCAAATTTGGAATCCCCCTCTTGAAATACTTTTAAAAGCTCTGTGTATTTCCATTTTTTTTTTACCAGCCCTGAGATGGAGCTGAATCTTCTTTTTACTTCACAATTTTGTTCAACGTACAATTGGAAGCGCTTGCTGTGTCATTAGATTCGTTTACTTTAGTCTTTAATGCTTCTTATACTGGGACGGTGATCTCATGTGATGATTGCACCACATCTTGATATTATATCTTTTAAACTTTTTTTCCTACACTTTTCTGCAATAGTGGTGTGGTCTTTTTGGTTATTTGTTAGTCCATCTTGTTGAGTCCAGATTGTTTTTTGGATTTTAAAGTATAATACCGTACCACCAATGACAAGTTTATTATTGGCCATAAAGTCCAAAAGAGATCTCTAGAGATGCAAATGCGAAGAAAAACAAAAATTATAGCAACACAGGCTGGAACTGGAGACCACATCGGGAAGAGAAAGGCAAGAAGACCAGAGCATGTATGAAGGAGATCAGTAGACCAAGAAGCAAAGATTGTAAGCAGGACATGGACCCAGCTGAGGGGAACTGCTCAGAATAGAGTCCGATGGCGGAGCACTGTTAAGGCCCTATGCTCTACTGGAAGTCCAAGAAGATTACGTTAAATCGTGAAGAAACAACGTGAGACCTAATTAGAGTCCAAACTTATATTTCTTGGAAAATTCCAGCAGTCTTTTGTGTGAGCCGCATAAGCCGCCGCCAAGTTTTGCTTGTGACCCGCGTGCCGCATCTCTAACTTGTTTTAAATTGTAAATGAGAGAGAGAGAGAGAGAGAGAGAGAGAGAAGGAGAATATGTTAATGTTTTTTTTTTTATTTGAAACGGACTAGTGCTCGTCAAAAGTATTTTTTTGTCTTTTTTAACACATTATTATTTATCTCTGACATTACAAAAAAAGTCTATTTCAATGATAGTGTTGTTATGACTGACGTTTAAGTCTTTGGTAGTTAGGACAAATGTATGGCCTGCAGTTGGTGGAAAAAAATCCAGTCATTAATATAATGTCCACTAAGCTTGACCAGCGAAATAAACCCAATCAACTCTATTTTTCTAAAGCCGTCAAGTTCATATTATTGTGCTCAGTAGACAAACACGCCTGGGCAGTTAGCAATAGTAAAAACATGTCAATTATACATGAGCTCTGCTATTCATCATTGAGACTAAAATATCAAATTTGTCTGCCCTCAGAAAAAAGAAATTACAATATCCTTTTTTTTTTTTTTTGCTAAAACGATTGTGTGTGTGTGTGTGTGTGTGGCTTGGCATGTGGGGAAACTGAGAAAATAAAGAAAAGGGGACAGTCCTTCTTTGCAAAGAATGTGGCTGGTCAGTTAATTACTTAAGTTTCCTATTTTTGCACTCAGCACCTTCTCTTCCGGTCATTACACCGCCCCATTGCCCCTGGTGTCGAGACTCCTCTTGTGCCAGATTTTGTTTTCTTTATTGCACCGTTAGTTACGCACCGCTGACCACATACTAACTGCGTCTTTTTACATTTCATTACACCCGACCCGCCATACGCCTCTCCAGAAACTGCGCGAGCAATGGTGGCAGAAACATCATCAGTACCTAGAAGAAAAGCGTTTGCGCACTCCCTCCCCGTCTCGATGTGTGCCACTTCAGTTCTTGCTAGTAGGGTCTACTTCGTTCAATGCTTTTTATTCTTTCTAACCCGCTCGAGACCTAACTTATTTGAAACACAATGCAGATGTCTAGACTGGTATAATTAACATTGCTTTAAAGACCAACTGAAGAGGTTTTTTTCGAAATTGAGATAACAATTGATTTGGATAGTAGAAGGTATCAGATATGGTTCCTGAAAATTTGAGTTTAAAGAAATACATATTTATACTAGAAAAAGTAATTTGAAGGTGTAAAAAAAAAAGAGATTTGATATTGCTCAAGTAATGGCCCCCAACCGGAAATGACGCAAAACCGTGTATATAAATCTGAAAAATATAAATAAACAATAAACATGGCTATGATCCGACTCATTACTAGACTAGAATGATTATTGAGTGAAATGATTAATAAACTGAAACATGAGTAAACTAATTTACTAGATAGATCAATAGATGATACTCTGAAATACTAGATCTAGTAATTTAGTAAAAATTTAGTATTACTATATTATATATTCAAATTGTTAATTCAATAGTCAATAGATCTATATTCTAGAATCTAGATCGACATTATCATTGTAGATCTAAACAAGATAATAGTATTAATAGGTAGGGTCCAGGAAATATTTAGAGTAGATATATCATTTATATGTCAGTCTGGTACATAAGCCTGCTTAAATTGTAAAGTAGTAGTAAAGCTAAGTAAAGTCTACTAAAGTAGTAAAGTCAGTACTATTACTCTCCTATTGGTATTTATTAGATCTCTACTAGTTTAGAGTTTAGTAGAATAATTAGATAGATCTAAGTCTAAATCTAGTAGCAGCATAAGTGACTATTGATTAAAATCATCAATCATGATAATGAATCAGATTAGACAATTAGACCTAGATTTTTAGTCCTTAGTCTAAATAAATTTATATTTAACTATACTAGATACTAGATCTAAATTCTAACCTAAATTTTTCTAAAACCTAGAGTAGATTTAATTACTTTATCAAGTATATCCTTAGCCTTATATATAATATATAATATGTCTAAATCTAGTAACTAGACCTAGTCTAGGTACAGGACCAGTCCTACCTACAGGTTGCGGGGCCCGAAGCGAAACGGATTGCGCAGGGCCTAATTTTAGTTGTGATTAGGATAATAAGTGTAAATTAAGATTTTGAATTAGAAAATAAATTCGTCTTTGCATTTTATTTATTGTTTACTAATTCAAATTAACTTTACAAGCCATCTACAGTAGATAGCAGTTTTCCAACAAAAAGCTGATAAATAATCAAAATATTGCTTTTTTTTTGTAAGAAGATGAAATAAGATTTAAAGACTTGATTCAGCGGTCCAACTAGATCTAACAGTAGTGTTAAGTAGATTATTTTATAGTTTTATGTGATATTTCTCTAATCCAACATTGGCCTGATGGGGGACACAACAATTCGTTCACCGACAAATCATTCTCACAACTATTAATTATAAACCCCCACCCAACATATCACTCACCGACAGTTGGTTCATGAATAATTTTCAGTGATCAAGTTGTCGATGAACGATATGTCAGTGAACAGTTTGTCGTTAAACTGGCGAAATGCACAGATTCATTTAGTACTACCGGTAACATTGTTAATTTTTTGATACTATGTTATAAAAATAATATAAAATTATTTTATTTCATTTCAGCGCATTTATTGATTCCTGGCATTGAATATAGGTGATACATCTGTGACAACATGTAGTTGAGTCACATTCCCAAAGACCTACTCTTCATGTATTTTCATGTCAATAATGTTTTAATAAATAAGTCCAATACATATTATCAAAAATACATTTTGTTTGTTTGTTTTATGTTAATGTTGTCTTCAATTGCTAGAATTTAAGAAAATTCTAAATACTTTTAGGGCAAAAATACTTAAAATAGTGTTGGCTATATTTCAACTTTCTGGAACATGTCCTGTATAGTTAATTTGTTTGCATATTGACTATTGCCTCCTTCAGTCACGAAGCGACTATGGATCATCTCGTGGAAATTAGATGAATGCCTGGACATAAGCTGTGATCGGAATGATGTTGCCCACACATCAGTTCCCACCTCTCCTCGGGGGTCAGCAGCGTCGCAGGTTCTGCCAGTCGCAGTTTGCATATTTTGATAAAAGAAATACATAATTAGTTTGCAGCTAGTGAACAAAGAAATACATAATTATGAAAAAATTTAATCCAAGAAAAATATGGATGAAGTTAAAAATATGTTTATTAAAACTTTTAAAAAGAGTCTCATTATTCTCTATTCAGTATTTCACTTGACTAAGATAACCCAATTGCAACCTCCATATTTTGTCACATCTAATGCAAAGGCATCACTCTCAATGATATAGAGGGAAGCATATATTTATCTAATTCTGCTTTGAAACAAAAAAAAAAAAAATCAGCTGTCAAGGTATCTGCTATCCATAGAGCTAGGCCTACTTGGTGTAAAATTGTTCAAACTTCAAGGAACACACTAACATACATTATCAAGCCTATGTAATTTTAATAAGTGAACGATTCAGTATATCTAGTCATTAAAAAAACACATACTTGACATACTCATACACTGTTTCTGGAACCAAAATCGCTAGCATTTTTAACTATTATCGAACGGAACGTAATTAAAAGTAGGCCTATAGATCTGTGTTGATGAAAAAAACAAACACGTGGACAGCAACACATAGATCTAATAGGCCTACTTCTTTGTAGGATATGGACTAGATCTAGTTGGCCCTACTAATAAAATCTAGAGAAGTAGCAGAGCCTAGTTAGTTATTGTTATAAGTATACTAGCTAGTGGTAGATCTAGTAGTAGCCTATTGTATCGGTATAGTAGATCTATTGAGACTATATATTAGAATTAGAATATTCTAATTCCAGATCTGCTACGTACTAGTTTAGATCTAAATATGTAGATATTCTTATCTTATAGATGATCCTATCTATAATAGTCTATATGTCTAATAAATCTAATATAATTCTATTTATTGATCTCGTATACTTTTTTTTTGTTTTTTACGATTTATATTTTCTACGTTTTCTAGACTACGTTCTAGATCTAGACAATTAATGAGACTACATTAATATTTCATTGTTTGTTTATTTCTTAAAGACCAAAACGATTTTAGAAAAGCATGTGGACTAATGTTCGGCACGCATGAATTGATCTAGGCTAAACCGCCCCTAGGTTAAGGTTAGCCGCCATAGCCTATAAATTACACGGTGTGACGTCACGGACCCGTGTAGTGAGGGAGAAAAACATCTCAAATGGCGACGGGACCAGTTGTTGTTAGTGTCCATAAAACCCACATTAAAATGCAAATATCTAAATAACGGCTTAAAATTAAAAGCAAATATTTTGCATACATGTTTTTTAAAGCATTATATTACAGAAAATAAGCATTAAAACGGTTTCTGTGATTGACCCCAAAACCTCTTCAGTTGGTCTTTAATAAACGAAATAGTATTAGATCTAATAAGAGAACGAAAAAGATCTAATAAGTATACACTGAACCAAACTAGACATTTAAAAATGTTATTATGTTGAAGTCAACAGCAGTTTAAAATAGAATTACTTTTAGCCAAAGGAATTCATTTCAAAACATTTGTACATAAAGAGCAAGTTAAAATGCACAGAAAGAAAGTGTCCATGCAGCAATTTATAACAAAAAATAGAAGAGTCTGAATCTAAACTCGAGGTTTCGAGTCTCCATGATGGAAAACCGACGCGCTAGCCACTCAGCTATACTAGTGCTTTTACAAATTGAAGGCTTTATGGTTATCTTTTGTTAGTTCCAAACTTTTAGCCAACGATCTAATTCTCTACACAAGGCGTATCTGCACTTAGCTTTAGCTGTCTCTATATCACACTACATGAAAACAAAATTAACTAATTACGACTAATTGATAAAATAATTGGTAATTTTTTCGACCGATTCATGTGTTGTCATCGACAAAACATAATTGTGTAAGGTTTCAACATGATTCGAGAATGGTAATAACGTGTAGAAGTTTTGTATCAGACAGAAAGAGTGAGTCTATATAAGCTCTGTAAAAACGTAATTTTATAAACGCTTCTCGGTTACAGGAAGAAATATTTATAACAGCATCGCTTTAAAAAGAAGTTGCAAGTGTAAGTTAAAGATAACTCTATTATTCAGAAACAAAAAAGATGTCTATTCAAAGGGTAAAAGCTAGACAAGAAACTCTTATTGAGAAAAAATTGAATTTTTAGTATTTTTTCTTATTTTTTATTATAAATAGTCAATACAAATATTCTTTAAAATCTTTGCTTCTTTATGTTGAAATCTTTTTTTTTCTTCTTTAGTCCAGTGACTTACTTATGACACAGTGATTTTAATGTTTATTTAATACTAGATATATGACAAATTCATATCAGTTACTACACATTTTCATTCAATTTATACTTCAGATACATGTTCATTTTTTTAGATAAACACTAAAATACATCTGCACGGGGGTGGACAAAAGCAAAAGGGATATTACTAATACTTGTTATTAAGAAAAAATTAATATTATTGTTAGTTCCCCTGGGACCCGTACCTGGAACTTTTGGCTTTAACAGAAACTTTTATTTTCCTATTCACTAAATAATGAAGTGATCTTTCTGAAATGTTTATACAATTTATTGTCACGGGGCAGGAGTTTATTTCGAAATTTCTGCTCGAAAGGACAATGACAAGCTTTCAAGAAAAATTATTTAAATGTTTAAGCATAACGAAAGTTTGCGTTAACATTCAAACATAAAAACAACAACCCTACAATGTTTAAGCAATCCTGACATCCTATTGTGATGTATTTCCCTATGAATTATAAAGATGAGCATAGGAAGAAACTGCGCTCGACTTCCTTAATGTGGCCGATGTTACATCGTCTTCATCTTAATGTGAACCATTACACCGAGTGGCGGTTCATAATGAATCACTGGAGAAGCACAATGATATAGTGAATGTTCATGTAAGCCAAACGAAGTGGATTAACTTTAATACTGGGTGCGTTCGCCGAGACATCTTAAAACGTGCTGTTTAGGACATACAAGACTTCCCAAGCTGCTACACTCGTTCGTGCTACATGCAACCAATCGGAAAAGAAAGCACGAATACTCCATCATGAAATTAGCATTCTATCTTTTTGTTCAGTAACGTTGAAGCATGAAGGGGAGTCGTTAATGTATATTTTGTTAATTGCGACATTAAAACCTTTTTTTTCGCACTAAAAATATTTTTTTCGCAATTCCTTTTTATTATTATACTTTTTTTTTTAATGTGGGTCGCGAAACTTAAACTGTCATTCAGATCTTAAGTCCTTCCCGTTGCGACATGTAGTGAAGTTTGATTACTTATATTAACATTTTTACTGGTTAGAGTTTGTGTTCTCTAGTTTATTGACCAACTAGCAAAACATACCCGTCATTTCCATTGTTGATTTTACTATTTAAACAAAGCTAATAGAACTGAAGTAAAAACGTTAAAAAAGGTTTTAATATTTTCTACGAATTCCGCGATACATCAACATCCTCCAAATGGTGTTTTATTTCTATAAATAAGATGCACAGATGCAGACACCTTAAAGTATGCTCATTTATTAGACACTTTATTTTCTATTGTAAAAGTAAATGCAGTCGGACATCAGATGCTGGACTAATGTACTATTATCTTTTCACCGTGTTCTTTTTGTTTCATGCAAACCATTTAGGTAAATACTTTTTTTTTTAAATCACAATAATAAATTTTGATTTATTCAGTTGATCAACTGAGGCTGGACTAATTTATTAAAAAATTAGTAAAAATTAAAGTCAAGTTCCCCTTTCAGACCTTGTGATCTATAAGGCAGATCATTTGTTTCTGTGGCCTACGTTTTAAGAGGTTATCATTTGGCCAGCATAACGACCAACTGCCTTTACTTTTCCAAAACCTAACGTCAGATACCCATTAGAGCTGGCTGGACCCAAACTCGCCCAAAGATCCCGAAATTAAAAACCCTAGTCTTCACCAGGACACCCGAAAACCAAGCGCTTTATCGCTTAGCCACCGTGCCTCCACACATGGCGTCAGACAATAAATGTATAGTACACTTTTACACTTCTCATTGTTGCAATATGTTTATTGTAACGTGTCGAGTCAAGGAAAAATATTTCCTAGTACGAAATGGGGGGAAAAAAGGGAGTGGGACTGCAATTAAGTGATACTAGTCGACCCACGGCGTAGCATACGCCGCTATTTTGCAGGGCAGGCCTCAGGCCACTGTAACCTATGAGACCGCAGTGGGCCCCGCACTTTCATAGGACCTGCACTAATTCTAGGTGTAAAATATTAAATTAAACAAACAAATTTCCCACGGCCTCCCGATTTACCAGGAGCTCCTGGAAAATTTCCTGAAATTGAAAATAGTCCTGGAAATTTACGGAAATTATTAAAATCTTTTAAAACGACATTGTGCAATATTCGTAATAGGATTTGTTGCTGAACATATATGTGTCAGACGCGAATAGCCCAATTTTTCTGTAAAGGAAATTACAAAAGTCATTTCTTCTATATAAAATTCAACCACAGACCTATATATACTACAATAAATTTACGTTTTTGATTTCGAGTTTCGATTTATTTAGTGGTTACTGTTTTACTATTGCATACCAAGTATTAGAGTTTAGAAAAACCCAGTTTCTTTTCTTGTGCAATACTACATATCATTTCTCTGTTAGTATGTCCTATATTTAGATCTATAATCTAATTCTAGTCTAGATCCATATATAAAACTCGAATAGATCTAGTAATAGTATAGATTCTATCCTATGCTATTCCTATAGTCATTTTTTTATTAGAATAAAGTATAGATATTAATAAAGACTAAAGTTGATTAATTATTAGATTATTATATATAGACATAGGACATAGATCTAATAATTTAGGTTACCGTAATACATTTACCATAAAGCCATAATCTATACTTAACTTAATGTACTTAACTAGATCTAGAGATCTATCTATAATTTAGTCAATCTAGATCTATACAATATTCATTATAATACTTCTACTTATTTAATAAGTTATTACTTAGACTTAGATCTATTATAGTTTATAATAGATTTACTTTTCAATGCCTAGACCTAATAAAAAAATTGCTATGATTTCTAATGACTGTTTTTTTTTTATAGTAATAGGCCTACTAGATCTAGGTTTAGACTTAACTTAAATCTAGTCTAAAATAATGACTGTCTAAGACTCGAGATGATTGAGACTTTCACATACAGATGTTGTTAGTAATAAGATTAATAATGTCGGTTGAATGTTGGCTGGCAAAAACCAAGGTTAGGAGGATACTTATTAGGGAACTCTTGTATGCTGATGATGCAGCATTGTAGCTGACTCTAATATTCAGCTCCAGACCCTGGTTTACAAACTATCTGCTGCTTGCCAGAAGTTCGGCAACCTGCAACCGCAGCTGTGTATCAAGGATTGGCCTCTTTAGCCACACAAGAAGTTGCAAAGGGAAAACATCGTCTCACGAGACGTAAAATGCCACAGAGAGAAAGTCGGTTGAAAGTAAACTGTATGCAAACGCGACATAAAGCTCTTCAAAGTCGGCACTAACAGCTGGGAAAAAGTGGCACTAGATAGATCCACAAGAAAAGTAACCTTTAAAAGAAAGTCCTGGATTGCAGATGCCAAGCAAAATAGAAGCAGAAATAATGGTGAAAGTACAAAGGATTGGCCTCTTTACTCACACAAGAAGTTACAAGGAATAAAATCATTTAAAGTTTAAAATCACTAAAAAAATTTTTTATATTTTTGTTCATGAAATTGTGTATCGAAAAATGCCGGGTACTTGAAATAGCGCTATATAAAAGCTATAATAATAATAATAATAATAAAATAAGCTAGTACTAAAAAAACAACACAGATCTTGGGTAAAATACTCATCAAATAAAGTACTGTAAATGTGCAATTACCCGCGCTATTTTTAACTCTTTTTCTTTTTATAGCCTCTATCTGGTTTGATCTCAACCACCCGTATTTTTGTGCAGAATTTTTTTCTCTATCAGGCACACTTATTATTATAGCATAATAATGTCAGTTTAATTTATAAAGAGAACTGAAAAATGCAAAGTTATATAGGGAAAAAGCCACTTCCGGCCCAATAGTTTTGAAAAAAGATACGAAACGGACTAGTACAACAAACCCTATTGTGGAATTTGGTGAAAGTAGCTTCTCGCTCCTCAGACAAATGAAGAATTAATTGAAGTCAACAATTCTCGTATAGACTGAAACATTTGGTAATTCTTGCTATAGAGCGTGATCTTTGTAGGAAACAGAGTTGTTATGATATACTGTATGACTTCGCTACACGCAATGCTCGTTTCTGTACGTAGTTAAGAATGAATTTATTTTCTAATACAATTTCTTAACTTTCACTTATTATTCGTACCCAAACTGAGCCCCGCGAAATCCGTTTCGCACAGGGCACTACAATGTTTCAACTCCGGCGCTACTATTTAGTGACGGGTGTATACTACTTGTTCTCCTCCCCCCCCCCTCTTTTTTCGCTTTTGAACGTGGAGTTTCTATAGTTCGAAAAAAAAAGAGCAATCTTTTCATTACTTCTTGGTGTCCAAACTGTTGAGCCATAAAGAGAATTATACATATAGATTTATAAAAACACTTGCTCAGCGAAATGGACAACACCTCAGCAAAACGTGAATCATGAGTAGTGTTGAAACAACTTTCTCATTGGATATACAATAAAAAGTAATTGTAACTTACTTTTTCAGATCCGAGGTAGACTTGAATTTTGAGTGGCATCGGAGTCATATGGAGTTTTGGTTTCCTGGTCAAGACTGGATGTTTTACGTCCAACCCATGTTGATTGGGCAAGTGACTTCATACCTTTTGTATACCCTTGTTAACGTTGGGCATTGTAACAGTTGAACTTATCATTATTCATCCAACGGACATATAAAGTGATGCTTGTGAATCTTTTTTTTTTAAGTTGCAAATGTCTGTAAGAAAGATTTGCATATTGAATTTAATTCCTACTGTTAGCTTCCAATTTGTTCATTAATTGAATTAATTCCCTTTGTATGTCGAGGTCTGAGTCCTAGTGAGCAGAAACATAAAATGCGACGAGATTATACAACAATACATAACTTTACAACCTTTAATCTTCACAAAACTGGCAGAATGATTACAATGTCTGTTTGAGGAGGCGAGAGCCATGAAGTCAAAGTCAGGTCGTTCCCCCCCCCTTTTTTTTTCTCCTTTTTTTATAAAGGCTTTCTTATTATTAGTCATGAGTGATCCAAACTAATTGCTCCTTCTTCCTTAGTGCTATTAGACCTTGGAATGGGTTGCCTGAGCCAGCCAGGAAAACCAATGAGTTGGCAGAATGTCATTGGTTGACATACATGACTAGATGCATGAAGGGTATGACGTAATCATCTTCATGTTTTGAAGTAACGTCTGTATTTTATAAGATAATATAAGCTTTGTTGTTTTTTTTTAAAGTATTTTTATTTTATTTTCTAGTTTCGCTTTGATTGTCATATTGTGTGTTTGAAACTAAAATCACTCATTGAATCTCTAATGTAAACAGAAATGCACAAGGCAGATGGAAGATAGGAGCAGAACTGTATTCCACATGTCTTGGTCATGCGCTCTTCAGGACAGATGTCAACCACAAGTAAACAGCCAACGCATGTTTCAAACTAAATCCTTGGGTGCACTGATCACCTTCTAATCGGCATGTGTATCCCAGAACTTCCATGTGGTCCAGGTCAGACTTCCGCTGAATGCAGTCCACAAGCAACCGTTTTAAAATACAATTAACGATCAAAACAAAAGAGACGCCTTAAAGGAAGCAAATTGCAAGCATTGAAAACGTTTCGCATTTTTCAAATGGTATAAAAATAGAAGATTTAAGGAAAATATAATTTACTTTTGTTCTGTTTTTTTTTAGGACTTGTGTCTTTTAGAATCAGCTGTCTAGCCCTCCAGAAATTCTTTTTTTTCTATACTTGATCTGCTTCGTTTAGTTGAGTGTGTGTGTGTGTGTCAATTCATTATGTTTTATTGAAGGTCAAACTCATTTTTACCCTAAACAAGGGCAATGACGATTTAATAAAACAATAAAAACATAAATCATATACACACAAAAAACCCAACGGGTTTCAGGTAATGATAAAGAGATTGTGGAACTGGTAGACGACGTCGGACCCATTCAGCACTGCCTCCAGAGCTGCAGATGCAGGCCCCTAAAACTCTTTGCCAACTATTCTTTCTTTCGTCTTCTTCTGTTCCTCTACTCCTTTGTACAGGACGTCGCTTGTCATGAGCACTGCATTCTTTTTTAGTGATAACAACCCTATCTATAACCACTTCAAAATCAGCGCTGATCCTCTGGAGCATGAGACATATGGTCAACTGTGCAAAGTCTTAGAACCGAATGTGGCTGTTCATTTTAGAGGGGGGGGGGAAAGCTAATAACGTAAATTTAAAAAGATATGTAACAATAGCAAAAAAAGAAAATAATTAAAAAATAGAAGGGGGGGGGGTTAGGAAACACGTGGCAAGCAAGCTTAATTTTCAAAGATTGAGTCGAGCCCTCAAAAAAATAAATAAATAAGAACAGAACTGCATGACATTTTACCGAGATGCTGCTGACGCGTTGTCTTGGTGTGTTTTTCTTTGGCACCAGCGTTCATGGCGATGTTTCATAATATATTTAGCGCCTTTATTCTTGTCTGTCGTGTGCCCAATATATGAGACCTTTCAGAACTCTTGGGCAGATGTTTACTGACATGGTGTCCTTGGAAAAGTCATAAGCATCATCACCAACCCACATGCTGATTTGGTTACAACAGCCCTACACACAAACATACGCACATTCAAATTCAAGAGAAAAAGATAATGATCCTCCTGAAAATGATTATGAATAAAGATTTGAATGCATTACACCAGCTTAACGAAGACACTCTGACCCCCACAAGGTCTCAAATTTGCATCGTTTACATTAAAAACTAAAGGTTCTTTTTGGGGCGTGCTGTGAACATATCAGTAACAGGGCAGATTTCTCGCAGATGTATTCAATTCAGTTCTATGAGGTTTTCTTGTTATTGACTACTGCAATTTTTAGATAGTTGTAATAGGTTTGTCAATACAATTGAACTTATGTACTAACAACGTTCTCTGTGCCTGTGGGAATATGTGTGCCTAAAACAAGAGCAGGCCACCCAGAGTAGACAATAGGAAATATTTAACATGGCCCTATGTGAGCTCAAATTGTTGGAAGTTTTGAATGGAATTTATCATTACTTACACAAGGAATTCAGGAATTTTTTAAAAGGTTGGGTGCTTTGAAGAGAGAGAGAAAGAAAGAGAGAGAGTTATGAAAAAAAAGTAGGCCTACTATATACACATGAATAAACAATTTTAGGAACCCCTAAAAGATTTTTAAAAATCTTATTGAATCATGGTCTAGATCTAAATTATTTATAATGTATACAAAGCGAATATGAAGTCCCTCTGTCTTGTACGAATCTTGTACACGCTATTGCTCAGACTTCATGTTCTCGGATCAAGTGTATATGAAGTCCCTCTGTCTTGTACGAATCTTGTACACGCTATTGCTCAGACTTCATGTTCTCGGATCAAGCTGAAACGTTGCCCTCTTGTCAAGGACAATACATGAATCAATAAACAAAAAATGTTATTAGTCAATTAATTAGTGGTACTATATTGATTTTATTTATATAGAACAAAGGGAGATAAATCTTGTAATATTGATACAGTGGCGGTAATTGTGCAGTTCTTTCCATTGTGTGAGCTACTTTTTTAAAGTACCTTTTATTTTTCATGTTTTTATCTGATGGTAAAGGTCAGCGCAAGAGACAGACATGGCTTAACGAGGTAACATTTCTGGTGGAATTAAAACAACTTGTTATTTTGGTATCTAGTTATAAATGATTAAAATGAAAGATATTAAGTTTTTATCCTTTTTTTTTTAATTCAGCTCTCAAATTGTTAATAGCATCATCATTATCTTTCATTTGCATTCTTCGTGGAACATAGGGCCCTAGTAAAAACACGCCACTCTCCACGGTCTCTTGCTAGTTTTTTAATGGCCTTGCAGCTCTTTCCGGTCCTCTCAGCTTCATCTAGTATACTACGTTGCCATGTTCTTTTTGGTCTTCCTCTGCGTCTTGTGCCCTGGGGGTTCCACTCTAAGGCCCGCCAAGTTCTATTGTTGGTATCTTTCCTAAGGGGTATGTTGTGGTGTTGTTATTAGATGTTATTAGATGTAGATTCTAAATGTAGAACTTTCTAGTAACTCACACTCAGGCCTTGCGGTTCGCTAATACTCACAACATATATTAAGTCTATTGTGAAATGACTTGATAAGACTTATCAACTCGAAAATATAATTTAATACACAACAACAAAGGTACAGTCCAAATGTCAACAGTTACTAAAAACAATGCACGACTTGCTTTAACAGTGGCGTACCGAGGGTGCCAGGCGCCCAGGGCGGCACAGTCTGTTGGTGCCCCCCCTATTAGTATGCGTAATCTATATTTGCATAAAAACAATCACCAATCAATAAATTAAAATTTTTTATTGTAAACAAAGTTAATGAACAATTTGAAGCAACATTAGCCATTTCTTATAGAACTACTTTACGTGATCTTGCACTAGCAAAGTTGTCAATGACATCATCAAAATTAATTGTTTCGACCAGCTCCTTTTCTACGCTTAGCAATGGCAAGTCTGACAGACGCTCCTACCCATTGAAGCTCTCAAATAAGTTAAAATCATTTTTAGTTTACTAAAAGAACGCTCACAGCTAGCAACTGACACAGAGATTGTCAGCATAATTTGCAAAGCAATTCGCAAGTTTGGAAATATGTCATTGCCATATGAAATAATAAATGAAAGTAATTCTAATGGGCTGCTTGGGGTAGCATCTAGCCGGGTTTTCAGCAACATACTGCAGTCACTGATTTCTACGAACAGTTCAGTTCCATCGATATCAGTTTTATAAAAGTCAGCCAGCGTAGCACAGTGCTGTTGAATATCAACAGAGATATCATTAGCAAACAATTTGCTGATGTCGATTAGAAATCCAAACTTTTCATCTAACGTCTTCAGAGACCAAATCGTGTTGTCTTCTCCTGGATTAGTCTATCAATAACTGATTTCATAATGCCAGTTATTTCTTCAAACGCACTGAGTCCTGCATCACGAGCATTTTCACCAGGCATCTGTTTTCGACGTTTAATTCTTCCTTCTATCCTAATTCCCAATTTTCGACACAGAACTTTAGCTGCATTGACTGCAGTGATGCAAACATCTTCTCGAATGCTACTTAGCCGTTGCTGCAGTCCTTCTAAATCCAGTGCTGCGTCATGGAAATTCATTGATGGATCTTGCAGTGGTTTTTGAATCCGGTCAATTTTTGACTAAAGTGCATGCCAGAAATCAAGTAGAGTGATGAAATTGAAATTGAAATTTATCACATTTTGAAGCAAACTGTATGTATCATTCTGAGTCTCACTAGTTATATATAGTTATACCATCTTCATAGAGGTTTTCTAACAGCTGTAAAAATTCATCAAACTGTTCGTGGATTGCATTCACCGCATCTTGTCTTGCACTCCAGCGTGTTGGACATTCTCTCTTCAATGTAATTCCAAGCAATTCTTTCATTTTCTCCAATCGAACAGTTGAAGCAACTGTACCAAAAAATGTAACAACAACTGGATCCTGTTTTGCAGCATGTAATCCAGCTAAATTCAAGCTATGCATAGGGAATTTGACATATTTTACCGTACAAATCTAGCAAAACATTTTCGAGACTGATAGCCTATTCATAGGTGCTCTCCCCTAGTTTATATAGAGCGTGTATACCCATTATGGCGCCCCCTACTCTCCGGCGCCCGGGGCGGATGCCCGCCCCCTTCGGTACGCCACTATGCTTTAAGCTAAGTGAGTCTTCAACTGTCATTTCAATCCCATAATCACCTACTTCCAAAAAGTTTTATAAAGAGTCGCGTCGCTAAAAGGAAATCCCCTGATAAAACTAACTCCATTCTAAACCTATAACAGGTGTAACCATTCCATCTCCACTTCCTCTCTGAGATCTGCTTCTCTATATTTTTCTGTCCACTCATCTCCCACAGTAAAAAGGTGCATCACCTTCCCCGGGACATAGGGGTTGTGCGATAGGCTAACAACCTGTTCATGGGGGAAAATGCTGTTAAAGAAACCTTAGCAAAGACACCAACACACTCTGTTTACATAATATTGTCCAAATACAAATATTTGAATGATGCATATCTCTACGAATGTGTAACGGATGGAAAAGGTCGTGTTTAAAGTTTAAAGTAGGAACTCAATATAAAGCCAACAGATCACTTTTGTTAACAGACCACTTTTGTTAACATTGTTGGAAGGCTAAATCGATAAAAGCTTTTATAAAGGAACATTTATTTTTTCTTCTCTTCTCCTGTAGCTACAGCAAGGAAAAAATCAAATCTATTGTAATCTAAAGGCACCCGTTCTGATAAGATCTGCAGACCTTAACCTCGTTCTGATAAGATCAACAGGCCTTAACCTTGTATTGATAAGATCTACAGGCCTTAACCTTGTATTGATAAGATCTACAGGCCTTAACCTCGTTCTGATAAGATCTACAGGCCTTAACCTCGTTCTGATAAGATCTACAGGCCTAAACCTCGTTCTGATAAGATCTACAGGCCTTAACCTCGTTCTGATAAGATCTACAGGCCTTAACCTCGTTCTGATAAGATTTACATAGTTTTAGCAGTTCGTTTCGTGGCTTCGGTGAGTGGAGCTATCCAGTCTGATTGCTTTCTGCAGGAACTCCATCTTTTCCGGCTGTTTTCCAACATGTAAGCTTATCAATGACTTTTCTCTCATTTCTTGTATATGGGACGTATTAAAGAATTCTCCCAAAACAGCTAGTGTTGAGAAGTTAGATAAAGAGGTTAGTGAGATGGCCTTTACAGTCTGGTAGACTTTATTAAATGCTGTCCCTATCGCTCCATTCGCAGTGCACGATAAGTGATGATCATGCTATCTTTTGACTTGAGTGAAACACACTTGCTAGTTTGAGATCCAATGGCTACAGCCAAAATACGACAGTCATTAAAAATTCACGATTTGCCAAAAATATAATTCTTCTTTCAGTATAGAAATTAAACACCATGGTCATCTTCGTCAACATATAAAATAAGATTGCGTTCATCTTGGTGTAAATAGAAACTGAGATTGTGCTCTAAAGAGAAGATCACAGTAAATTGTATTGGCTGTAACAAAGTGGTTTAGCCCTGGGAGAAAGAGGATAGCTTCAAACATTGATACAGAACAAGTTGCCGCTCCTTTCTTTTTCGTAATTGTCCTGAGAGCTAAGTCTAAGACTCTTGGAAATCTACGACCGTTGGAAGCTTGTCCTAAGAGCTAAGTCTAAGACTCTTGGAAATCTAG
>JADKLZ010003886.1:15913925-15925996 GCA_021533235.1 Biomphalaria straminea
TCTTATTAAAGTAAAGTCTTCTCCTTGTTACGGTAGCTATTTTTTGTTTAAATCTTATTAAAGTAAAGTCTTGTCCTTGTTACGGTAGCTATTTTTTTGTCTAAATCTTATTAAAGTAAAGTCTTGTCCTTGTTACGGTAGCTATTTTTTTGTTTAAATCTTATTAAAGTAAAGTCTTGTCCTTACTGGAAATATAAAGTTAGCCCTCCCCTTCAAAGTATCTGTAAAAAATGAAAAGCATAATTATCATGGTATCACAATACCACATTTGCAAATAGAATTTATTTCTTCAATACCTCTATTTAGGTCGCATAGGTGATCACCATTCTGGAAAATAACTCCCGCAATTTTCCTAGGAATCTGACAATTGATGTATATCGTTGGCAAAAGAATTACCATTTCTAGTTTGACCGGGTGGGGGTTGAGTTAAAATGTTCAATTTTTTTTAAAATCATACATTCATTATTTATTAAAAGCAAAAAAGAAATGTCGCTCTATAAGTTGTATAAAGGAGATATGGTCTTTTTTTTTTAACCTTTATTCAAGTCAATACTTCATGGAGAAACCTCGGAACTTGGGTGGGTGGAGCCTGGGTGGATAAGAATATCAAAAAGGTTCCAAAGATTTTCCATAGCGGATGCATATTGTTAAGAAAAATATTCTTAACTCTATTGTAACTTTTATATTTTTTCAAAGTATAGGCTACACTTAAATAAATTTCAATTGGGTTTTTTTGAACGAGGTCTAGATTTAAATCCAATAAGTGTTTTTAAGAGGTTTTTTTTATTTTTGAGTTTCATTTATTACTACAAATAAGGGTTTGATTTGTGGAATCAAAAGTTTTGTTATAAAAACCAAACAAGCATACAAATAATCTCTCTCTCTCTCTCTCTCTCTCTCTCTCTCTCTCTCTCTCTCTCTTCATAAATTCACTAAAGTTCTTAAACGTCGATTTATTTTTACAACCTGCACATAAATTCAGAAGGACGGCTAAAATTAAAACTATTTTATGAACTTTATTTTGTGTTAATTAAACACGCCAGCTGTTACATGCCTTGACAAAGTAAATCTTTAAACTTTGATTCAAAATAGCATTACGGTTGGTAAAACAGGGTACACCCTACCGCCCCGTGATTTGTCAAACTGACCTTGCGACGACTTACAAGACGCGTTACAGGTGACAAGCGGACCTCCCCCTTCCCCCCTCCCCCCGTCACCGGTCTGCCTACTTGTCTTCATCTTTTGACAAACTAATAGAGTTACAACTTCTCTCTATTTTTTTCCCGTTAGTTTTCCCCCCAACCTGGCGATTTAATAAAGTATCAACCCTCGCCTTCCTTTTTCCATTCCCCACCCCCCAAACACCCTCCCGCTTTCTCCCCGTCACCCGATGCCACGGCGCTTGTCGTTTCATCAGAAACCATCAACTCACCTGAAGTTCTAACTCACGTGCCTCCACGCGGGGGGACAAAAAAAATCTTTTTTTTTTAAAGTGGCCTCAATGTAAGTGGCCGGCGTCCTGTCATTCGGCAGTCGCTGTTGCCAAAAGTGGCCTGAATGCTTGATTGAACTTTCGAAACTTACTCCTGCTCATTCCCCTTCTCCCTCCCCCCCCCCACACACCCCTCCTCGACATCTCCCCCCTCACACATACACACAGAGATTTCTCTTTACCTGACGTATATACAAACTCACCCAAACACACACACACACACACACACCACCAATGACCGTCGCTATAAATTAGAGTATTCTTCTAAAGACGACTAGTGAGTAGACTATACGGTGTTGTGTTGACTCTGTTCCATGTAATTGAGATCTACTGGCATTCAGCTATCAATCTCGGGATTCATTATTCTTAGCGAAACGAAGTCAGTCACATATAACGGACATGTTTTAACATAGTGATAACAATGTTTCGACTTTTTTATCGATATTGATTCGATCTTCTAAAAATATCTAAATGCCTGAAATTTTATCAAGTGACTTGGTCTAAAACATTGTTTTCATATTGGACCAACAAGCGCTGTTGTTGTTTGTTGTTGTTTTATTTTTCTTACACAGGTAAATATTTTTTCATTGAACTAAGGTAAACACTTCTTGAAGTCTAGATTAGCATCATATTTAAAAAAAATACACAAGACATATCATTAGATTAAGTGTATGTCTTAGTTTATTTTTAGTGTTATTTGTATTGTATTTATTTAGTTTGCATAGCACGTGGGGAGGATGACAGAAGAGCTCCGCTGAACCGTCCCATCAGCCACCTCGTTACTCAACGCGGACAATACACTGTGGTGATAGCTATCTCGCGATTAGTGGAAGTACAGTGTACAAACACGTAGGAATTTCCATTCAACGGCTATTGATGATTTTTTTTTTCAGCGGCTAATGAATAAGGAAAAGCTGCTATTAGTTTTGTGTTGCTTGTCCGTTTGTCTATCCGTCCGTTCCATTTACAGTGCAAAAAAAACAAAAAAAAAACAGAAAAGATATTGAAAATCCGATAAAATATTTTAGATTTTTCAAAGTTCTGTCTAAGCGATTACTATTTTATTCACTGAAAGTGAATCTTTAATTTTTAAAATTAACTATGCAGGCAGTTTGTTTTTATAATAAAATTACACCATTTTATAACCATTCTCTACTAATAGCTATAAACAGGGGAGACTATTACTAAGTAGGATAGTATCACATATATTTAAAAAATTTATTAAAACGTTTTATTTCTAAAATAATGTGTATTAAATTAAATGTTTTCTGTTATAGTATCTACATATATCTGTAATAAGGTATTTACATTTGATTTAAAAGAGAATACATTTAGTAAGTATATAAGTTAAATATAATTTAAAACAACACAAGCAGCTTTTCATATTATGAAATACAAGTAAATTATACATTATAACTACCCTACATTAATTTGTGTATGTTTATATATATATATATATATATATATATATATATATATATATATATATATATATGTATGTATGTGTGTATGTGTGTGGAGTGTGTATGTATGTATGTATTTAAATGTGTGTGTGTTCGCTCGACATTTAACCAAAAGGAAAAGTAACATCAGATAGTCCAGTGAACCATATCTTCATGGTGATCAATGTATTGAATACCAATGAATATTAACAATGTAATAATAGCATGAATAAATCTCCGTATCCTGTGTTATGTCATCAGTAGGGCTAGAAATACAACACTGTAGGGAAAAAACGTCTCGATACGTACACGACTCTTCTTTTTTTGCATTCTACTTTCAAGATATACTTTAAAGATTTTTATTTTGAGCTTTGAAAACCATAAAGACTTTTTGCATATATTGTAACTGTAGCACTATGTTTTAAACTTAGTCTCTAAATTTATTATAACTTGAGTTGGGTTGCGTTTGCTACCTTTCCACACAGGTCCACAAAAGAAATGATTTCATTCCAGAGCATGGACACACTTAGTAGCATGCATCTTCTTAATTTTGTTCTCATTTCACCTATATAATTTTTTTACAGGTATAAAGAACACGTCATTACAGGATGAATGGTCTATCAATGTTCCCCGATGTTAAATGCGACATCATTCATTCTTACCACTACAATAGCTTCCAGAACAACGGACTATTAAGTCAGAAGTTTCCCCATTTCCTTGATGGTCAGTTGACTGATGAGCTGGTCAAGTCCTGTTCGCCAACCCCCAGCGTTTGTTCTCTGGGAGATGCAGCACTTCATGCTCCCATTTTGTTTCGCTCATATCAAGACTGTCAGACTCACCGTCTCTTCGTCTCACCCAACTCTACACACTGCCTTGTCACAGCTAAAAATGCTGCCAACTCCTTCAAATCAAAAGTCCAATGCAGTAAATGGATGAAAAGTATACGTCGTCGCAAACAAATACGCACGGAAAATGGTCAAATCGTCTACCCTTCAACTAATTCAAGGACCCTCTCTGAGCTTTGTTTGTCTTCGAGTTACCCTTCAGTTCAAAATGTTAATATTTTTAAAGCTGAAAACGAGACAATAACCAAAGCTGAGGATTTTTCCGAGAAAGGTAACAATAAACAATGTCTGGGGAACGCCAAAACAACCAAGTTGGCGTCAGGGGAAGTATATCGGAGAAGACGATTGGCTGCTAATGCTAGGGAAAGAAATAGGATGAAAAGTCTCAACACCGCTTTTGACCGACTGCGGCAGGTGATTCCAAACATGGGCGATGATCAGGTTTTCTCGAAATACGACACACTCAAAATGGCCAAAACATATATTCAAGAACTGAAAAAAATACTTCACAACAGGTCCGAGGAGGATGACTGTTTGCCCGTGAAAATGTCCGAAGTTTAAAACGTAATGTTCTAATGTCGTAGCAATCTGTCGCAATACAAGAACAAAATAAATCTAGTAAAAATAACAAAGAACTTTTCAGTGAACTGCTGATTTATTTCGTTCTGCATGCTGCGAATCACCCTCACCAGTCCGTAGTCTGTAAGGCCATTAGAGTTAGCAGACATGATCGGTCAGTTGCCCCTCTCATTTCCTCTCTGCAAATACGTCTGGTAATAGACGTCTTTATTGAATGAGTGACAGGAATGAACGTGGACACAATATCACTTATGATTGTCTTCAAGCGAAAATGGACAATAGAAAAGTGTGTCGCCCAATTGAAATGGACAATAGAAGAGTGTGCCGCCCATTGAAACGGACAATAGAAAAGTGTGTCGCCCAACTGAAACGAACAATAGAAAAGTGTGTCGCCCAATTGAAATGGACAATAGAAAAGTGTGTCGCCCATTCAAACGGACAATAGAAAAAAGTGTGTCATCCAATTGAAATGGACAATAGAAAAGTGTGTCGCCCAATCGAAATGGACAATAGAAAAGTGTGACGTCCAATTGAAATGGACATTATAATATTGTAACTAGAAAGCATTTCGTTGAATGTTTATCAGGAATTCCATATTACTAGTCTGCATATAGATTCTAAAAGTACTAATGCAAACCTTGATTTTTTGAAAAATAAGTAAAGATCATTTTTACTACGACCTGATTATAAATATTATTGTAATTTGTTGATCTAATAATTGTGGGAAATATGTATGTAAAAATGTTGTAACTTCTACGACGCAGATTCTATAATTAATTTTGAACCCTGTTCTCATGACAGTATTTGAAATGCTGGTTGATAAATAATAAATGACTAAAGTTTGTACACTTTCTTTGTTGTACACCTGAACAGCGTGATGTACACTCGTAGATTGTGCACCTTGTCATCACAATGGCTCCAACTAGGATAAAATATTTTTATAAGAAATAGGAGTTGATCCTACTAACGACTCCCTACTGCTGGAGTTATTTCCCGTCACCCAATAAAACAAGAAGCTATCGGGTGAGGTGATCATCACATTGTACTATCACAGTAGCCTGCCGACCTCTTGACGCGCTGACTTCTCCAGTGTTATTGTTGTTTTTTTTTAATTAATTCACAATTAATTCACACCTGACATTGCTGTATGTAAATATAATAATTTATTCATACGTATTACTGACAGTGTTGCAAATAAAGTTACTAAGCGATTAAAGATTTACGTACTAATACTGTTATATTATTCGAAGTTAATGCTGAACATAATGTCAAAACGAGACTCTTTGTAAATGACTTAAGACTTAAGACAAAGACAGTAAGGACTTTTTGTTGTTGTTTTCAACGAGTCTCTCTATAAATACATAGCCAGTAGAATTCCGGAGGCGCGGTGGCTTGGCAGTAAAGAGCTAGGCTTCTGAATCGGCTGTCCCGGGTTCGAATCCTGGTGAAGACTGGGATGTTTCTGAACATTCGACATTATGAGATAGTATACTTAATAAATATATATAATTTATTAATATATAACTCAGATTATCTCAGAGATTAACCCTCAAGAAAGAGTTAATCTGTATGTTATACATATAAGGCTAGTCTTCTAGTTCAAAGATTAATGCAGCATGTCCCGTGGCTACGCAGCCCCAGATGTGACCTACATAGTTTGTCAAGCTCTACGCAGGCAAAAACATTGACCGCCGGTGGTCGATTTAGAAGAGAGCACCTGGCTGATGGGGCTTCAGAACGAGAGAGCTAGAGGTCACTTACTAAGACCGCGGGATACACATTTGAGACCAAAAGAAAATCCGCTGCCGAGGACAGACGTAGACAGTGAAAAGTAATCCATGAAACATTGTCACTAACCTATATAACAACACGAATACCAAGAATACATGACAGTGGCTTAATATTTAATATATTATACATAAAAAAATGTTTTGGACCCCACCTCAAGTAGGGACCGGAGGGACTTTCAAATTTGGACACCCCACCATAGCTACGCTACTGATGGTATGCGTGTTTGCCACTAAGCTATTCAAGTACTTATGAAAATAGATTTGTTAAGTGTATTGTTAATAAAAAATTTTAGCGTACGATCTAATTCTCTACGCTAGGCTTATCTCTCCTTAGCTTATTACATTTTATATATAAAACAATATTTATTAATTACGACTAATTAATTAATTTTTTATACCTGTTACCTATCCCTTAGTCTGGTGGACACTTGGAGCACCAAGCAAGACTTGTAGACCGTCCTTCTCCATTCCTCTCTATCCTTTGCCCTGATTTATAACTTCTTTCAGTGGTAGGCCCGTCCATTCTTTTATGTTGTCTTCCCATTCTCTGTCTGCCTCTTCTTCTTTTTCCTGGTACTGTTCCCTGGAGGAAGGTCTTTGCGAGCCCCGAAGATCTTGTTATATGGCCATTTTTTTAATATTTATTTTTAATTCGTGTTTTGTCATTGACAATGAATCATTGTTCAAAGTTACAACTAGTTCCGATTATGCAAAGTGGAATAAATAACTTGTAAACGTGCTGATTGAACTCAGGCAGACAGAGTAAGTTAATAACTTAATATAAGCTTTAAGAATAACACAATCATGCTTCAGTGCCATTTTACACACGATTAGGAGCTACTCACACACTATTAGTCAAACTATTTTTCTTTTTTTTATATATATATACCAATTCGATATGTCTCTGTTGCTTAACGACTAAAAAAACAAATAAGTACCAAACAGCACTTAACTTTATGTTTAAAAAAAAAGATTGGAAAAAAAAAACACAACTACTTTATACCAAAAATTAAAAAATACAAAAAATTTCCAGTATTCACTTTTAATAAAAACTTATATTTTTAAAAATTCTAAACGATAAATGCCGTGCTGAGCTACGAAATGTTAAACTAACATTGAAGCATAGTTAAGGGCCCCGTAAGACTTAATTAATTAATGTATGATTTCATTTTGGGTAATCTCCTTAGCTGACAAGTCTGACGAGCTGTTCATTTAGTAGACATTAATCTATAATCTCAGACTGAACTCTCCCTCACACATCTGTCCCTTGACTTTCATCATAGGGGGGGCTGTGACAGTTGACGTCACCGAAGCCCTCCACATTTCCCGGTCAGCTGCTGTTCTTAGCAGACTAAGAGAGACGCCAGTCCATTCTTGTACGTTGTCCAGCTATTCTTTGGACGACCCTTTCTTCGTGTTTCCTTGATGAATGACATTAGGCAATGTCTTACAATATGACCAGCTCAGCTTTCTTCTCTTCACGGTATTGAATGATACATACGTATTAAACATATAAAGGCAGCACAATGGACCACATTTTAGATGAGAAAATAAAGAGTGAATTAAATGTGACAAAAATAAGTGAGTGCACTGAGGCACGAACCAGTGACCACAGAAACGGCAACTCCACCTAGCAGCTACTCAGTACCAGGAAGAAAGAAACTATTTTAAACTCTGGTTCCTTTTTATTTCACCTTCACATATCCCTTAGTCAGTTGGACCGTTGGGGCGCCACACAAGATTTGTAGACCGTCTTTCTTTTTTCCTGTCTTTTGCCTTGGCTAGAACTTTCATAGAACCTGTTTCATTCTTTTATGTTGTCTTTCCATCGCTTTCTCTGTCTGCCTCTTCTTTTTTTTTGGATGGTAATGTTCCCTAATGAAAGGTCATTGCGATCCCCGAAGACCTTGTAATATAGCCATAGGTTTTAGTTTGCATTTTTTAAAACAATAGTTAGCAGGTCATCATAGGGTCCAATCGCTGTACTAGCCCTGTCTCCAATCTCTTCGTTGTGATGCGGTCTTTAAATGTGATTCCTAGGATCTCAATTCCATTGCTAGGATCCTCCTCTCTAGCTCTGCTTCCACCTTCCAAGATTCGCAAGCACTAAAAAGAATGTTGCCACTTTTATTAAAGACATTAACAACCGGATAGCCAAAGCAATGGGCACCACGTCACGGTTGCAGAAAAGAGTGTGGGACAACACATTGCTGACTAGCAATACTAAAGTCTTCCTAACCTGTGTGATGAGCACTTTGCTATACGGAAGTGAATTATGGTCGACCTACTCATGGCAGGAAAAAAAGCTGAATGTCTTCCACCTCCGATTCCTAAGGCGGATCTTTAAAATAAGGTGGCATGATAAGATAACCAATGAGGAAGTGCTACAAAGAGCAGGGTGCCAGGACATCCACACCTTTATCAGCAGCAGATGCCTAGGCTGGCTTGGCCACGTCGTAGAATGCCAGTAGGTCGACTTCCACAAGACATTCTGTATGGCGATCTAATATAAGGCAGAAGAGCCGCTGGTTGCCCATTTTTATGGTATACGTATGTATGCGACGCAACATGAAGCTCTTCAAAATCGACACTAGCAGCTGGGAAAAAGTGGCACTGGATAGATCCACATGGAGAGAGAGAGAGAGCATAAAGGAAGGGTCTCGTATTGTAGATGCCATACATAATAGAAGCAGAAAGGGAGAAAATGCAACGGCGCCTGGTGATTACATATGTCCAAACTGCGACTGCAACTGTTTATCAAGAATTGACCTCTTTAGTCACACAAGAAGTTGCAAAGGAAAAAAGTCGTCACTTGAGGCGTAAAATGCCACAGACATATTGTTGTTTAATGTCAAACCATAGTAACAGAGTTACATTGAAATTTTACAACCGTTTAATGGCTCTAAATCCAGACAACTACAAAGCAAAGACTTACACTTATATTTTCTCTTTATCTGTTGAGCTCATGTTGTAAGCTGACTTAACTAGCCATACCAGTAAAGTTGTTCAATTGTAGGCAAGTGGAAAGAAAATAATTTGACTTCAGAATAAATTAGACTCTTACAGTTCAAGAGCTTATGGCTTTTTTTTTTGTTCCTCTGTATATCAAGTACAAAACATGGGGCAATTGAAGTTTCAACCACTTTGCACTGGCAGTGCTTTGGCAGTAAAGTGGGTCATACAATTCACACTTCATTGGTTTTAGAAAGTTCGATACGAGTACATTTTTAAAGTGTGTGTGTGTATGGGGGTGGGGCATTAACAGTAAGAAAGTTACGATCAATCAAAGAAGATTCTTTATACACTAAAAATAATTAATTCTAACTATATAAAGCAGATAATGTAGATCTTGTATAGGCCTAATGTTTACAAGTTAAACTTGACCATATTTTTAATGTATAAATACATATTTTTTACACAACTTTTATTAACTTATTATATGTGTCTGTCTGTCTGGTACATATTTTGTCCGCGATTTTTTTCCACTTCCCATTCCATGATCAAGTTGAAAATAAATTTAAAAAATTAACCGATTATTTAATCAATTAGTGAAAATTAATTAGTTTTGTTTTATATAGAAAAATGGAGTTAAGTCTTCCAGTTTTCAGAAATATGGCAGTGATTGTTTCATTTTTTCGCATTAAATAAGCTTGTTGTTCTTAAAAAAAAAGATTTTTATAGTTTGTTTTATTGCTAGGTTTCTATGTTTGTGAGTCTTACTAGAAAACCAGCTAACATTTATCAAGTCAAGGTAGTAGGAGTAAACAAAACTTAAGTACGACCTTTTTGTTTTGAATACATTATTTGTGACGTAGCATGATGCGACTCGACTAACAATAGTACACGGTATGAATCACATCATACATTTTTTATGTGTCCTTCTATTGGTCTGCACGTGCCAGTAGTGCGTTTAATTAATGTCAAGTGCCTGGCCACCGGAAGTAACTTTGGTTTCAACTGTTCAACCCAAGTTAATAAATTATTTCTTCCCTGAATATTTTTTTTACCTGACACAACCCCATGATCCCATCCCCCCGGTCTTTATGGGTAAACACGTGCACTCTCTCTTTCTCTCTCCCTCTCTCTCTCTTTCTCTCTCTCTGTTTTTCTTTCATCCACTCGTGTAAAAGCAATGTTCTGCATGAATAATAAACAAGTCTCAGCCATTGTGTCTATTCACAATGTCTACACGTTGGGCATTGCTAATCTCTCTCGCCTCCATAACTTGATGATGCAATCAAAAACCGGCATCTTAACCCTTTTGACCCCCGGCCCTTCAGGCTCCATCTTTAACCCTTTCCCCACATCTTTTATACAAGATAACCGAATCATTTTTGTTAGTCGTGACCCAAAGTGATTAGGGTTCGTATTTCATGTGAGAGAAAAACTGTATTCACTCTGTTTGTTGTTTTTAAAAAAAAACGCCAGCAGACAAAAGACGGCAACAATCTTCCCAATCTAGCACGTTTTATCTGTTGCAGGAGCAGCCCAAGAAAGATGGTAACTAGGTCAACGGAACAGGAAATGCCTCTCTAAGCTAGAAAAACACTCCGAATATTGCACGTGAAACTAGTTTAAAATATTGAATTAATAGGAGACGAAATTTTAACTATTTTAAACCTGACATATAAAAATATATTCGTTTTGTTTTTAATCTTCCCTCTTCATTATTTTATTAAGCTTTTTAGAGTTCTGTGCATATATTACAACAATTACAAAACTGGCGAGGGTTACGTCCCTTTTTTGTTTTTGTTTACGGAAGTGATTGTATCACTCGCGGCAGCCTAGACACGTGGCAGGGGTCTCGAACGAGAAGAAAACTGGAGCGCGGTGACGTTGGGGAGTACGGTTTTACGAGTTGATCGTCGTCGAGACGCATCGGTTGGAACTGAGAGGGGGGGGGGTCAGTTTGTTCGAAGCACTGGATGCAAAGGACCCTCCCCCATGCGCACACACGCTTCTCTCCATAACAGGAAAACTTGCTTCAAGACGTACGCCAAGGAAATAGCGTGACCTACCTTAAAGGGAGGGGGAGGGAAGGAGGAGGGGTGAATAGATCTTAATAGTACAACCAGTACAGCTGGTGTGAGAGAGGGGGGGGTGAACTCAAGATGCATACCACGTTGCAGCGGTTGAAAGCGCAAATCATTTCTCTCTCTCTCTCTCTCTCTCTCTCTCTCAGAGCGTGAAAAATGCCCCTCACTCCACGGTCCATATTTTTTTAACTAGCTGAAATAATGCATTGATTAATCCAATAATTAACAAGTGCCCCGTTAGTTGTACTAGATTGTGTTTTCCTATGCTGTTTCCCCGGACCTTGTACTAGACTTGTCAGCGTCACTTGCGCAACTTCCGCTTTCAACAAAGTCACGTGATGTACAGTTTTTCTTTTTCCACCCCTTTCATTTATTCCAAGTAAAGTCTTAGTGGTGGCGCAGGAGTATCGCGTGGCCAGCACAATGTTTCGATTGTTCCCATTCATCACTGCTATGTACGTATTAATGTCTATTTCAATAACAAATGAGCGAATTTATGTTACAATATCATCGAACCCAAAGTGAGTTGGCTAAACCTCTTTCAAATATAATCTGTTACTAGCATCAGTGTTTTTTTTCTTTGGACCACGTGTGTGTGAGGTTGTTTGTTTTTTAAGTTCTTTGAAGAATAAAAGTAGTATTGCAAATAATAGTGGACTTAGTTATTTGGTTGGCAACAGCAATGACAGCTGAGATTCCCTTCATTGCCAGATTAAATGTTTAAATCGCCAACACTTTTCATTGTTGGCCTTTTACCTGTGTTGAGTTGGTTAGCTGGAATTAGTTGTTATCTCTGCCTGAAAAGAGTCAACACTCCACTCACGGCAAAGCTTAAAGGTGTCCAACACTCCACTCAAGACACAGCTTAAAGGTGTCCAACACTC
>JADKLZ010003886.1:15955307-15970590 GCA_021533235.1 Biomphalaria straminea
GAACAGAGCTGGGGTTTAGTAGGTTTATGAAGTACATTAATTTAAACACTTTTAAAAACTGATATTATCTATTCTATGTTCAATTGTTTTCCTAAATATTAAGTCTAACTTATTGGGATGTACAGATATATTATCATGAACAACTTTAGTTATACTGCGCCAAACTAGACTTCTGTATTCTGAAACTATTATTAAATTAAATATATGAGTCTTTTTACATTTTATAGGTAACTTGTTAAGAACAATAGCTAAGTTAAGATTAACATTACATTTACAATTTGCATTCAAAAGGTCTCTCATAGTACTTCTGACATTCTCGAACATTTTACATTGTAAGAACAAATGATTTTCATTGTCCCCATTCTCTGCATGACATAAGGCACATGTGTGTACATTTCTCTTCTTAAATTTAATTGGGGTCATATTGTAAGTTAGCCTGTAGGCCACCTCCTTCGCTTTGGGTGTTATGTTTTTGTTGTGTAAGTGCGTGAATGTGTCTGTATATGTGTTGACTGTTATTCCTAGTTCTCTCCCCCACTTTATTCTGATTTTTAAATTTTCTTTGAGTTTGTTTCTAAGTGCTGTGTAGATGTCTTTGGATGTGTGGTGTATTAAATGTTCATTGTTTTGTAAATGTCTAGCTAGTGATCTGTAGAAAGGGTGAGTGTGTGTGCCGAAAAAATGGGGGTAGTTGTTTTGGATGGGAAGAATTTTGTTTAGCCTCAGGCCGAAATAGTACAAGGTTAAGGGGAATTTTTCGGGGGACCTAACTACTTTTCCTAAATATTTTAACCTTTGTACTTTTATTTTTGTATTTATGTCTTGTAGGCTAATCCCCCCGTCTTTTTTGTCTTGAATTAGTGTGTTGTGTTTTATGTTTGTGATTGTATTTCTGAAAATGTATTTCCTAATTATTTTGTTTATTTTGTCTATGAATTTGGGAGGTGGCTCTACAGCGTTGGTCAGGTAAAGGACTTTGGGTGTAATTAAGCTGTTGGTTAAAATGGCTCTGCCAAAAATGGTGGATGATGTGTGTCGAAATAATTGTAAAATGTTTTTTGTCTTGTCAATAATAGCGTCCCATTGTTTCGTCACGTAGTGTGTCGGGTCTCTGGTCCACACGATGCCGCATATTTTTATTTCTGTCTCTATTCTAAACCCGTGAGTTTTGTTTGGGGGGACCTCCCACCTCCCCAGGAACATGATGGAAGATTTGGAAAAATTAATTTTGGACCCGCTCGCCTTCCCAAATAGTGTAAATTTCTCTATCATCTTTTTAACATCTTTTTCTGAGGTGGGAAACAGGGTGGTATCATCTGCATATGCTTTGATTTTAACTAAGGGGGTGGGGCCCGGGATTTTAATGCCTACTATTTCTGAGTCTAATCTTATACTTTCTAACAGGGGTTCCAGGCAGAGGGTGTATAGGAAGGGGGATAGGGGACACCCTTGCCTGACTGATCTTCTTATGGGGATCCTATCACTAAGTTTTTGGTTTATGATCAGTTGGCTTGCGGCATCTGTGTAGATTAATTTGATGTATTTCGTTAGTGTCTCGTCTATGTTAGTTTTGTGTAGTACTTTAAAAAGGTAGTCGTGGTCAATTCTGTCAAATGCTTTCTCTTGATCAACGGACATGACGGCTGCCTTTAAGTCCTTGTCCTTGCAGTAATAAATAATGTCTCTTAAAAAGTGGTTTAGTTCGTCAATATTCTTGTCAGGGTTACTGCAGTATTGGTCTTGTCCTATTAGGAGTGGGATTATGGGTTTTAGTCTTAGGAAAATCATTTTGGTCATAAGTTTGTAGTCTGTGTTTAATAGGGAAATTGGTCTGAAGTCGCTAGGTGAGGTGTTATTTTCGGGTTTTTTGGGTAGTAGAGTAATGTATGCGAGGTTAAAGTCTTTTGGTGTCTGTCCTTTCCCTAACATGTCTGTGTATAGTTTTATCAGTAACGGTCCTATTTGGGGGAAGAAAGCTTTGTAAAATTCGTATGTTAAACCGTCGGGACCTGGGGATTTGTCGTTTGGGTCATGTCTAGGGCAGCCCTCAGTTCCGCTAGAGTGAAGGGTCTGTCTGCGGTTTCTTTGTCTGCGTCTACTATTGTTTTAACATTGTTTAAGAAAAAATTCTGTGCGTCTGCTGCTGTCGGTTCTTTCTTGTATATTTCTCTAAAAAATTTGCAAAATATATCATTTATCCGTTTGTGGTCTTGTGTTTCTTCTCCGTCAGTGTCTTTTATTGTTGTAATTGTCCTGTCTTTCTGTACATTCTGTTCTGCCGATAAATATAGTTTGTTTGGTGATTCCGATAAACTTGGGTACTTGCATCTGATTTCTGCCCCTTTATATTTATACTTATATATGTCTTCTAACTGTCCTTGTAGTTCTATTTTGTCAATGTCGTTCGTTGTTGTTTGTAATCTGTCTCTAAGTCTTGTCTCTTCGTCTTTTAATTTTTTACTTTTAATCTTTGCTAAAACTATCACTTGTTGTTTAATGGACTCTTTGAGTACCGGCCACATTTGTATAATTTCCCCTTCGTTTCCCTCTTCTCCTATGCAATTCTGGATCGTGTCTGCGATAGATTTTTGGATTTGCGGTTTGAAATAAACTGAATTAACACATAACCTTATAAACAAGGCTTTATTACACTAAAACTGGACTGCTACACACAATAACATAGTACAGACTGGTCACGATTCACAGAATACGACAATGCGAACACGATTACAAATACGATTACAAATACTAGTACGATTACAAACACGGGTAACATAAAAGTCCATTGAACGATCACTCCACGGTTCTTCAAGCAGACTTTTGTTAAATTTCCAAAAATTTCGTTGTTTTTTAACCTCCTTATTCTCTCCCCCTATTTTAACTAATACTCCTTTGTGGTCTGTGTAAGTCAATGTCTCGTCCAGGTGTTTTATTTCGTTAATTTGAATGTCATTCGGTGTGTAGAACCGGTCTAGTCTAGTCTCCACTGGGTGTGTGCTATGTTTCATTGTAGTATCCTTCCCCTTTGGGTACACTCCCCTGTAAGCGTCCCCTATTCGATGTTGAACTTTTATCTCTTTGAGATAGTTGTTAGTTTGAGTTTGGGTTTGAGGGGGTGGACCTTGCGTGTTCGTGTGTTTCCTGTCTAATTGCGTTTCTATGTAGTTGAAGTCCCCACCTAAAATTATTTTTCCCCTACGTGTTTGCTGTGTAGCTCTTCGCTCAGAGTTTCAAAAAACAAAGGCCTTTCTGCACTCTGAGCTGGAGCGTAAATGTTCACTAGAGTGTATGCGTGTTTTTGTGATTCTACCTTAACTATGACTACCCTACCGTTATTTTCTGTGTGTGTGTATGTAACCTTGAATCTGTTAGATGTCTGTAAAATAGCTGCCCCTCTTTTATTCTGCCCTAAACTAAAGTACCCACCCGCAAAACCCATGTCTGATGTGATTTTCATTGCCTGGTATCGTGTGTGCGTGTTTGTCTCTTGAACATATATGAAGTCTGTTTTATAGGTGTTGGCTAAGTGTACTAAATATTTGTGTTTGTTCTTTAAGCTTCTGATATTTAGAGAGAGAATTGTGATGTCTGCCATGTCTGCGTGTGGGTGGGTTGTTGTGTGTGCGTGTTAACATTCTATCGTATTCTATGAGTGCGTGTTTGTGTGTGTCTGTGTGTGGTCCACTATTTTGATTTGTTTTTTGTGTTTATGAACTGGAGTGTGTGCCAGGGTCATCCCCCTCATCTATGATCAATTGGCCTGGGGAATCGGGAAACTCCACTTCCTTCTCTCCCTCCTCTCTCATTTCGCCCTCCTCCTCCACCTCTGCCTCACCGCACTGGCCGTCAGACAGTGAAGAGGAGGAGGACGATAGGGTCCTCTTTCTGTTTACTTGGGTCGGAGTGTCAGGCTCCGACCTTACTTTTTCTTCTGGTTTAAGTCTTTTGTGGGAGTTTGACCCTCCCGCGCTCCCTCCTCTTTCTACCTTTTTGGGGGAGGGGGCTTGTTCCTTATCCTTACCAGTTTCTCCCTGCCCATCTGAGGCCTTCCTCCTCCTCTCCACTACCCTAAATCCCTCCTCTTCCCCCGACCCACCCTCCTGGGTACTCCTTGTACTCCCTCCTTTTAGGGCCGTAGCGTATGATGTTCTGGGAGGTTCTGGGATCTTTACCCCTTCTTTTTTATTACCCCTAGGGGTGGTTCTGGTTGGGCACTGGTTTGACCAATGGTCTTCCTTCTGGCAGTGCCAGCACTGTTGTCTCCTCCCCGGGGTTGTAATGAGTACTTTATATGTTCTCGGGTCATCCTCGTACCTGAGCTGTATGTAATGGGGCAGCTCAGCTCCCTTCCTCGGTTTGATCCAGCTGACCCACTTTTCTGTCCCATCTATTTTGTGGGCCTCTGCTTTGGAGCCGTCCTCCGCCATACTATTGACAATTTCTTCCATTTTGGATTTAGAGATGCGGGGGGACACCAAGTGGAGGGTGATTTTGATCTTTTCTTCTTCCAGGGTGGTCACCTCCACCCTGAAAGTGTCTTCCTTTCCGAAGGTTCGGCCCAGTATCTTTCCCCTCACCGCGGGTGAGGAGACGCCGAGAAACCACAAATACGGGTTCTCGAACCGGTACAGGGGACCCACCTCCTCCGGCCTGAGCCCCAAGGCGGCAACGATGGTCGCCATCGAGGCTCTGACTGCCCCCTGTCCGGATAGTTTGAGAAGAAGGGTCCCCGGAGGATGGACGAGGCCTCCCTCCAGATCCTTTTTTTCAATCGTGAATGTCTTAATAGACATGTTAGTAAACAACAAAGTTAAGAAATTAAAAAAAGGTAAACAGAAAATGAATAAAAATAGTGTGCTCCTTGCACAGAAAAACACAGAACAACACTTAATATCCAAATCGAATCAAACACAATGAAGAGTAACGAAATCTAAAAGCTCCAACGATGAAAAGCAACACCTCTTTTATGAGTTGATTACTTTACGAGTAAATACTGGTATGTTACTCGTATGTTGGAACAAGAAAAATGTGAAGACATGTGTAGTATATTAGATTATTAATTGTCTTAAAGTAGGTTTCATTTATATTGCATACTAATTAGGTTTTTTCTCTTTAAATACTGTTTGCATAAAATATTTTTAAAAATTAGATTTTGAGCTTTTAGAAAAAAAAAAGTAGCCGTTGCATCAGAACTTTGAATGCTCTATATTATCGTGATGTCAGATTTTCATTTTCTCTTCTACTTTCTGAGCACTAAACGGGACGGACGGACGGACAGACAGACAGACAGACAGACAGACAGACAGACAGACAGACGGACAGACAGGCCACACAAAACTAATAGCGTCTTTTCCCCTTTCGGGGGCCGCTAAAAATATGGATCAATAATTAAATATTGTCTTTACAGCAGTCATTTTTTGTTTGTTTGTTTGTTGTATTGTGTGTGTGTGTGTGTGTGTGTGTGTGTGTGTGAATTTGTCTGTAATGAAATCATTCCTGGACAAAAGATCTAGATTGCATACTTTGGACTGTATCAGAATACCTGAAAAAAGAAGCAATCTTCACACAATAGAGACTTTTTTTTTCGAAAGTAATGTAGGCTACTTAAAAATGTCATAATATATAGTGATATTGACAACAGTGGCGTAGCGGAGGGGGGGAGGTTTTCAAAATCCCCCCGGGCCCCCGCCTAGGGGGGCCCCCAAATGGGTGTTTGTAAATACATAAATTAATATATTTGATTGACAAATAGTGTCAACGGGTGCATTTTGTTTTCAACATTTATGGATTATATTCATATCAAAGACCAAATCTAGATCTAGGTATAGCAGTACGTTGACTTTGTTGACATTTTAAAATATTTTTTTCTCCCACAGAGATCAAAATTGTTGTTTTTTAAAGTTAGTTTTACATTTTAAATACAAATCTTTAATAGATTTGTTGCCGATTATAGAGATCAAACATGTTCTTGCAGCAAAAACAAAGAGTATTACTCTCTTTGTTGCCACGAATAAAACTGTATGATATACAGCAGTAGCGGCCTTAGGGGGGTGGCAAGTAGAGTGCCTGTGGGGGCCCACGATCGGAGATATTATAGTAACAAACTTGATCACTACATATTTTCCTACTAAAATCCTATTAGACGTCGATGTTTAAATACAAAATAGTCAGGGAATTCCAGGTATCTTGTTACCTTTACTAATAATAGATTTAAATGGCGAGTATTTTAAGGTTATGCTAATTAACCTTGAAGCAGAATTAACAGAAACGAGTATAACAGATCCAATAGTTATTCTTAACAATGCTAGAATTGTCCATTATTCGGGTTTGGCTTCTTTAATTTCAGAATTAACTTCACACTCGAGTTATTACCCCTCTATTCATCTTTCCGCAATCAAATGGAAAAAGACTTTTCTAAATAAAAAAAAATCGTTGTTATAGAGTGATAAAAGAGTGGATTGCAAAGGTGGGAAAATGAATAAAAACAACAACAAATGTACGTCTTTTCGTCAGAGGAAATTTCACAATCATAGCATATGTTTTATATGTGAAATAAAAAAAATGTTATTCTTTCTATGGGAACTTCCCTCATGCCGAGTTGACCAGAGTGGGGCTACAAAACAGCGTGACTCAAAGGTAAACCTATTATAACGTAGCCACAATGAGTGGCCGTCTGTCTGGCCTGCGCATACGTCTGTTAGGCATAAATCAAAAAGCAACATTTCACAACTGTGATAATCACCTCTAAACCTGTCATCCTAAACCTGATAGATCCAACAATTGTCACCTTTTTTGTAACTGTACATGAATTGTTCAATTTTTTTTTTCAAATTAACCCCAGAGATCCTTCCTTTTGAAGTTATTATCACATCCTTCTTTTTAATGTTCTTAAGACTGATATCTACTAGGAACTTTAACAATTCGACCACTTCTGGTAGTCTTGACTGGCACAACTAGTTCTCTAGACGTTGATCTATAACTGTCTGTTTCATTTGTTCTAACAGTTTACTGCTCGTTGTCTTCATCGGTATCATAGTACCCAGATATATCTTCATCGAAGCACTTGTTCAAAAAGCTTTGATTTCTTCTGTATGTTTTTCCATCGTTTGTTTATGATGTAAGATCTGGGTGATGAATGTTTTTTTTTTATGCCAACTGCTTTCTGCTATGTTTGTCCTAGACGAACACTCATTTTCTCTCCGACAAAATAACCTCTATGTAGTCTTGCCTTTGCATCGTATTTCACTTTGCTTTTCATCTGTCGTTCGTTGAGTAATGTCTCTGTATTTTAAGTTACCGATGGTTTCAATAGTTTGAGATCAGTTGGAATGATGTCCCTGAGTCTTCTACTCATCAAAAGTTGTGATGCTTATCGGAGTATTTCTATACTCGAGCATAGCAAGATATGGTATGACTTCAATCTTTTTGCTTTCGCACAAAACATAAACAATACATAAATTGAAACTCATTCATGCTTTCCGCAAAATGGTGAGAAACGGACGAAACTGATCACCCAATCCAACGAAAAAGCAAAGGAAGGTAGTGAATACTATGGATTCCCTGTAATCACAACAACCAGAAGAAAGAAAAGACTTGATGGGAAGTTGAGTTCTAATGTAGGACTCAGTAAGACTGTCAATAGAACTGCAATTCAAACGTGTTGCGACAGAAGTGCTGGACAGACCATATGGGGATGAAGGACAGATTACAAAGGCTGGAAAGAAAATGGATACCTTTGGGTTTCTTCTTGGACCAAGACACCTGTTGGATGATGACACTCTTATGACAAACTGTGTTAATTTTTACTGTTTGTATGATGAAATAAATAGCAAATCGATTGTTCAATGATGTCACTGATGCACGAGCACTTTTCATCAACAAACTAGTAATACAATCAACAATAGGCTCAAACCTTGCAAAATCCTCTGAATACCGCTAACTCAGGCCACTTCCATTCGTCATTCTAAAGAAAAAACTATCCCAGGAGCACCATGACGCAAGAAAGGCTTATCATGGCTTTAATGTCAGTGAAGTCACAAATACTAGAAAGTATCGATGTAAATCATGTTATAGATGTCTTTGCTGCACAGAATGCACCACGTGAAGCGATATGAATCGAGATTTGTCACTTGTGCATTATTTAGCTAATAAACAACGGTATTATTCATTAAAAGAGTCTTAATGAGTTTTTTTGGTTAAATTTACTGATATACTGAACCAATTTGATCTTGTGCTTATATATTTTTTGCGTACATTATGTCGTGTCATATATCGAAAGTCAAATTGCAAGAGGCCCCCAAAGAGGTCGGTCCCCCCGGGCCCCCGAACCCCTAGTTACGCCCCTGATTGACAAATGACACAAGTATATGGCTAGTGGCTGAATGGTAAAGCACTTGGCTACCAAACCGGGGATCCCTGGTTCGAATACTGGAATAGAATTGGATTTTCTATTTAAGAATTTTTTGACCTTTGCATCAAGGTCTGCAAGGAGAACTTCATTTTGAATGGTTCTGCTTATCTATCTTTGGTAAGTTTCACTTTTATAAACGTGCAAAAAATATTTCGCGTTTTTTAAATAGTTATTGATATGAAACAATTAGAATAAAATATGTTAAAAAATTAACGACCATAGCACAAAAAAACTTTACCCATTGTGAGTAGAATTCGATGTGCCATTGTTACACAATTCCGCGTAGAGTCCTTCATCTTTTAGAACATAAACAAAAGATCCCCATCCGAAAACCAAACCTCCGAATCCAAAGCTCTCACAAAAAGCCCAAGCGACGTACAGAAATCTGAGCTTCCTTTGTTTTGAGGCAACCATAATGCACCAGTCTCAATCACTTATCACTGGCACATATAACTCATTTATTGGACATGAAGAAAACTGTTTCCAAATGAACACTCTCGCGTCCAGTAACAGTCTCACTGTGAACTGATAGCAGTTGAAGAAAGTGTTATACACTATACAGGGTGCTGAGATTATAAATGTGTATGAGTTTTATCAGAGATAGTCAAGTGTTGATAACGTTTCAAGTCTACATACAGATTTAAAAGAAAAAAAGATTCACCGTGCACATTTTTTTTTCAACGTCCCATGATACACAACGTAAATAATATAGTGTTCAGTGATGTCAATATTCCTATCTCAAGTTCTCAATCACTAAATGAAGTCATTCCGTCAGCTGGAAAAAGAATAAGTGGACATATGATGTGATGTGTGAAAGAATGAACTTGTAGGCTTATTATTAATGAAAAATGTGAATTAAAAACTAGAACTGTCCACACAATTGTATCATCAACCAATGCATATATGTACATTTGTTTGAATTACCTTTGAGGTAGTATGTTAAGAGAGAGAGGGGGAGAGAGAGGGGGGGGGGGAGAGAGAGAGGGGGGGGAGAGAGAGGGGGGAGAGAGAAACAGACAAACCCGAAGCGCTGATATCACAACAGAAAAATGTAGATTGTTTATAGAAGCATATTTATATATCCGAAATATTTCTTCCATAAACCATATATACATCTAATGGGACTGCCAACTCTAAGGTAACTAAGCAAAGGTCTAGGTTTCGTTCATCAAATATATTCTTTTGCGACATCCATGTTGATAGCATAATGCTATATTGTTTTCTAATTATGTAAGTGTGGTGCTGCCAGCTTGAATTATTTTTTTTATTCTTTTTTCATCACATTGGACATTTTGTTTTTTTGTTGTTTTGTTGTTGTTGTTGTTGTTTTACAATTCTTACTCTTAATGTTTTTTTTTAATTCCCTTTCCAAAAGAAGCATTGCATAAATAAAAAAATGTATGGTATCACAAAAACAAATGTAAGCATTTTGTTCAGAAATTGCTCATAGTTCTCGCTTTCTGTTGCTTGTCCTTTTTCCTGCCCTTGACGCTTTAGAGTCCGCATACAACCCACAAGGGCTTACATCTCACACGAAATGCATGATCTTTGGAGTTTTGATTAAAAGTGCTACGTATAAACTTGGTTTATAATGGATGATATAAGTTAAGTCTATGGGTGAGTCAGTGGAAATAAAATAACAACTGTGAGTCACTGATCCTACACACTTATATCTTTACCAACACTGTGTAAATCTATACCTATTTTTTTTATTCAATTGGTGTTTTGATTCGCGAATATGTGCATTCTTATCTATATTAATGGAGAATCAACCATAAAAATGAAAAGCAATAGGGTTTGTTGCACTAGTCCGTTTCGTATCTTTTTTAAAACCTATTTGGCCGGAAGTGGCTTTTTTCACTATATAACTTTGCATTTTTCAGTTCTCTTTTTAAATTAAAATGACATTATTATGCTATAATTGTAAGTGTGCCTGATAGAGAAAAAAATTCTGCACAAAAATACGGGTGGTGGAGATCAAACCAGATAGAGGCTATAAAAAGAAAAAGAGTTAAAAATAGCGCGGGAAAGTGTACATTTACAGTACTTTATTTGATGAGTATTTTACCCAAGATCTGTGTTGTTTTTTAGTACTAGCTTATTTCAAGTACCCGGCATTTTTCGATACACAATTTCATACACAAAAAAATTGTTTAAATTTTTTTTAGTGATTTTAAACTTTAAATGATTTTTTTCCTTTGTAACTTCTTGTGTGAGTAAAGAGGCCAATCCCTTGTACTTTCATCATTATTTCTACTACTATTGTGCATTTCTTTTAATGCTTACTTTTCTTGTGCCACTTTTTTTCCAGCTGTTAGTTTCGACTTTGAAGAGCTTTATGTCGCGTTTGCATAAACCAGTGTACCTTAGCAGTGGAAGACCAGCGGATCTCCTGCCTACTGTTAAATTACCATACAAATGTCTGTCGACCTTGTGGCATTCATAATAACTAAATCTATGTGCAATTATAAACAAATGTGCAAAGAATTGCAAGCCTATAATAAATCATACATGGTCGGACATGAACTACAGATTTGCCTATTCTAGTTAAAATAATAACATGTCTTTAGAACTGTGCTTCAATAGAAGCATTACTTGTTCGGGAACTAACAATGATCCAATGATAGGCCTTTAGATTTAGACTTAAAAGACGATGCGCAAACTTTTTCTGAACATTAATTTATTTAACTCTTGAATCAATAATGCATTGTCGTCCACAAGGAATTACATTGTGGTGCACTTGCACCCCCTTGTCACGTTCCAATCGTCATACATTTTGGTTTGTAAATTTTTTTAAATTTCATTTCATGTAATTATTATTTTAATCTAGCTCCGGTCAAGTTCAACCGGCAGACCTAGTTAACTGGGGTAATTTAGCCAGTTTTTTTCAACTCTGCACCATTTGTCTAATAGAGAATTTCTGATTGGTTGAAGATACAATTTTGATAGGTTATTTTATTATGCAAATTTAGAGGTTGGCTCAGTCACGTAAACAAAGACAGCAAAAGCTAGACTCCCGGCCAGTCTTGAGTAGTTGTTCATTCTAGCAAAACGTAAATTATAGAGTCTCAAGCTTGCTATTTTATTGTGTAGATCATTTAGTATCCCACTATTATCCCAGTAGAAATATATTAACAGCTTCATTTGATAACAGTTTATTTGTATAGTTATTGTACATTGCTGTTCCATGTTTTAAATTAAAAGTTTCTGTATTTTGAAAACGAAATATTTTTTCATTGAATCTATTAATATATAATTAGATCATCTTATCAGCTGACAACTTCTAGATCCTCGGCATCACGGCTATAAGATCTTTATTCAAGACAAAAGAAGCATCTTCAAAGATCACTTGCACTGTAGCATATGATACCTTTTACTCAAGCCACCTTCAAAGATCTTCTTTGACCGTGACACCCCCTCATCATCATCATTCCTTTGGGTTCCTCATGGAACATATGACCTCAACAAAAACACGTCGCTCTCCACAGTCTCTTGCTAGTTTTTTTTTTTATGGTTTCCCAGCTCTTTCCAATCTTCTCGGCTTTCTCTAGTATACTGCGTAGCCTGGATTCTGATTAATTCTACATCTACGTAATAAAAAAATAAAACATCTGGAAGAAGTATTTCATTAATATTTTTTTCAATGGCTAAAACGTGTCTACTCAGAATTCAGAGGCACCTCCCTGCGGACGCCCATGCTTGCCTATTTCATAAAACTTTGTATTTAAAAAATAAATGTATCCAATGCTTGAGATCCTGCTTGCATACTTAGGCCCTATATAAATCGATCCAGTATCAACATATTAAGTACCAATAACCCCGCAAAAAAAAATGTAAATGAAATAAGATTGAAATTTACATATATTTTTGTGATGGTACTTGTACCGGCACCTTTTTTTAATGTCTGGAAAAAATTATTAATTTTCTTGTATTTCAACGACAATTGTTAATTTATTAGTAGGCCTAGTTGAAAGTAAAGCAATCTATCATGAGTACCGGCACCTATTTTTTTTTTACAAAAAAATAAATAAATTTATATATGAATACTTTGTATACAGTTTGCTTTCAGTGGACATTATTAACCATATTATTAACAACATCTTTATGTGAAAGTCTCAATCATATCGAGTCTTAGGCAGTCATTATTTTAGACTAGATTTAAGTAAAGTCTAGATCTAGTAGGCCTATTACTATATAAAAAACATCAGTCATTAGAAATCATCAGCAATTTAATTATTAGGTCTAGGCATTGAAAAGTAAATCTATTAATAAACTATAATAGATCTAAGTCTAAGTTCTAATTTATTAAATAAGAAGAAGTATATAATAAATATTGTAGGCCTATAGATCTAATTGACTAAATTATAGATAGATGTATAGATCTAGTCAAGTAGACCTACATTAAGTATAGATTATGGTAAATATATTACGGTAGCCTAAATTATTTGATCTATGCCAATCTATGGTCTATGACATCATAGGCTATGTCTATATCTAATAATTAATAAACTTTAGTCTTTATTAATAATATCAGGTGGCCGAGCCTTGCTCGGTTAAATAAATGCCCTGCCCAGCCTGACTGTCGGACAATAAGAAGTTCATACCGGCTTGCCATCCATCCATCCCAGTGGTGCTACAGCAAGTGGTCTGCTTTTACACATCCCTTCATTCATAAACGCGTTCTTGTTTGCAAATAAATATTTTAGTGTACTACGGTGACGTAAGAAGTGTTTTCCCCGTTCACGTCATGGAAGATTTTCATTCATAAAACCTTGGAGCCAAAATTAATTTATCGAATTTTGATATCGACACTCTAGTCTCAAGATAGAATCTATACTATTATAGATCCAAGAATAGGACCTACTAACAGAGAGATGATGTGCGGTATTAGCTATTAGTATTGCACAAGAAACGAAACTGGGTTTTTCTAAACTCTAATACTTGGTATGTAATAGTAAAACAGCACCTACCTAAATAAATCGTAACTAGAAATCAAAAGCCTAAATTTATTGTAGTATATATAGGTCTGTGGTTGAATTTTATATAGAAGAAATGACTTTTGTAATTTCCTTTACAGAAAAATTGGGCTATTCGCGTCTGACACATATATAATTTTTATGTTCAGCAACAAACCCTATTATGTATTTATGACTAACTGAAATATATGCATAAAACTGTCCGTTCTGCAATTTATAATTTTTGTAGCTAAATAAAATTGCAAAAAAGGTATAGCATCCAATTCTTCACAAAGTCATAAACAAGATTTGAGATTGTTCAAAATATTCTTCGCCCGATGGAATTCTAGAATCATTATGCCCTGCTTCAATAAAAAGTAATTTGACACTTAAACATATAAACTTTGACCCAGACTCATTGACCTATGGCTATAAACTTGGTCTACAAATACGAATTTTTAATTTCGGGATGTTAAGGGCGCTTCTCAGTCCACCAAGCGCTAATGGATACCTAATATTAGTTGGGGAAAAGTAAAGGCGGTTGGTCGTTGTGCTAGCCCTATGACACTCTCGTTAACTGCGGGTCACAGAAACCGATGCCATTTACATCATCTGCCCCCATGTAACGCAAGGTCTGAAAGGGTAAGTTTACTTTTTTATGCTGATAATAGATACAACTTGGCAAACAACATTTACGTAATGTATAGTTTAAAAAAAAAAAACAAGGTTACAAGGACAGTTTGTGTGGCCCCTGATGTGGTCCACCCAGCAGGTTTCAATATTTTCAGAAAGAATATCAGAATAAATTATATCAGAGGCTAATAGCAAAGAAGAATGGAGAAAGAAGGTTGACAGATCTTGTGTGGTGCCCCAACTGTCCAGCAGACCAAGGGATAGGTGAAAGTGAAGGTGAAGCTAGATGCGAAACTTGCCTAAATGATGTCATATGATTAGTATTAAATTGGTCTAACTGTATATAATGGTTATCTAGTTAATCTAATTGTTTTGCAAAGGGTCAATCTCTTATTCAAAGTCTCAAGAAAAAAAAGAAACATTTCCGTAAAATAAAAATAAAAATCGCCACCTGTGTTTGTTACCATTAATAGTGAATAGTTGTAAACATTGTGTATTTTTATGAAAAAAGTATTTGAATAGTTTATTGTAAAAAATTAAATTAAAAAAAAAAAAAGAAAGAAATATCCGTTGCCGTTTGAATGGACTAAAATATTATGCTGTCGGATTTTCTAAACGGGACGGACACCAGATAAACCACACAAATCTACGGGGTGCGATAAAAATCATTCTTAGTTCAGGTCTAATGTTTAATTTTAGATTTTAAATTGAAAAATGTTCAGGGTAAAAACACAATCCATCCAAAGTCAAGGGGAAATAACAAGGGTAAGCCATAGGCATGTTATATTGCATGTGTTGTTTCCCTTGAATTTTTCTATTACTTAGAACGCCTATGTCTGGGAAATATCATTGTTGCAAAGTTATCCAGCTTCTTCTGTCAAGAATACAATTACAGTCTATAACATAGATCGTGTGATAATTTCAATGTAATTATTTATACATTTACTTAGAAAAGTTCTCATTTTGAATTGCAGTTGAACAAAATAATTATACTCAATAATGCATCTATTAGATCTACTTTAGATATAATCAAATGTCTATGGATATTATATACAAATGTCATAATTTAGTTCATAGTGAAACACCATTTCTGTTGATGCGTTGATATTTTAGTTGATCAAAATTATAGTTATCCGCGAGTTCTTTTAAAACGACATCCAACTGAACAAAGTAAAATATATATTGAAGAAATCCAGGATTGCATTATAAAACAAGGGCTCGGTCTAAGTCGTCTCTATACTACAAGCAGGCCTCTTTCGTCGTTGTTCGTCCGTTGATTCTGTCT
>JADKLZ010003886.1:15987266-16030990 GCA_021533235.1 Biomphalaria straminea
AAATAAATAAATTTTATTTTGTTATTCAATAGCGTTGACTTCAATTAAGTAAAACCCAAAGTCTGACATGTGGTCCTTTAGAATTGGATTAACTTTAATAGGACTGGAGCAGTAAAGTCTTTCATGGCTCACTCCACAACAGAGGGCCTCACAACATAGATGATATAAATATCTGAATTTTGACGGGTCAGAAACGTTTACATCTATATACTTGTGTTGTTTTTTCATTTTAGTAACAATGCTTTTAATTTTACGGTAGTGGCAACACTAGTAGTTGGGAAGTGTTCTCGTTGTCGTGAAGTTTTCTTTGGTATTTAATATTGGTGTTTGAGTGTATAGGAAGTAGTTTACATTCGGTGTGTTTTGTTGTCTAGAATATTGTGTATTTGTGTGTTTACGTCATCCTTGGCTCCCGCATGAGAGAGAAAGAGCTTTGGTGTTTTAGCTGATGGTCTGATGTTTGGTCTGGTGTTTTGGTTGATGGTCTGTTTTCCCGTTGTAACGGGTGTTAAGCTTGGGGCTATGCGAAAGAGTGTTGTCTCTCTGCCCTTGGAGCTGAATCGTTAGTTATCGTGAGAGAGGTGTGTTATAGTTACTGATGATAACATTGTTACTTTGAATAACTTGCTTAATTGTAATGCCTATGTAACGCTACCAATATGTATTTGTTATTAATGCTTCCTCATATTTCATTAAATATGTATTTGTTATTAATGCTTCCTCATATTTCATTAAATATGTATTTGTTATTAATGCTTCATCATGCTCATTAAATTGTTAAAAGTCTAACCCTGTTGTTAACTATTGTTAGTTAACCAATCGTTAAATTTGACTACTGTTTGTGTTGCCGGTTACATACTATATAGTTGGCATTCGGTGTTATATGCCGTTAACTTTGTTTAGTTATACTGCACAGTGAGAGGGTAGGCCTGGGCAAAGACTTCATACCCTGGACGCCAAGACGAGCCCGCGACCAACAAAACCCTCCCTGACACTCGTGTAGCGTTCTTGTACTATAAAAATGCAGCTCCGGGTTTACGGCAATTCGTCTTTCCATGGCCCAACCCTCCACAAAGTCAAAAATATAAATTTTTAAACTAGAATATGCATATTAAATAATTATATATTTTTTTTAAAGATTGAAAATTTGTTTCAATTTACAAGTACTGTTTCTTTCATCTAAAATATGAGATAAGATATGAGTAATAGTATCAATAAGAAGTGGATTTTTTAAAAAAGTTTTGAAAAAGTGGAGGGGCTCCACAAAAGTTCTGCCCCGGGGTCACCGCATACTTAAATCCAGTCCTGTTGAAACTTTGCACAATTATTTATTTGCGATGATACGTTAATCACTTTAAAAAAAATAACCAATTACTTTATTAATTACTGGTTTTTTGTTAGAGACCAACAAATGAAATTAATTCTTCAGTATTCAGAAGATTTTCGTTGTGTGTCAGAGGGTGGTACTGCTGCAGACCTGCCACATCACCAGAAAATTTCTCACTGTTAGAGGGACCAGTGAATTTTTTAGCTCTCAGGCTAACCTTGACCCTGTAGTGCCAGAGAAGAAATACTAGTTCCTTTCTAACATAATAATGATAAAATCTGATTAAGATTTGCAAGGTTTCTTTAAAAATATTTCTTTATTTTCGATATTACTTATATCTGTGTGTGCAGTGATTATGTTTTTTTTTAATTATTTATTAAGCTTCTTGCAATTTGTTCAAGAACGCCTTTTCGTTTGTGAAACTTTTTTATTTACAAAATTATATTAAATACATTTAAAACTGTTATATATAAACAATAATTGTGTGGCAGTGTTATTTCATTGAGGGACATTCAACTTCAACTCTGGTGGAGCGTCACGGTACCACTCTGTCCAGGAACCATCATAGATAGCAAAGTTTTCTTTTCCCAATAGGTAGGAAGCCAAGCCAAGGACACAGGCTGTAGTACCTAAGATAGGGAAGTAACAACAATATCTTTTTCAGCATAAAATCAAATCAAATGAAAATATATATGTCAATAAGTATTAAGCTTTAATGCTGGCGGGGTGACTGAGTGGAACAGCGCTTGGTTCGATTTCTGGTGAAGACTGCGATTTTCAGTTTCGGGATCTTTAGGGCGCCTCTAAGCCCACCCATCTCTAATGGGTACCTGACATTAGCTGGAGAAACGTAAAGGCAGCATAGCGTTGTGCTGGTCACGTGACACCCTCCATAACCTTCGACCACAGAAACAGATGACCTTTACGTTAACTGCACTATAGATTGCAAAATCTGAAAGGGGACTTTTACTTTACTCTTCTTTAATGTAGAGTTGGGTTTTATAACATTGACATAAACTTTTCAATCAACCTATATTTTAACTGATTTTTTTTTCTAAAATCCAAAAAAATGTTTGCATATGTACTGTACACAATGCGAATAAAATTTTTGAAAAAAAAAAAAAACATTAAATGAGGTACGATTTAAGAAACAATGTAATAAGCGCGCGTTTCAATAATGTGAACGTTCAACAGCATGATAAAGTCAACTTACCTGAGCCACAACTAAACACAACAGGTTTGTTTAAATCAACTCCTGCAGACTCAAATAATTTCTTCAATTCCTCAGGACTTTTCATAGTTCGTTCCTTAACATTCATTGTGTTCATGAATGGAAGGTTGATTGTTTGAGGAATGCAGCCTGGTTTGGTGTCTGTAATGTACAATTGAAAACACCATTAAAATGACAAACTCTTTGCTATTAGATCGCAAAATAACAAGAACAAAGGTATATGCATATTTATTAACATTAGCGAAAAAAAAAATTTTTTTAGAGATTATTATTTTAGCTATTTTACAACTAAAAATATCTTGGATTGAAATTGTTTATAATTCAAGCTTAATAATGGACCTCATTCACCAATCGCAAACAAACCACATGTTTCTCTTCTATTCAAATTACGATCTAATTTTAATTAACAATGGTTATCACGTGACATTTTTTCCCCGTTGTTTTTATCAATATTATCACGTGACCGTTCGTTTCGTGGTCCATTGGTGACGTATTCACCAATTCATTTTCCGAAACGTTCACGCCAGTGTGATATTGTGGTGGAATATAATTGTAATAATAATATAGGTCGGAGTTTGATTAAATAGAAATAACAATGGATGATATGAAGTTTTTTAGACCATTTCGGTAGCTTTAGTTGACTGTCGCTAGTGTAGCCACTTGTAAATATGATTTGGCTACAAGTGTTATTTTGAAGTAATTTATGAATTTTGCAACAAGATGTGCACCTTGATGTCCAACTTTTATTGGTTAGATGATGCAGCGAGGTAAGTACGAAAGTAGGGAAGTGGAATTGTGACGACCATGGGATAGCCAACAGGATGATGTACGGAAAACATTTTTTATTCAATCTTTGGTGGTTAATAGGATAAAATAATAGAATTACGTCATCACAATACGTGGTTGTACAAAGATACTAGACAACGGATAATCTCTTGCAAGATTTAAGGATGGACATACTGCAAGACCAGCAGCCTAGAAATGTGTCAGTAGTGTTTCTCTCAAAGCTAAGAGACAGAGGTAGAAATAGAAATAGTTTTTTTTTTTTTTTTGGGGGGGTGGACTTTTTTGACATATGCAATACTGATCTCATACAATCATGCTAATTTTTTCCCCTTTTTTTAAGCGTTTACATTTTTAACTAATTTACAAAATTCCTCATTTTAGCTTGTAAACTCTTCACGGGTTCAGACCGGGTGACTCCTGAACACTGGACGATATTTCAAAAAAAAATTTTACGATTTCCTAGAAATGTAATAGTTGTGTAGATCTTTGGGAATAGCTTATTTAACACAGAGTGAAATATAATCCTCTTAAAATTAAATTTAGTTATTTGACCTGCTGACTGGTGACTTAAAATAGAGGGCCATTTGCCATATTACGAGGGCTAAAAGACCTTTCTGCAGGAACAGTACCAGGAAAAGAAGGTAAGGCAGGTAGAGAAAGCGATAAGAAGACATCAAATACTGGTCTGTCATTGAAACTCTATCCAATGAGAAAGAAAGAGTTGAATGGAAAAAGACTATCAACAGATCATGTGTGGTGCCACAACGGTTTAAGAGACTATGGGATATTTGAAGTATTTTGAAGACATTTTCAACGGGTATTCCCGCACTCGACTTAAATGTTTCTTTGTATTCGGTTAAGGGTTGAAAAACTTTCGCGCTGCTACGCAACGTCTTATGCAGAAATTAGACTGTAATAGAAGAAATTGATTGTACGTTCACTGGAAAGACTCCTTACATTGCAAGTAATACAAAGTATGAGAAATTATAGGCCGCCATCAGCTTCATAGAAGAGAAATCTATAATCGTTGTAGGCTAACTTGTTTGTTGTTTATCTAATGAGGACATTGTGTTTAACTGTTGAATGTACACCTACCATCTCTGGGTTCAGGAGCCACTCCTTTATATCGACCTTCCGGGCGAGCGTCAACGACCTGAAATTCCGCACTTTTCAAATTGTTCATAATGTCTGCCATTTGTTTGATCATTTTGCTATTGAATTTGCCTTTGTATTGGCCTTTAGGAACAACCTCTATTTTATCAGTGACTGGGCCATTCTCAGCAATCCACTTGGGTAAACCTCCTTCTAGGATGGACACCTTCTCGTGACCAAACACACGGAAAGTCCACCAAACCCGCTGAGCAGAGAACAAAGGAAACTGGGCGTTGTTGTCGTAAATGATGACATGCGTATCATTGTTGATGCCCAAGTTGCTGACATACTCCTCAAAAACTTGGACAGAGGGCACCATGTGAGGCAGGTTTCTAGACTTGTCGGCACATTCATCAATATCAAAGAAAAGAGCTCCAGGAATATGTCCTCCTTGAAATTCTTTGATCGCATCTCTTTTGGCTTGTGGGACGTGCCAAGAACCATCTAGAATTCTATATGTTGACTTGTCCCCCTTTGAAAGAAGCTCTTTTAACCAATTCACAGTCACGAGTGTTGGAAAATAGGATTTCTCCATCTCTGTTTTCAATATGGCTGAAAACCTTTTTCCTAAAGGAAATACAAAATAATACATTTTTATGCTTAGTTAATTATACGATTAATATATAGCGTGATGTCAAACATTCAAAATATCTTTAATAGATAGGACTTTTAAGAAGGCTTTACAAAAACACATTGTATAGAGCAATTTCAAAATTTATCTTGGGATCATAAAGAATTATGGTAACTCTACGGAGTAGCATACGGCAGCATATAACTTGCTAATAAATGCTAAACACTTTTGTAGTTTTGTGAGGTAAGTATATAACTGCATGCAATTCGTGTCATAAGCTAAGTAAAAAAAATATGCTAAAAAGGAAAATAAATGTCAAGGTTTTAAACATGATGCTAGATTTAAAAAAAGCAATAGTCATGAGCGGATTGGCTATATGGTCGATCGGGCAAATGCCCCACTGGTACCCAATGGGCCCAAGGGATTGCCGAATTATAAAATATAGTATAATAGTGTCTTATAAAAGTGGTTCACGCAGTGGCGTAGCTGGGGTGTGGGGAGGAGGGGGATAATTTGAAGTTGAAAATGTTCGAAATTGTTGGTTTTTTTATTATATATAGCCTATATATATATGTATATTAAAATGCAAGGGTCTCCAATCAGGTTAAGCCCTCCCCGGGCCCCGAAATGATGGCTAGTTCCTAACTACGCCCCTGGGTACACCTAGCGTGACGAGAGGCACTAGTCTTACCTTTTATAAAATATTTAGTGTAATAGCTAACGTACTGGATGGCTGCCTGGTCGTGTGGTAGGCCTTCTAGACTGTCGTCTCGATTATCTCGAGTTTGAACCCTGCCCGCCGTCATTACGTCCAGCTGGAGGTTTGAGTTAGGATGTAATCATCTCCAATTCTGACAATGCATCCTTAGCATAGTATAACATATAACAAATGTCATTTGTTTTTCGAATGAATATAATAGCCAGACAAGCCTGTACCCGTTTTCTATGCTTCTGTTAGGCAATATACAATCAGCGATTAACAAAAACACATTTCCACGTAGACAAAGAATTCTCATTTGTGAAAACAGATGCCCTCTATAATATATCCAAAAAAGGACGAACAACGTTTTCGATTCATTAGCAAATTTTAGTTCATGATTCTAAGGACAGGTAGTATTGGATGCTCTGCATAGGCCTATGTGGATTATTTGATAAAGCCGATTTGACACCCAGTCCGTCTTTGTCCAAAGCTCAATACTGTAGATAGTGTATGGGCTGTATGTTCTCGCAAGTTGAAATTTTACTTTATTCAAATTATTTGCGAAAAAAAAAAGGCACAGTTGACAACACGCAATTTTTTTTTATACAATTATATTTTTTAAGGCTTTAAAATTGCCAACCTTGCCAACGTGTGTTTCACATTTCAGTAGGCCTACGCCCAGAATACAATATTGTATAAGCCTAAACCCAAACAATTACTAAGATCTATAAAGATCTAAGTCATTAGTGATTATTTGTAACCATGGAGGTCTAACCAGACTATATTATATTGTAGTCCTCTGGTTAGATCTAGGTCTAGCCGAATGAGCCTATTTTCTTTTAAAACTAAATGCAGGCGTACTAAATGAGACTAAATTAATTAATAAAAAAGAATGTTACCTGGACGGGTTACACGTCTGTTGGAGAAGAGAATGATCTCTTTTATCTGACAATTGACTGACGTACTAAACGTGATAATTCATACTACGATAGTCACGTATTTCTACTCTATACAACAGTGGTTCTCAAAATCACGGTCTAGTTCAGTAGTTGTTATTACATTAGCTGGCTATAGGGCATAAAACTGAAAATCAAGAAACAATTTTAAAAAAAAAAGTGCTTCGACATGTATGTTAGAAAGAAAAAGGTACCGTATAAAAGATTTAATGAAAATAAACATATTAGACCTAGCTGGCCGCTACATCCTCATTCCAGCAATTTTACACGATAAGAACATTTGCAAAGAAAGAGCATATATTCATATAATATATATATATATATATATAATATATATATAATTTTACATTATTAAAAAATAAATTGTAGTAGAGGCAGTCTAGATTGAGATCTGTTCTATGCTGCACGGTCATTGTCTGGTAAACTGAGAGTCGCCGAATTCGATGTTAACTGAGCCATGACCTACAACAGGGTCATGGCCGAGTGCTAAGGGATATGATCGAGTTAATGATTTGTAAATGTTTGTCTGGAGTAGTCTCCACGTATTTTTATTCTCTTACACTCATCGCGGTGTTTCAGATGTTTATAATCGTTTTTATCACAACTAGCCTTTTAAACATAGCCATTTCTATTTCTTTATTTCCTTTCTATTCCTCTCCCTGTCCTTATGGGGAGGTGCGGTGACTGAGCGGTAAAGCGCTTGAATCCTGGTGAAGACTGGGATTTTTAATTTCGGGATCTTCGGACGCCTCTTGAGTCCACTCAGCTCTAATGGGTACCTGACATTATAGTTGGGGAAAAGTAAAGGTGGTTGGTCGTTGTGTTGGCAACATGACACCCTGGTTTACCGTAGCCCACAGAATCAGATGACCTTTATATCATCTGCCCAATAGACCACAAGGTCTAAAAGGGGGAATTTTTTAACTTAACTTGTCCTTGTGGGCTTTAAACTGTATCTAGCCAGTCTATTTATATTCATCAATTCTTCAAATAATGGTCCACAATAATAAATGTCTGCGCGTCCTGTTAGACCCTGTAGAGTTGACATTAATAATGATGTAACAGTCTTGGTGGAGTTGATAGCTTGTATGACATGATAACAATGTCAAAGGAACGACAAACCATGACAAATTTAACAGCCATGGCAAGCCGAACTATTTTCAAAAATTATATAATTGAAAAAAGCCATACAATATTTTTACCTACAAAAGTATGTGGGAAAAAAAAATTTACGGAAATAAAAAAAGAAGAACTAGATTAAATATTGTTACTGTTACAACTAAAAAAAACATTCTATTTAAAGCTAGATGAGTTTTAACGTCTCCTCACCTGGTAGACTTCGAACTAAAATTTAAAAGAAAAAAAAAAACATACATATAAAGAATGCAGAGCAGAATATTTATTTTACACTATTAACAAACTAGTGTTTAAGGGGGAAGAGAAGACATATTAGGAACTCCATTTATTACGTAAACACGAGCGGTGTTGCACTAACGCGCTAGTGTGCAAATGTACATATAATAATAATAATAGGCTTGTCTTCGAGTCCGAAGATTAATGAGGAACACAGTGTTTCCCGTGGCTGTGCAGTCCCAGCTGTGACCTACATATTTTGCCACATCCAGGGCAAGCAAAACCATTGTCCGCAGGTGGTCGGTTTAGATTTTCTTTTCGTCGTCTGCGTTTGTCCTCGGCGGCAGATTTTCTTTTGGTCTCAAATGTGTATCCCGCTAAGACTCCTTGAGCGCTTTCACCAAAGGTGCTTGCGCTCCATCATGGACATACGATGGCAAGACCGCACTACAAACAGCGATGTCCTTGCGAACGCCGGTATAGACAGTATAGAGGGACTTCTTATGATCTGACAGCTACGCTGGGCAGGGCACGTATCCCGTATGGGAGACGAACGTATGCCAAAGGCAGTCTTTTTTGGTGAGCTAAAAGGTGGCCGACGTAACAGAGGCGCCCCACGGAAACGCTTCAAAGACCAGCTTAGGCGTCAACTTTCCTTGGCTGACATAGAGGAGAGCACCTGGCTGCATGCGGCGTCGGAACGAGACAGCTGGAGGTCACTCACAAAGGCCGCGGTACATATAATACCAATATGTTAAAAGGAGGCTCTTTTTGGTTTGCTCATACCCTTTCGAATTTGTGTTCTAAACGATCGTCCAGGGCTAGACTTGTGCAGTGGGCCCCGCACTGTCATAGGCCCCACGCTAATTCTAGGTGTAAATTATTAAATTAAAACAGCATAACTAATATATAATAGCAGGATTTCCGCGGCTTCCTGATTTTGCAGGGGCACCTTGAAATCTTATGTAATTGCAAAATATACGAAAAAGATCTGGAAATCGACTGAAATTACAACTTTCCTGAGAATTCATAAAAATCTGAAAAAAAAAAAAAGACATTGTCATTTTGGGGTGCCAATCCTGCGCGATTAAAAAAAAAAAACGGCATTGTCAACTTTCATTTAATAAAAAAAATATTGCTAAGACGAATGTATTTTCTAATACAACATCGTAATTTTGGCATTATGCTTATCCATACCATTACCAAGACTGGTCCCCGCGCAATCCGTTCCGCATGGGCCCCCATTGTTAGGGCCGGCCCTGCAATCGTCAAAAAAAAAACAAAAAAAAAAAAAGTTTTTTTTTCTATTTCAACACTTCTCATTCTCACCCAATTCAAAGTATTATGATTATGTTATTCAATTATGAACTTAAACTTGTGTATTACATATTTCACTTTAAAATGTTTCATTTATAAGCCTACTCAAATTTGAATGCATGGGCTATCTATTTTATCGAAAGATATCTAATTGCAGTGTAAAATTTTCTATTTAAAGAGCTCATTATTTCATGGATTATTTTAAAAGCATATTGAGCGCATATACATGCCTACCGTACAGCTGGCTATATGGTTCAGTTTAGCGCCACTGGTTTATTACTTTAAACTTTCACAAATTACCAGTAAGGCCTACCTAATTACAATGTGAACTACTTATAGGAATGTGCATGAAGTAGTAGACACAAGTACATCCATGAACGAACACCAAACTTCTGTATTTGATAAGTAAACTGTATATATTTTGCTACTTTGTTAATCTCATTTTTTTTTGTTGTTAGCTGTTGACTAGCTTAATTCACATTTATCAAATTTATTTAAATCTGTTATGTCAACGTACTCTTACATGCTCACTTTCTTCTGAAGCACACGGTACCATTTACTTCAGGTTAAACCGTATCTTAGGTCCGAGACGGGAATTGAGTTCCTCTCGTCTTCATTTTTAGGCTCTTTGCTTCTGTCAGCCGTTTTATTTCCTTCTATGCCCACATGGGAGGGGGCCTAGCTGACATCCCAGATACTATTTGAATTAAAAGTAAAACTAGGCCACCTTGATTAATAATACTTGTATAAGCTACAACCAACAACAATAAACCTTTCATTACAGTAATCCTTTCATCAACACATATTCTTTCACTGCTGTAAACACTAACAATACATAGTATTGACAATGACTTTATTATACTTTCTATAATAAACACTTGAATAACACAAATCACTCCAAGTTTGTGTCCACATCTTTTTTTGTTAATTGTACAATGTTTACATTTCCTTGGTTTGTCTTTTTACATTACTAGAATGAAATCATGCAGGGCATTCTTCACACTATGGGAGCAAGAAACAAAGTGACACAGAACACATGAGACAATACACTAGTTCCAGGGACAAGTTAGTCATTTTGTGCTAGTCAGAGAAAGTTTCCAATGGACAGGAGGAATAGAGAGGACTTCAGTCATAGCAGCAATACTTCCAGTTTTAGATTTGTTATGTAGGTCAAGTAGGCTTAGAAAATTGTGACATTTTGCTGTATCAATAAATAGAAACAATTCAAAATAGCAACAAGAACAGCAAGAGAAAGAAATGGGAACAAGCTAACTAAACATTTAGTATTCTAAAAATTGTGATATTTAAAAAAAAAAATGATTTGACAGAAAACACAAATTTATACAGAGATAAAATTAAAAATAATTAAGGACATAACACTCCCAATTAAGTTCACATCTTTCAATCATTGACTGACAACTAACTGAGAAATAATGCAGATCTCACTTATCATCCAAGTTCTAAATTCTAGTTTGAAGTGAAAGCACAATATCAGCCCATTTTTGTTTTTATAAAAGGAAAAGATTTTTAAAAATAAAATATAAATCTTACCTATATCATGAAATTAATGTGTGAGTTTTGTTTATAAAAACAATGGCTTTGAAAATAAAACTATTTAGGTTGTACATATACACAAGGTAAACCATTAAGCTTCTTTGTTCTTGTGCTAAATAGAACACAACAACAGTCATGAGGTCAGCATCCATACCACATATACATCTGTCCAGTCTGAGGGCTACTCATTTTGAAATTTGTCTTACATTATAAAACCAAAACAAAAATGTGTACTGTCACACAACCTGGATATGTTTAACCAACACTTTCAGGCCTGGTGGAATAAATCAACTTGTATAAACAAATACAAATGTCTTACAAAAGGGAACAATTACATCTCAATTGTTATTTCTGAGAGAGAATTCACTTTGCATGATATCGCATGACAAGACTTGAAACAACAACACTAGTTGAAAAATAAAATAAATAACCACTATAAGCTGCTAGTATTTAAAGACAAGTTTCACAAACCAATAACCACTGGTTTTGGTTGTGTTGAGTGAATACAGCAGCCCCAGTCTTGAAGCAACACTTGTCCTCCCCATCAATCCATTGAATTTTACAGGAAATAATCTGGAGTTCGCCTAGTCACGTGTGGTTCTCCTCTTCTTGGAGCAGGATCAAATTGTAAACTAGAAGATTTGAAAAAAAAAAATATCAAAACCAAATAAAATTCAAGTTTTTTTTTTTAATAATTAATAATATAGCAATAAATAGAATGAATATTGAATAAAAAGAAAATTTAACACAATATTTGCTGTGCAATCTCTTGCTAAGGGGGCACGTTGGTTAAACGCTTGGCTCTTAAATCATGTGTTCTAAGTTCAAATCTCTGTGAAGACTGATTCTGGATTTTTATGGGTCCATATGACTGTAATGGATACCTGACATTAGTTAAGGAAAGGAAAGGCGGTTGGTCATTGTGGTGACCACATGACACCCTGCATCTTAACTGTTGGCCAAAGAAACAGATGAGCTGAACATCATCTGCCCTACAGATCACAAGGTCTGAGAGTTTTTTCAAACAGAAGTTACCGGTGTCTTATTTCTTCTTGTTACAAATATTGAGTCTAATAAAATATTAGAACATAAATTCTAAAATATATTTGACAGAGGTCCATCAATATCAATAGCTGTTACATAATTGTTAATAAACCTAAACCGAACTGCAATATTACAATGTTATATATGCTTTTTAAATCATTTGTGAGTTTTGGAAACAATCTTTTCAGTTTAAATTTTGCTTCTGGGAAAATATTATTATTATGATCATATTGAAGGATAAATTTCACTCACTTAAATAGCATAATAACAAATAAGTATAGTATCATTCTAAGCCCTAACCAGTACAAAATAAACATTCTCTACTATTTCATAATTTCCAAAGGTGTTTTTTTTTTTTTTTTTTTTTTTTTCAAAACAAAGATAACCAGTTGTTACAGTAAGCTATCCATAAAGCTTGAACAAAATAAAGAACTTACAAGGAGTACTTTAGGGCATCATCCAATTCCATAATGGCAGCTTGATTACCACAACGATAACAATAGTTGGGTGCACTAAATATAGTTACAACATTTCTATCATGACACCAGTTGTAACCCTGAAAGTGAGCAGTGTAAAGTGGAGGTAATAATTAAGACCAATACTAGTAAACAAGAAAAAAAATCAATGCTGGTTCCAATTAGATCTAGTTGAACGTGAGATCGGAAGGCAACTATTATCTGACATGATGTTATGTTTTTGAGCTCTGTAGGCCTATTTATAACTTAAAGCATGATGCTAATACCTGGGTCTTTTTTTCTTTATTACTGGTATAAAAAGAAGATTATGTTTTGGTTTTATTAGGTTTTTTTTTAATAAGATATACAGAGTTATATCCTTTCTCTTAGAGATGAGGGGGAGAGTTTCTGACAACTGCTTTGTGGTTAAATGATTAATCAAATTTCCGAAACAATCAATAAAAAAACATCATTTTAATGTCCTTTTAGGTTACTATTGTTCATATCATTACTTATTGAGAAAACTAATGTATTTATTTATTCTTTCAATAGTATGTAAATAGGATGCAAACAAAAAATAATGGCTAACACCCAAATTTTGACTAATTATACAGTTAAAACTGACACCATACAAAATTGTACTAAGTAAACCTGTTGCAAAATATAAAATAATGACTTGACTTAATCCACAACTCTTGACTAAACTCTATTCTGAGCAGCTTTCTTCATCTGCTCCCATGTCATTCTACTTCCCAGATAGGTGAAATGGTCAGTATCGCAGATGTTATCTTTCTGTCTCCTGCCTGTCTCAATTAACCACCAAGAAAAATATCAAGGGCAAAAGTGCACATCTTTATCTTGCTCCTGTTTTTACCTGAAAAGGGTTGGTCAGCTTACTACTGTGTGTTACTTGGCATGATGAGCCATACTATGACTGTTTTATGATATGGGTGTTAGCACTTCATAATCATTCATCAGCCTCCAAATTATTTCTTATTACATTTAATATATGCTATTCCTTCCAAAATTATACATAGTATGCTCGATGTAGTCTACAGTTATAGAATGTATGTATGAGTAAATTATTAATGAATAATGATTAAAATTATCACTTACTTCCATAACAAGCTGGTGAGCCCTAGAGACTAGAGTTAAACCATTACTGTGATTAAAGGTCTCTGAAATGTCCTGCCCAAATGTGTACCCAGCACCACGAGGTGAGATTCCCCAGCCTCCCCTGTCATCAGGATCAGACCAAAGTAAATCACACATAGGTCCCTGCACAAGATAACATTATATAATTACTAACATAATAAATATTAATATATAATGATAAAAGGATTACATTTACAGTTTAAAAAAAAAAATCTAATTATAGTTCACTTTTAAGTGCAAAACTTCTTGTATCAGATAATCATAAGTCTCACCTCATGTGGAACTTCTTGAATTCTATCTAAAGCCCTAATATGATCTAAGGTATCTATAGATGGTGACAAACCTCCATGCAAACAGAAGATCTATTAGGAAAAAAAAAATTATCACAAAGATTTTAGAAAAAAAACAAACAAGAAAAAGGAAAATCTGTAATTAAGGACTTAGTGTATATTAATGAAAAAAAAAAAGATTATAGATATCCTACCTGACCATCAACAAGAGCAGTCAGGGGTAAGTAGTCAAACAAATCTGTAAAATATTTCCATACATTTGCATTGCCATATTTACGAAGACATTCATCATAGAACCCATACACTTGTGTAATTTGACGACTTTCATGGTTACCTCTCAAAATTGTGATTCTGTCCTTGAAACGAACCTGTTTGAGTAAGAAATTGTAAAAGTTAAGGCTTGAAAAATGTCTTACTTCGATCTCTTCAAAAGGCATGTCTTTGTAATAGTATGAAAAATACAGAACTACCATCATTTATTAAAGCAGTTAAAAATTCCAACAAGAACACAAAAGAGAAAGAACATGGGAACAGTCAACATTTAATCTAGCACCATTCTAATATTTTCATACACTGACTTTTAAAGAAAACACTAATTTATAAAAAAAACACAAATGAAAACCAATGATAAAGAATATAAAAATCCCAATAAAATTCTCATTCATATTCTCTCAACCTGTTTACTGGGGAGCTTGGTGGCTGAGTGGTAAAGTGCTTGGCTTTCGGACCTGGGGTCCTGCGTTGAATTCTCTGCAAACACTGGGATTTTAAATTTCAGGAATTTTAGGGCACCCCTTGAGTCCACCAAACTCTAATGGGTACCTGAATTTAGATGGGGGAAAGTAAAGGCAGTTGATAGTTGTGCTGGCCTTATAACACCCTGCTCGTTAACCGATGACCAAAGGTCTGAAAAGGGAACTTACTGCTTACTAAATGTACCTCAGAGCATTAAATACAATGCAAATGCATTTTTTATATATTTATGAAATAATTGAAGTTTGAAAATCAATTCTATGTAAATTCTCACAAGGGATACAAATGATCCATAAACTTGATAATTAATTTACAGGGGAAAGTGTGTAAAGACTGTAATATTATAAAGCTAGGGATAATAGGAAGTGGAGGCCTGAATTTGAAAAATGTATGTATATTTAATAAAAAGTAAAAGACTGTATTAAAAGTACTAACCTTAAGAGTAACTAATAAAGAAACAGTTTCAACTGAATAATAGCCCCTATCCACGTAGTCTCCCATAAACAAATAATTTGTGTCTGGCGATTTGCCTCCAATTCGAAACAGTTCCATGAGGTCATGAAACTGACCATGAACATCCCCACAGACTGTCACTGGACATTTAACTTCTTGAACATTTGATTCCTTTGATAAAATCTCCTTAGCCTGCAAAACATAAATTTAACTTTTTTAATAAGGCAGAACATGGAGTATATCTAAAAAAAAAATCTATTTTATTATTTCGTGAGTTGCAATTTAAGTATAAGTTACAATTAAACAGTACTACTAAAGAGCATTAAAAAAAACAAACTTGGAAATTAAATACTGGTCATTGCAAAGGTCCTGTTTTTATCTCTTTACAAATAATTTTCTATAATTAGTTCAAAATAAGCAAATCTTTGTACCAGAGATAAAAAACAAACATTAAGCATGATATATATATGTATCTTAACTCATTAGTATTTTAATTGAATTTTAACATAATAATATATTCAGAAATAAATCTACAAAAAAATTTAAGGTTTGGTCACTTTTTACAAAGTATATATTATTAACAAAATTTAAATCTGAAGAAAATGAAAAACTACCTTTTCACACAAAGTTTTGACTTGATTTTCTGACAACTGTTTACAGTCATTAAGCTGTTCTATCCACTGATCCAGCTCCTTGGCAGACGCCCTATCTTCAATAAAACTCATTCTAAAAAGAAAGATTGTATAGTTTTGGTTTTGATTATATGTCGTATTAAGTACATAAAAGACAAATACTATCATATTTTAGTAGTTTGTTCTCCTATCTAAAATAGTATTATCATGTTGGAATTGTGAGACTTTAATTATTGAAGTGATTTTAAATTTAGATCAAATGACAAACACTAGTGTGTTGAAGGTTTGAATATCATATACAGAGATCAAAAATTTTAACTGAAATATTTTAATTGCAAGAACCAAGGGAAAAAAAGGCACAATAATTTTGTACTTTGAGATTTATATAAATATTTATATATGGTGGAAAACAGATTTGTACCCAAAAATGCATTTTTGAAGTTCATAATTCATTTTTTCTGTAAAGCTACTACCTGTGATGTATTTGTTTGTTGTTTTGGTTAGAGCAATGTTTGTGTAAGCTGTCATATCAATAAAAGTTTGAAATTCGTTTTTATTATGAGTTTGTGCATTTGAGAGTATTACAAAGTATAGAAATTCAGACAAACATAATTTACTTTTCACTTCTATGTGTTCCTCTTTGAAAAGGTAAGAAATATATTTTTTTTATATTATTATAAGTAAATTTAGCATATTTACGCTTAAAAATGAATGTTGTTAATAATTTTACACAAGAAAATTAAAAAATAACATTATTTTGTCTTAAATCCAAAAAAAAACATCACCTTTGGTTATGACCTAAATTGCATTGTCGGAATTCAAGGCTGGAATAGAATATTCCCCCCAAAAAGAATATCACAGATTTCTACATATTAAACACATTGTTTAGGTCCCTAAACATGTTCTAGATATTTTGGGGTTTTTAAAGTACTGGGTTTTTTCTTTTTTTAGCCAAAAAATGTTTTTTTTAGTGCCCCACCGGATGCATGGTCGCAAAAACTCAAGGTTATTTGAATCCAATTAATTAATGTTTTGTTCATTCTCCCGGGAAATTTCAACGCGAGAGCATCAATACAACGTGCATTTTCACCAGTTCTAGCTTAGAAACATTTGTTTTCCATAGGTCTTTAATATTATAATAGCTATCTTTAAAGCTTTATTACTTGTCGTTATTCTATAGTTTTCTAGATTATAGATCTATGCGCGCATCGCATTATCAGTATGATTGCCCGCATTTCGCGGTATCGATGTCTACCCATTTAAACGGACATCGATCTAATTCTATAATATATTATGATATACTTGCATTCTTTACTAGATTTAGGTTCAGATATAATGTTAATCTATCACCTGAAGTATATTAATACTATAAAAGTTTCAGGTCTAGGTCTAGCTAAATCTAGACTAGTAGTGTAGTAGATCTAAATTACGGCAATTACGCAGCTTTGCCATATCGATGCCTAGCCTTTTAAACAGACATCGATCTAGATCCAATCTATAATATATTAATAAACATATAGATATACTTTAATAAAATTTAAATTTCAGGTCTAAATCTAATACGCATTACGGCAATTATACGGCTTTACCGTATAAGATCTAAATCTAGTAGAAATTAAGTAGCTAATTAGGAACTATGAATAAGATAGTCATGTAGCGATGTACACGCGTGGATAAGTCAATCAAGACCCTAGGCCTAGTCTAAAAGTAGATTAGATCTAAGATTTATATCGTTATCTACGATAAATATAATTCATAGAAAGACTTAGGACTAGATTTTAACATGGAAAAAATCTTAAGATCTAAATCTAGTCATATCTAGATCTAGCCGGTATCTAGATCTAGAATGAATCTAGCGATGTACACGTGTGGATCTAGAGATTTAGAATGTAGATTAGATCTAAGATTTTAAATCTAAATATAATTCATGGGAGTTTATAAACTTTAAATCTGAATTTAGATTAGATCTTAAACTGCTTAAATTGAAAAAAATAATAATAATCTAGATTCTATTCTAGGATACTTGGTACTTGTTAGTTGTAGATACTAGTACAGGACACAGTGTCATATAGAAAACAAAAACAAACACATGTATATAAACCAAATACAAGTTGTTTTTATTTCTTTTATTAGCAACAATAACAACAAATACAAAGATTAAGATTATATGAGATAGTAAACAGAAAACATCATGCAGTAGTAACAGTAACAATTTAATAGTAGGCCTAAGTAGGCCTATGTTAAAACATGAAGATAAGAAAAAAAAAGTGACTTTTTATGGTAGGGTGAGCCGAAGAGGAAACTTATTTTTTAGTTAAATTACTTTTTTAAAAGTTGTTTATTTGTTTTTTTCAAATGTTCTATGAATATACTTTAATTTGTGACACAGTTTTATGCTAATAATATTGTGAATTTGTGAAATTCATGGAATATTTGACATTATATATCTTCTGTGAATGATGGATTTTTCATTATTAGGGGTAAGTGTGTTTGATCTCATTTATTTATGTTAAATACTTGTCTGATGATAATGAATTTACTTTTTTTGGATTCCTCTGTTCTTGGGCATTAAAATTGATATATATTATGTCAAAACTGATAATGGTTTTATTATTTAGGATGATGATAAAGTATAATTTTTTTTTTATTTTTTTTTACGGAGGGGGTGGGGTCTGGGAAGGCTCAATTAATGGGCATAAATGACTTAAAACACTTGTTTATACATTTTTTTCAAATGTTCTATAAATATACTTTACTTTGTGATATATTTTTCTATTAATAATATTGTGAATTTGTGAAATTCATGGATTATTGGACATATCTTCTCTGAGTGATGGATTTTTCATTTTTAGGGGTAAGTGTGTTTGACCTCATTTTTTCATGTTAAATAATTGTCTGTTGCTTCTGATATTATTTTTTTTTAATTCCTCTATTCTTGGGCAATAAAATTGATATATAATATGTCAATAACAGCCAATTTGAAATTGGTCAAAAAAAATGGTCCTAAAAGTAGAATGTTGAGAGCTCAATCTGTTTTCCGCCATATATATATATATATATATATTTATATATAGGTAATGTATCATTTGGTGGGCGGCGTATCAGTTAGTAGTTAGGTAGATCTAATCTGTAGAGAGACTAAAGCTCTTCAACTATACTATTAGATCTAGATTCTAAATAAATCTATATTACAAATTATAGATCTAGTAGTATATTAATTTAGACTTTAGAAAATTTAGTTTCTAAATTTACTAGAAATAGTAATTTTTGACAGTTTAACATCACATATTTGAATTAAATTATATATTTACATATTAAAAAAAAAATCTTTTTTTAATTTGATTCGATTTTGGGCACATCGGCACAGTATAGGCCATGTCATGCCCGCAGTCCCTTAAGGGTAAAAATCTAGTGTAAATAGTATGTGTTTACAGACTCACAAATCAGATCCTCGCAGACAACCCCACCTCCCAGATAAAGCCCAGTACCTTCCCAGGGTCGATAGTATCGAACAGTATTTGTAAGTCAGTGGCTATAAAAAACTTCTCCCTGACATCCTGGTATCTGGGGCAGTCAATGAGGATATGTTCCACTGTGAGGCGAGAATCACAATACTCACAAAGTGGAGGCCCCTCTCTTTTCAGCACAAAAGAGTGTGTGATGTAGGTTTGGCCAATCCTAAGTCTAGACATGGTCGTGCTACCACCCCTTGTCAGACCCTTAGATGTGGGCCACCACCTGACTTCAGCCACAATCTGCCTGAGTTTGTTGTGAGTCTCAGCCTCCCATTGGTCCTGCCACTCTCGAAAGGCGGCAAAGGCAATGCTTTGTCTCAGGTCCAAGTAGGGAATTTGGGTTCCTGACACTGTTTGATATAGGGCTCTCTTTGCTTCTCTGTGTGCAGCTTCGTTTCCCTCTATGCCTACATGGGAGGGGACCCAGATGAAGGTGACATCCCTATGGCTGGCTGGCTGTTATTTGGTCCAACAGCTTTAGGCACTTATGTACCAATGGAATGTCAGTCTTCATCCGCCCCAGAGCTTGCAATGCAGATTTGGAGTCGGAGCAGATTATAAATTTTCTCCTTTCTGATGCTTTAAATGAAGAGCTTTAGTCCCTCTAGCCTCTACAGATTAGATCTATGTAGCTACTAACTGATACTACCTTTTTTTCAATATATGGGACCCTGTCAGCCAAATGATACATTACCTATATATATAAATAGATCATCTGATCTATCCTGTGCTTTATTAAATTTATGCCTCCGTGCCCAGACTTTTAACTGCTGTAAATCTCTATGAAGTGTCATCAAAGCACCATATTAGTTGCCCGCTTTTTGTTTTTGTTTGTCCTTTGCTCCTCTGCTCTCTGGTATTTATTAGACATTGGAGGCCTTGCCAGGAGCAGATGCCTTTGTGAGGACCCCTCCACTTCCTGCAATGCAGCAGGTTTGATTTTGGTCCACCCTGCTGGGTATATTATATTTCCCCAGTACCCAACATATCTGAAGGGAATTCCCCTATCTGCCACCTGGTGCAGCACTCGATGGAAAATAAAAAAAAAAACTCAACACACAATCTAGAGTAGACTAGATCTGGAAAATAATCTATTCCAGATTATTCTAGATCCTCTAAATAGTTTTGAAAAGACACAAATTTAAAATTTAAAGATTCCAGTTACACTGAGTCTTGGGACTGAGTCTGAGTGTGACTTGAGTTATGTTTCAACTTATGGTACTACTAGTAACTAGATCTACTACTAATTCTACTTACTACTACTAGTGAATGACTACACTCCTCTGACTCTACACTACAGACTAGGTCTAGATCTAGTAAACTGAGACTCTAGTACTACACAACTCAGTAGCCTACTGAGTAGGCTAGGCAGTAGCTGAGTTGAGTAGGCTTGAGTAGGCTGGCTTGCTTGAGTTTGAGTTTGAGTGTAGTGTCTAGTGACTGTACTGTAGGCCTACTAGAATACTAGTCTACTAGATCTAGAATCTAATGTCATATTTGTAGATCTAGATAATAATATGTATAGAAGATATATATAGATCTAAATCTAGATCTAGAATAGATTCCATTAAAAGTTAAACTTGAAAGTTAATTAAATAATTTAATAACTTTTTAAGCAAGATGAAAATCATTCAAAATGGCTACCTGGACAACTGAGCCTTCGATGCTTATTTTTAAACACGTTAATGTTTTAGGTATTAAAGTGTCCTTTAAATTAAGCAATCAACACAAGTATCTGTTTTCTGTACATTTAATGCATGCAAGAAAGTAATACCTATAACAATTAATCTTGCTAATTTTATTTACAAAACAATTGAAATTCTTACCTCAAATGCTTACAAGTTTAGAAATACAAAAAGGGCGACATCTGTTGGTGGTAAATGACGTCATTAAGAAAGAATTTCAAAAGTTGGAATACATTTTTAACGGTCTAGATCTTTTTAGACCTGTCCTATCCTATATCATGAGTAGAGCTATATGGTAGCCTATATATCTGGCTGCAAATTATGTTCGAGCAAATACCCTTGCTGCGCTACCGTTGAAACATCAAAATTCTGTGAACTAAGAGGGAGAGAAATATCCGAGAGATTATGAGCCTATAACAATGTTTGGAAAACTTGATAAAAAGAAACACCCAAATATCGACTTGATATATGTAGGCCTACTTACTCTTTATGAAAGGCCTACTTGAAAGACGGCATTTCAGAACTCTGAACAATATCATCTGGGTAAAATGAGTCTTAAAGCACTGTGGTATCATTATGTAAGGCCCAACTCTTTGTCACTTGCCCTTGAAATGAATTATGAAACTGAGTATTAACGACAGAATTAACACTGTAACAATTTTCTATGCCCATGATGCCTACGCGTAGCCTATATTTATTATGAATTGGGTGGCCATAATAGATAACTAATGATAATTCGTTGGAGTCAGCTAGATAAAAGCTCAAGACATCAAAAAGCGAAAGTGGAGCTAGATAGGACACACCCTACGAAAACCAGCTACCAATGTTGCAAGGCAGGTACTTGATTGGAATCTGCAAAGAAAGAGGAAAGTGGGCAGACCCAAGCAAACCTGTAAGAGGTTAGTCATCAGTGAAGCTGAGGATACTGAAATGAAATGGCAACATATGAAGAAAGCTGTTCAGAACTGTGTTTAGTGGAGAGGTGTGGTTGCGGCCATATGCTCGCATGGGAGTGCAGCTGATTAAGTCAAGTAAGTAAGTCAGGAAATCTGACATGTAAATCAGAACAATGACATCGATAGTTCAGTAAAAACACATGATTTTGAAAGTTTTCTCTGTATATTAAGTTGTTTCTTCACAGTTGTCAGTAGAAGGCTAAACATGTTGACTTTTAACTTTGCATGCGAGAGTAACAAACTGATGGAGATACTTTAACAGCTTTATTCATTTTTATTGCTCAATGTGCTCCTTGTTTACTCCATTCACCGTTCTCAGTAATTCGTGTTGTTTCTATGTGTTGCAAGGTCGTCACAACCAACGCACAGTGTGATTTGGGCTAGCCACCATTACAATAAACTTGATGAAAGCATGGTACACAGAATCTAGCTGAAAACATGGGTTCACATTTTGAAGTTAATATAAAGTTTAGGATGTCTATGCAGGGAAGTTTTTAAATTGACTTTTACAAAAGTGCGATTTTTTTTTCCATTTATTGCTATCCCCAAAGGGCTCATGTGGGTTCAACATAGTCAAGCGCAATTTATATATTAACCTCTTCGCACCTTGGTTGTTAAGCCAAAGGCAGTGGGCCCCTAATGGTCTCGGGCCAGTGTACATTGAAACCCTTCGTGCCATGAATGGTACACCACTGACGTGCTTCTGACAGTGGGCGATATGGACATTCTTTTGTCACTGTCAGCCTGTCATACAAATATGCCACATATCGTAATGTATGTAGGCTACTGTCTAAGAGTGAAATACGGTATAGCAAATTTCTTCAGAAAAATTAAGACTTGTTCCTCAATATTTTAGAAGCCTATTACCTCATGTAAACCAACTACCAACTAAGATTTTGCACAGAGTTAAGCCAGAATAGTGGACGCTCATTTGTGTCCATCAAATGCATATAGCCACTGTGTAACGTAATGGTATTATATGTAGGCCTACATTTGCACACTAGCGCGTCAGTGTAACACCGCTAGTGTTTACGTAATAAATGAAAATCCTAATATGTTTTCCCCATATGGTTTTCTCTCTTAAACACTCGTTTATATGTGTAATACACATATTTTACACACTGTTTGTTACTTTTAATAACAGTGTTCTGGTTTTCTTCCAACTCCAGTTTAACAGCGGGCTATACCGAGACCAATGGTTATAGAAGACTTGATCACTGACTTGTGACGTCACAACCTGTGGGCAGTTTAGAACAGGCCTTCTATAACTATTGGTCTCGCTTATAAAATGTCGGTACCAGCCTCCAGCAGAACTTGCTATTTGTAAGGCAATGCTCAAGCGTATGCCTATTACGGCGTGGCATTGATAAAATAATGAAAAATACGTATCACGTGACAGCATTTTATGGATTACATAATTTGTATAGAAGATATAGAGAATCACGTGGCTAAATGTTGTTTGTTTACGATTGGTGAATGAGGTACATCGCATTTTATCTTAATTATTTTCTGCATCGCACCCTGTTCAAGATAATAATAGTGATTTACGAAGGACTTCGTAGCGAGATCATACGACAACTCCACCAAACCAATAAGAATTCGTATTTGGCTGGACATAAAAAGGTTTTTGTTGGTCCTTTTATGGATTCATCCGAATATGTTCACACTAGCGTCGATCATCTCTATCTACGAAACTGATCGTTAGCCGCTGTTGGTACTCAAGGCTTTGCTCTATGATATTTCGTAGAACGAATATCAGCTCTACGTGTCTTCAGAAAAGTGACATCTTGGTTCTTTGTGATAAACATTAAAAACTGATCTCGTTATGACTGCTCAGTTATGCTCCTGTATATGCGACGATTATAATTGATGAGCTGCGGCGGGTATATTACAATGAACAGCGTAAATGATCTATATACAATTTCTCGATAATTTTGACTGCTCAACAGGGATATGTAGTTTGGACTTGTGTAAGTTAACTTGTTTGTTATTGTACGTTAAAGCACAATTAAAAAAAAAAAGAAAAGCTCGAAATACGAAAGCCATTGACAGTGGAAATTTTTTAAACGTTCCGTAAACTTTCATAATAATTAGGCTATCACGATTGTACTTTGGAGGGATGTGCATTGTATCCACAATCATTTGACATACACGGATTCATGAAATGCCTACAAATTTATCCAGCAAATAATATCATGACATAATTTTGAAGCTTTGTAAAAAGATGTAAAAAGGATGTAGAATTAAAGATACGGCAGATTTCCTCTCAAGTCGGCAAGGGGTCTAAACCTTCTTTTTTTTTTTTTTTTTTTGCAAAGGTACGCTAATTTCATGATCGTTACTGCATAACCACCAATCAATAGGTTAACCTCATCTTACTGCCACTTGGAAAACACACACGCTCTATAACACCCCTTTTTGAAAGGACGTTGTGCCCTCCCCCTCCACATGAGAAGAACTAGCGTCCCCCCCCCCCAGGGAAAATGGTTTTAAAACTGACTTTTTAATTACAGGTAATAAATCTACTTACCGAAATAAAAAAGAACAGTCTACATTGGGCAGGACACCTTGAAAGAATGCCAGATAACAGGGGAGCGAAGATCGTATACCGACAAAAAACAAAAGGCAGGCGACCCAAAGGCAGACCCTGAATGCGTTGGATTGATGATGTGGAAGCAGATCTGCAACAGCTTGGGGTTAGGGCGTGGAGACGAAAGGCCCAGGAGAGATCCGAATGGAAGAATGTGTGCAAGCAGGCCAGAGCCCTTCAAGGGCTGTAGCGCCACTGGGATGGATGGATGGAATAAATCTACTTACAACTCAAAACAAATATTATAAACAACCCGCGAAAATTCAAGGACAAATGAGTAGGCGAAAAAAACAACAAAAAACAACAACAGTGGGTATCCCTCGCACGCTGCTCTATTTTTTGTGTGTTTTTTTTTTTAGTTTCGAAAACAATTTCGTATGTAGCCTACGAATATCGTTTATATTTTCAAAAGATAATGGAATAATTAGAATTTATATAAAATATTTAAGTGATTTTTTTTATTTAAGTAATTTTTTTTTAAAAAGTAACCTTCGAATAAAGATTTGGCCGCCTCCTAAAGTAGGCCGCCTGCGTGTTGCACACATTGCACAATATAGCTTGCGGCGGCCCTGCATACGCCCTTCGCTTATTTATGTATTAATCTAGTAGTGCATATTAAATTCATTCTACTTAAACAACAACTAAGTCAATGGTTGTCCTTGCTGATACATAAAATCAGTTCTATGATCCAATTCTACTACGAATTATTTAAGAAATGTCTATTAGATCTTTGTGTCTTTCTTATTAATTTATGATTTTTATACTTATAATTTATATTTCAATGTTTTATATATTATTGTTTATTATGATTCTTGTCTTTTTAATAAATGAGAACATAGACTATAATACAAGTACTTTCTTAAACCAAACCAAACCATTTAACCTTTCAGTACATTGTTAGTGTAAGGTAAATAATAGTTTTGTTTCGTATCTTAAAAGCTACTTTTTTTAAAATAGCAATAAAAAAAATGTTTTGCATCCTTTTCCGGTTTAGAAAGCCGTGTAATGGATTGGTCTTAGTTAGACCTCCAAATAAAATCACATTTAATCGTGGTAAAAGAAACAATATCCAAAATGTCGCAAGAACAGATGACTTTGAGGGGCACTTTGCAGGGCCACGGTGGATGGGTAACTCAAATTGCAACCAATCCACAGTATCCTGATACAATTTTGTCTGCATCAAGAGGTAGGTTTTAGTTTGTTTACGTGTTTTTTGTTTAAATTTAAAGCTTGTAGAGATATCATTTTTAAATGGATAGATCTTTATATTCTAGATCTAGATTTTCTTGATCTAGATTAGATATCTAGTTCTATGCATTAAGAAGTAAGCTTATTAAAAATTTAAGACTGTTAAAGACATTTTGTGACACATACTGTCAACTGTGTGACTCAGACATCTCAGTGTGAGACAATTCAGACAACTGAGTCTGTGATTAGTGTGATTGAACTTTGAAGTGCATGACTACTGTCACTGTCTACTAGTCTAGATCTAGACACGGACAAGATTTACTTAAGTATTTTAGTTGTAAACTGTCTAAATCTAATCTAGATCATAGGTCTAGTTTACAATTGCTAGCCTTACAATTGCTACAATATTACAATGGACTCCATTTATGGAGTAGCCGTAATGCTGATCATGTTTATTTACTAACTTTCAGATAAAAGTCTCATTTTGTGGAAGTTGACTAGGGATGAGACTAACTATGGTGTGCCATACAAGTCTCTCCATGGCCATGGACATTTTGTTAGTGATGTAGTTTTATCTTCAGATGGTCAGTTTGCACTATCCTCCTCTTGGGATAAAACTCTTCGCTTGTGGGATCTTGTAGAGTAAGTGTTTTTAATTTAATATTCCTATTTTATCACATTATAGATCTAATTTATATTCTATATTTTATTATAAGCATATGATAGATATTAGATGTACAAATTAAAAATATTAGAAAAATAAACAAAATTAGATTTGTAATGCCAGTAATGGTCTACATTTTTAAGTTGTAACATATTTTTTAGAGGCAAAACAACTAGACGTTTTGTTGGACATGAGAAAGATGTTTTGAGTGTGGCTTTCTCAGCCGACAATAGGCAGATTGTGTCTGCATCTCGCGACAAGAGCATCAAACTGTGGAATACCCTAGGAGTTTGCAAGTACACAGTACAGGTAGATCTTTTTTTTTTTCATGTTACATGCTCTTAATCAGCTGCTATATGATTACAAACAGGTCATAAGAAACATCTTGATGATAGTTGTTCTGCAATACTGATAGCAGCACTTGTTAACGAATTATCATATTGATTCAGACTAGAAGTTTTACTTGTATACATTTTTTTTTATATTTATGATATTTATACCTTTTTGTCATGATATTCATTTTGAAGATCGTCACAAGAAGAGGGATTTGAATCAACCTATTTCTGTTTGAGATTTATAAATTATGGTTTAGGTGATTTTTAACAAAACTGTCACACTTTTCTTTGTTATCCATTTAGTAAATAGACATTTTTTTTTATTATGACAAGATGAAGAATTTTACTTGCTCAGTTTAAAAATTAATAATTAGACATTTAAATGTGCGGGGTATTTATCCACAGGAAGACACACACAAAGACTGGGTTTCATGTGTGCGTTTCTCACCCAATGCTTCTAACCCAATTATTGTATCATGTGGCTGGGATAAAGTTGTAAAGGTAATATGTCATTGCATTTGTGTTTTCTGTAATTCTGACGAAATGTGCCTAATGATTACGATCTGGACATAATTATAATGATGAAAGATGTTCTGCAATTATGAAGGCATTTATTACAACTACTTTTCACTTAGATCTATTATGTCAGTATCTTGAGTATTTCTGCATTTGTAATGAAGCATAGAAAACTTTGAAACTAATAATATAATTCAGAAATTTCTTTTTAAAAATCATGAAAGGGAAATGTTAGAAAACTAAAACTACAAATTGAAATGATGCTTTTAGGCTTTTATAAAACAAGATGTTGGAACTGTATTCTAAACTCAAGATGTGACATGTGTTAGACGGACATTTGATTATAGGAAAATGATATAAGTGGTTTAAGTTTACCAAAGAAAATCTTTTACTAAAATTAAGCTGCTTATTTCAGCTCAACGTTAAGTTATTCATAATTTAGCACAAGTCTAAACAAAAAATTGTTCCTTAGTAGAAAAAACCTTGTAATGTATTTTTTTTTTCCATTAGGTATGGAACTTGACCAACTGCAAACTTAAGACCAATCACTTTGGTCACACTCAGTTCTTGAACTGTGTTACAGTGTCACCTGATGGATCACTCTGTGCTTCTGGTGGCAAGGTAAGTTTGATCAATTATCTACATTGATTTAAAGTTTTGAGGTGAAAACAACACCTGCATGAAGTTTGATAATACTAGATGAAGCTCAGATTTGAATGGAAAAAATAAAAGCTTATACAAGTAATAGAGGTTATTACACCGGGAAAACTATTGTCATTCGGGGGGAGGGGACTTAAACAGCTTTAGGAAATTGAGAAATTAAAATCAGCTAAAACCAGGAATAATTGACTCAAGCCTCCTTGATAGGTAGCATAGCAGATATGCCACTTCTCTCAAAATCCTAAAAAAAACCTCTGTAATAGTGCTTTTTTTTATGAATTTAATTTTTAATAAAATGAAATGAAATACTGAATGCAAAAATAGATGTATAAAAATTTGTTTATGAAGATCAAACTATATCTGTTGATTTCAAGCATAGGACATAGTTAAGAAACTTAAACTACAGATTTTCATAGCTTTAATTTATTTTAAGAAACAATTGAAGTTTTATTAATTGCTTGGAATATAGTTGCCCATCTTAAACATGAGTGAATTAAAAGTTTCATGTAAACATTCCCCAAGGTAACCCTTTTTTTTTCCTCTACCTTTCACAATTTATGTTTAAAAAAGTATTTTTAATGTTTTTATTTGTTTATAGGATGGCCAAGCCATGCTGTGGGATTTAAATGAAGGCAAGCACTTGTACACCTTAGATGGTGGAGACTGCATAAATGCAATGTGCTTTTCACCCAACCGTTATTGGCTGTGTGCTGCTACTGGCCCAAGCATTAAGATTTGGGTATGTATACACTATATTAATATGAAAAATATTGTTGTTGAGATTTTAAATTAGGCTCAATATTTTGAAATGGAAACATTTACCCTTTGATCCAATAGACACATTTTTGTCATTTTTTTGTATTTAAACATACACTGTATGTTTTTTTTTTTATGCAAACAAGTTTTAATTGTAAGAATTGGTTTCCATTTTGAAATATACTTTTTCTCCCCACAGTTATTTTTGATGTTCTGACAGAGAATTTATTTGCTTGGCTAGTTTGTCATGCACTACTATGTTATGATGTTTCCTAGATCTAGGAAATACTTTGATATAAATTGAATACAAATTATTTTTATGGTGTAATTCTATGTTATTCCATAAACTTTGAAAAATATCTTAAATGGTGGTCTTGAACTTATTAATTTGATGTTACACAAATAAAAAGTAATCTCCCCCCCTTCAAACACATTGTGTTTGGTCACAAGGAAAAAAGCCTTCACTTTTACCACTCACTATTCAGGATCAATCTTTAAGAAAGTCAAAAAATCAATATCCTGTGATCAACTGGGGCTCAGGAACAAAAAAACAATTTTTTGAAAGTGTTCTACTGTCATTGTTTGATTTTAGAGGGAAAGGTTATGTTTCAGCACTTAGTTGTTAGACAAATTAAGAACATGACTAAGTTGTTGCACAGCTGTGCATTGAAATTTGATATGTATTTATCTTGTATACAAATATTAGTTTTATTGAAGCACCTTTCTGCAGTGTCCATATTTTATGAGCACACTTTCACAAAGGTGCTATAGCAAAATATTATTTTGTTCTTGTTAGTCACTTTTTTCCTTGAAGTGCCTCCTTGAAAAAATGCTTACATATGAAAATATTTTGTTGTAGTACATGTCTAACCATTTATTTCAAATGAATTTTAAATGTAGGATCTAGAAGGAAAAGTAATTGTTGATGAGCTGAAGCCTGATGTTATGGCTGCTGGTGCTGGACGTGAACCTCCCCAGTGTTTATCCTTGGCTTGGTCATCTGATGGACAAACTCTCTTTGCAGGTTACAGTGATAAGCTTATTCGAGTGTGGCAAGTGTCCATGGCTGCACGATAAACTTCATTGCATTAATGGGGTTTTATTCAGTCATTTTATCACAAAAGTTGGAATAAAAATCTTGAAACAATACAAAATTTTTTTTTTTTTTTTTTTTTGCTATTCAATATTATTATTTTACTTATGTGATAAGGCCACTTAGGCCAATTAGCTAATAAAGAAAATCACACTTAATAGTGCTATAGCAACACAAAATGTCAAGATAGTCATCTGTATGTAAAATATTTCTAAAGCAAAAGATAAAATTATTAAATATTCAGACTCCATTAGTGGTGAATTAAAATTTAAAGAAGCATCTTATAAGTAACTTAAATAACTTATCAAAAGCAATTTGAGCTTTTCCATACATATAGAAGCTGCTGCAGCACCCTACAGTATCTTATTTCTAGAATTATTTCTAAATAATATGCCTAATAAAACGTAACTTTCCTGCTTCACAAAGTAGTGCCTACATGTTAATGTTTCATCTTTATTCTTTACTTTCAACTGTTCCCATTTTAAACTCCTTTTCAATTCGATAAGCAAGCAAAATGTAGTTTAGTACAGAAATGTAGTCTAGTACAGTGCTGTTCATGATAAATTTATAAAAATATTTTACAGAAATTTAACTACTGGTATGGGTATATCTTCTCGGGAAGAGAAACCTTGATAATAGTTCTTTATGATTTGCAACAATATCTGATTAGAAGAATGGCCCAATCACTCTTCCAAAGTAAGGCAGTTTACAACTGTCAAAACTACCACACTATTAGTCTCAGCCATCCCAGCAAAGTACTGTTAAAAATTATATAAATCAGCTGAACCCGATAGCAGACAAAATCATTTAACCTCAGAATACTCTGTAAAAAATACATCCAACACCAAGAGAATCTTTTCCAAGTACCGGTATTTATTTTAAGAAAGCTTTTGATCGAGTATGGCATGTGGCACTCTGGCGACAGTGGAAAGGTACATCATAAATAAAAACGTAATTAAAGTTATTCAGAAACTCTTTAGGCCACCAGTGCAGTGTACTTCAACAATAATATTGTGGACACTTCAATATCCTTATTGAAATAATAATAGAAGATGCTCTCGAGGGCTGTAAGGGTTCTGTAAGCATTGGAGGAAGACTTAAATGGCCTAGCATGGACAGAACTAGCTGACTTGGTGATCCACATAGACAAGACTTCTGCAGCATATGGTATGCAAATAAATGCTGGAAATCAGATGAGAGAGCGAAATCTGACCTACTGGCCTGAATAGTAAAGTCCACAGCAGCACTTTCATAACTCAAAATAATATGGAAATACAAAGGCATAGCACTGGGCACCAAAATCAGATTGATTCCCTCCCTGGTCATATCCACATATATGCTTGCGAGTCTTCGACGCTGACTGCAGAGCTAAAGAGGAGGATCCTTGCAATTGAATTGAGATGCTACAGAAGTATCCTAGGTATCACATTTAAAGACCACATCACAAACCAAGAGATTACAGACAGTAACTGCATTGATTGGACCCATCGATGACCTGCTAAATAAAGTAAAAATGCAAGCTAAAAATATATGGCCATATTTGGTCTTGGGGCTTGCAAAGACCTTCCTTCAGGGAACAGAACCAGGAAAAAAAAAGAAGAGGCAGACAGAAAGCGATGGGGAGACATTATAAAAGAATGAAAGAGGTTCTATCTAAGGCAGGGGTGGGCAACTTACGACCGCGGGCCCATGCGGCCCGCCGAAGTGTTTTATGCGGCCCGCGAAAGCCTAAGTAAATCATTATAAATATCAGAAGTTATTGAAACTTTTGATTGTTATCACTTGTAATGAAGAGGCTAAAGAAACATTGTCTCTAAACGTCATTCTAAAGAGTTTTATATAAAAAAAACGAAGATTATATTTAAAAGTAATACTATATAAATTCAGTAAAAGACATAAGCACTGTCCAATATTTATTCAATGCTATGGAGAATTGTGTTGAAAGAGTTGGGTTGGCTTGTACAAGATGGCAAGGGTAACAACTGATGGAGCTTTCACTGAGAAAACAACCTTTTTAATAAAATAAAGAAAATATCCAAACCATAAACTAGTAACTGGAAAGTTTATACAAAGCTATATTAATTTAAATTAATATATATATATATATATATATATATACAAACATCACTGTTACTATATTAAGGGACCGACCCTAGGCGTAGTCAAATTATGCAGCTGCTAAGGTCCATAGTTGTTAAAGGGCTACAGGAACCACAGCTTAAAATTACAGATAAGGAATAGTGAAACTTGTACTCAATGTTATTGTTCGAAGTACACTAGGTCTTTAATAAATTGCAAAATTTTAGTTTTTTTTTTTATTTGGTATATTCTTATTTTGTTCGGCGCCACCAAATTGACTTCGTCTATGGCCTCCAATTATCCAAGACCGGTCCCGACTGGCAGTTCCGAAAAGTATGTGAAGACTTGGAAATAAAACATTCTGATGTATGGTAACGCAGTTGTATTCACTGGCTAATCATAAGATCAATATGGAATCTAAAGGAAGAAATTGTTAGGTTCCTTGATGGACATTAACTGTGCCCCTTTTCTAAAATTCCTAATGAAGAGTTGAAGACAGACTTCATGTTTATCATCGGAAGCATTGTAATTTGTTGTTTGCACATAACATGTATGTGCATCCTAAATATTTTCATATATATATATATGTGTGTGTGTGTGTATGCGGCCCGCCTAGTCCCCAAATTTCATTAATGCGGCCCTCGGTTGAAAAAGGTTGCCCACCCCTGATCTAAGGCAAAAGACTAAGAGGAATGGAGAAAGACCGTCGAGAAATCTTGCCTAACAGAATTAGGGATAGGTGATCAGATTTTATTTGTAAATAACTTAATGCTAATATTTCTTTTACTGTCTTTAAAAACAAAATTTCAATTAATTGAAATATGGTTGATAAAAACTGTTAGCTACCCCATCAGGTATGGGCTCTTAGACCAGTGTTTTCCTGCGTTCTGATTGCCAGAAATTTATCCTCCTACAAAGCACTTTTCTATTACTTTTTAATTATAATTAGAAGAGTTCATTATTTAAAAAGTACTGGTATTGAAAATGGCACATGTGAAATTAAGTCTAAGAATAAGAAGGCAGCACCGGCCAATACTATAATGCTTTGGAATTCGAGGGAAATATATAGCATGTAGGCCTACTGGAGTTTTCATGCGTTCAGATCTTCAGAAAAGCTCAAAAAAAAAAAAAAAGAATTTATTATAAAGGATATTTGAGTGCTTTGGGGACATGCCCATATGTTTTCTTGTAATAGAGCACACAGATAAAATTATCTCTATTAAAAAAAGGAGGCAGCACTGGCCTACACCTATGTAACAACATTCGAATAACGTATAGCAAACATGTCTTTTATGGGCAAGATCATGAGGTTGGTTGGACATGTTCTCCGACTAAATGAATTATGCATACCAAGAGTTGTGATGACATGGAGACCAAAACGAGGAAAGTGCAACCAGAGTATAACATGACGTCACAGTTTCATGAAGGACCTCAGAGCAGTGGACACCAGGTGGGAAGAGGCTTCAGACATTGCTAGTGACAGATCTTTGTGGAGACAGCTTGCCGCCCAATTCTCAGAACTGCGCTGGAGAATCTAAGTCTACGAAAGTAAGTAGTACCACACACCTCAACAGGGATGAACCTACTGGTATTGCAGCAACATCACCACTCCCAGCAGAAACATTCAAGATCAAAGAACAGTTATCAGTAACCAGGCAACAAACAGGATTGAGGATTGTAATAACACAGAAGGCTATCACACACAATCGAAAACAGCAATCAATGCTGTTTTCTGTAGTGTTTCCCATAACTTTGTTATTCCCTCTCATTTTATTCATATTAGTGGCATATTATAAAATCTCAATATAATAATTTATTACAAGTACGTTTCCCTTAGTTTAGTAAATGTTGAATAGTAATAATCTACAAAAAAAAAACAACAACAGATTCTTTTAGTGAACAGGGTCACATAATCATTCTGATTTGGGTTTGGACTGGATATGTATTTAAAATTACACCAGAATTATTGCATTACTAGAAAATAATAAAAAGCAAAACAAACATTAATGCTCCTACTGTAAAAGAATTCTGTTAGAAGTAAGCCAGAACACATGTATATGATATAAATATTATACTGGTAGCTAGATTTTAATAATAAAATATGTTAATTTTTGTTTTTAACATGCGTAATAACAAAGATTAAGTTGTAAAAAAAATAAAAATTTAGGGTACAATAGTTTCTTTATTTTATTACTTTATTGAATTGTGAGATAATGTTAACAATAAACAATAATTTGTACAGCTTTTAACAAATTCAAACCAAAGTTTTAAATAGGTTTTTTGCTCTTTTTTTCCTTAACCATTTAAATGTCCACTAATGGTTTAAACAAAATTCTGACTAAAAATGAGAAAATATAGGTCACAATAAAAAGTTTATAAGGTAAAAGGGCAAAGGTGAAATGAAAAATAGTACAGGTCATAGTTTCATACAACACTAAGGTAGGCAAAAATAATGAGAAAGACTATTTAAAGTAACACTAGCTCAATACAAGAATACATAATAAAAAATACAATGACATACTTTGATTTGAATAAAACATAGGTATCTAAAGACAGAATCTTTTAAAATAAACTAGATCTAGTTTTGTTTTTCCTTAGTGTCCAAAACTTCAAACTTTCAGTGTTAAAATAAAAAAAAAGATATATGTGTCATGAAAATATAATCCTATAGGCCTACCTTGTTATTTCCCAACATGATAACAAAGTTTCGAACCTACTACCCTGTTTATATTTCTACACGCAACTTTGTGCATCAATGTGACTGTACCTCCCAGTGTGTTCTATTCAAACATTTGTATAGAGTTATAGTGTACATATCATGATTATATAAAAACTATTGGACCATCTTTTGTAAATATTGGCCTATCAAGATTTTATGGAGCCTTGTTACATGGATAAAACATGTAACCAACCATGCAATTGATTCATTAGAAATTGGGTTTTAAATGTTGCATGAAATGGCATGTGGAATGCATTTCCCCAGCTAAAAAACAAAACGAAACATTTCAGTTTTTACAAAATTACCTTTGAATTGAAAATATTATACATGTAAGTATATTTATTGCAATACTAAAAACAGTAGGACATTAGAAATTTTTCATTAATCAAAAGCATTGCAACCTTCCATTTCCTTTATCATGAAAAATTGCAAGTCAAAATAATATGCAAATAAAATTTACATGCAACCGACTGGGCCACAACAATTGGCTAAACAAACCCTGACACTAAAAAACTTTTTTTTAGCTAACTGAAAAACTTATGACACACTGAATGCAATTTATCTCTGTGTTAGGATGATTTTCAAGATGTTCATTGTGCTGATTGTTGAAACTATTGAACATTTAGGGCATCAAGAGTGTACAAATATATAGATAATGGATGGGCACTTAACAGCATAATATCAATAGTCTTATTTTACATAATTCTGGGACCAATCATTCCAATGGTTAGTAAAACTGTCTTGTAGCTGTATAATAACCCTTTTCTTTTGATTTTCCAATTAATGTCAATAATTCCTAAGACCAAAAAAACACAAATGGTCTCTTTGTATTGTTTTGTAGCACATGCATATTATTATATATAGACGACCTAAGACTTAATAGCCCCAGATTTCTAATAATTAGTCTAAGTAGCTCAAGGTGTCTAAAATAATTGATTGTCTATATAGCTTATGAAAGAGCATGACAGTTTCTCTCTTGACTTCTGTTGTAACACAGGAGAAAGTACAAAGTAAAGATTTAAATGCAATCATAATAAACAAAATGAAAGAAAAAAAAACAACAACACTGCATAAACTTTAGATCTTGTGGTATGAAGGGAGAGTATATAGGGATTAAGGGCATTACATGGCCTAAAGTGTGTCGATGTGCCAACAAACTCAAACTCTGAGGACCAAAGCACTGCTAAGGCCGCCTCTGCTTTATGCTCATATCAAAACATGCCATCAATAAGAATTAACATAATTAATTAGAACTTACCACCAATAACAGAAAAATAAGCATTAATTTATCACAACATATCATCTATTTAACCTAGAACATTGATTTTTCAGAACATACATCAATACAATTGTAGGAGAGATAACATATTGGTCTATAAGAAAATAACAAAAGACATTTTCTCTCTTTAAAAGACAAAACTATGTTTCAGTTATAACAGCTCAAAGTAGAATAAAAAATATATTATTTATAGACAAGATTGTAATTAATTTACAAATATTTTATTCTTTACCCTGGATATTTCTGAGAATTTCCTTTAAAATAATAATTTTCAAAGTCATGAAAATAGTAGTATAAAATGAAGATATAATTTTATGTTTTGTATTTTGTAAATAATTATTAATTTGTTGAGAAAACTATATTTTGAAAGCCTGAAACATACTAGATCTTTGATACAGATGAATGTATTTATGTACCAGTATGTAATTATAAACACAGTGGATCCATAAGAAACACTTCTGAGTCTGGAACAGCATTTGTAATGGCGAAAGTTTTTAATGCAAATCAAGTCTTCCCATTCACAAAGATTTTTAACCGTAAGGTTTTATAATAAGCCTTCTTGAATGGATTACTTACTTTTACAATCAAACACAAACAGTCCAATAGTAAAATTTAAAATTGTACTTAGTTTTTGTTTCTTAAAAATATCAAAATTTGAATAAAATTTAATATGGAGTAAATGTTAGGTGATGTTTTTATTAGTTTCTTAAATGCAATGTGATAAGCGCATCACAGTCTTATTTGAATGTTTTCATTTCCTTTTCTTTCTTTAAATTTCAGTGTGAGTTAACTCTGGCTGGAATATTTTGGAAGTCATTTTTTACCTATTGTCCAGGAGAGTTATATGGAACTCTGTTTTATAATGCATTCATACATTCACTCAATGTTTCACAGGGTATATTCTACATCACATGTAAGCATTATAACCAACTAAGATCACAGGTTTAACAAGCATACAAAATACTAAAGATTTTCAATTCATCAATAGTCATCACCTGAACAGTTATGGTTAGTACATTTGAATTTACAACAAAAGGCTGTCTGTTCTGTCTAGATGTTGAGACTTCTCTGTAAAACATTCATAACTGTTTAAGCATTTGGGTAAGGTGGGGGCTTCTGAAAATTACATTATATAAAACAATAAGTCTATTTAGTCCTAAAACTTGACCAAAATGGTTAGTTGTAAAGGAAGAAAACTTTTTTTTATATGCCAAAACTAATACCAGATCATTAGTGGCACTATGACATACTAAACAGTAAAATGGGTGCTAATATATTAGTAAAATAATAATTATTAAAATAATACCTGAGGTTGGGCATAGTAATCAGGTGGTGGAGCAGCAGTGTAGTTGCCACCATATGATGGAGCAGTTGGGTTGTTGTAGCCAGATGTTGTGTTGGTGCTGGAAGTATGTACCACTGTTCCATATGTAGGGTATTGGGAATTAGCCATGACAGTGTAACGAATCTGTGCTCTGCGCCTCCTCCAGCAAGCAAGCCCACACACAAAGGCCATGAGAAGAATGAATACCCAGATCAGCCAAAACCCTGTGAAAGAAAAATCTCAAATTTATAATAGTTAAATAAAAGATCAAAATAAAAAATGATAATATATAATTTAAAAAAAATAGATACAACTGCCTATATTATATTTACTTATCAACATGAAGACAAGGATATATTTTCAATGAGATGTTATGAAGAATAATTTGCCAAAAATATATATTTTTCAAAGTATATTATTATCTTAGATGAATATGTTATAGATATACTAGGACTGTTATAGAACTAGAACACTATAACAAGAAAAAAAAAAATTTCATGTCATTTGGTCTGTCAGAGTATGAAATAATAAAGAGTAAAGTTCCCCTTTCAGACCTTGTGGTCTATAGGGAAGATGATGTAAATGTCATCTGATTCTGTGGCCCACAGTTAACGAGGGTGTCATGGGGCCAGCACAACAACCAACCGCCTTTACTTTTCCCCAACTAATGTCAGGTACCCATTAGAGCTGGGTGGACTCAGAGGCGTCCAAGGATCCTGAAATGAAAATCCCAGTCTTCACCAGGATTCGAACCCGGAACCCCCGGTTCAGAAGCCAAGTGCTTTACCGCTCAGCCACTGCGCCTCCCTGTCTATAATTATGTGTAAATATGTTATTAAAAAATATATATTTCTGTGGTATCACTGACTTAGTTTGTATAGAATGTGCATTTACAAAAAAAATTATAGTGAGAACATAAAGTGCAATGAGTTTTAACTATGAGCCTCTGTCTTAAAAAAAGATAAGAATTATCTGAATCACTGGGGAAAAAAAAGGCTGAAACTTCTCTCTTCTTGTAGCACCATACTTTAATATATATTTTAGATTTGTCTTTTGATATGATTGGTCTTGAATTTCTATGATTTTTTTTATGCTTCTTCCAAATTTTATGCCATGAAAGAATGTGATTTCAATGTCTGTCCATGTCACAAGGCCAAATAAAGAAATTAAAAGTAGTAACAAATATGGCAGATTCTTTATTGTTACTGTCAATTAGAAAAATTACTTGAAAAGTGCATTGTTTTGCATCCTATGCCCAGAAGGACAAAATGTTTGAAAGACAAGTTTGAGTAAGTCAAAATGAAATAACTTGTAACAGTATTTTATGATATCTGAAGCAGTAATTATAGATTACTCCAGGATAACTTACTTTGCTGCTGAATTATATTAACATAATTTTTTTTACACTGGTGGGAAGTAACATTATTGTATTGTCATGAGACCATAAAAGTACATATTTTTTTTAGAACAATGCAATAATGATAAATGGAAAATATAGTGCCTATCATTAATAACATAATAGTTCTTCAAACTGCCAACTACAATACAAAAGAACAGGTGTCTGAATGTTAAATGGTTCAAACTTGTTAGTTACTTTGACATAAGTCATAGTCCTTGTTTTGTTTGGTGTATTATAGTTTGATAAAGAGCTGTCCATTTCTATCCTGGACTATACTTATTGTTTTACTTATTTTGTAGTTGGTAGCCAAAAATCAGACACTCTTATCTTATCAATCCCTCATAGCAAGTAGTTGAAAAATCACTTTACTTACACCACATTTCATAAACAAATGTATAGCAACATTCAAGCTCCAGATTTGAGTCATGGCAACAATAAGCACCCAGACCTGAAAGATAAAACATTTATCAAACTCATTAAAAATTAAGCAAATAACATTCTGATAATGTATAAACAAATAATTCAAATTATAATAAAAAATATTTTTTTGCCTGAATTGGCTTGCACTAAACTTACCCTGGATGAAACTATTATTTAATATCTAAATGGGTTGATCTTAAGAATTGAACAGTGTAAGCCCAACATACATATATATATATATATATATAAGTAAGGCAGTGTAAGAAAACAAAATTATACATTAATTTATTCAGTACCATACATACCATAACAAGTGATTGTCATAGTGCTACTGATACAAGTAACATCAGCACTCTGAGGATTAATAAAATAAAAAACTTTGCATTTGCACAACAGAAGAATTAATTTATGGAGAATAAATTTACGAACAATTTTACAAAAACAAGTGGATTTGTTCTAGGTGGGTTTTACTAGGGGATGACCAGGTCGCTCACTTGACAGACTAATGAATTGCATAAAGTGAATTTTCGGTAAGCACAAATGTTAAATAAATGGTTAATGCTCCTTGTACCAACGAACATTCAATCTAACAAATACAAGAGATGGATGGACAAGTAGTATTATGACATAAGACAAGGATTGGCAGAGACACAGCTCTGCACTGGCCAAGACCAGATTCACTCAGCAACAACCTGGTTTACTCACAGCCTGAATCATCAATACCAAAAAATCAAACACTGGCACAGTACCCATCAGAATGTGAAACAGTAGAGACAGAGAGAACAATTAGCCCAAACAACTTCAGAGGAAGTACAAACATTCATGCGCACACAACTAGACATAAAATGTATTTGTTTTAAAATAAATTTGCACGAATGATAATAAATGTCAAGATCCTTACATTACACTAATTTCCCTGCCCCCAAAATAACAACAACATGATAACAACAACTCAGTTAATGACAATAGATTAGATTAGCTATAAGACTTATTGTTATGAAAAATGTTTATAGATATGAATCCTTTATTTAACAACTCAAATGGTTGACCAATACTGCAGCCACTCTGACAAGAATATTGATAAAATAAACTATTACTTTTCAGGAATGCCCTGAATTGTAATCCCTTAGAACCCTAAGAGGAGTCAATTAAATTTAAAAAACTGAGACATAAATATCAAAACAAGATAAAGTTAAAACTTTTATCCCTTCATATGAACTTGAATATAACTTAAAAACAAGGTTACAAAGACAGTTTGTGTGGAAACACAAACTTAAAATCGGCCCCCGAAGTGGTCCACCCAGGCAGGTTTCAATATTTTCAGAAAGAACATCCGAATGAAATTATATTAAAGATAAATGACAGATAAGAATGTAGAAAGAAGGTTGACAGATCTTATGTAGTGCCCCAGCTGTCAAAATGTACATCTTCCATGCTTTGATCTTTCAACGTTTGCCTTGTAAAGCCGATGTTCTACGCAAATGCCACACCTCTTTTATGAGTTGGTTACTTAGATAGTAAATACTCATAAGTTGGAACAAAATAAAACAGGAAATAAAATGAAATTTATCACATTATTAATTGTCTTAAATTAGGTCTCATTTATAATGCATACTAATTAGGTTTTTTCTCTTTAAATACTGCTTGCATAAGTGATTTTTTAAAAAAGAAAGAAGTAGCCGTTGCATCAGAACTTTGAATGATCTAAAACATTGTGATGTCCGATTTTCATTTTCTCTTCTACTTTCTGAGATCTAAACGGGATGGACGGACGGACAGACAGATGGACAGACAGGCCACACAAAACTAATAGCGTCTTTTCCCCTTCGGGGGCCGCTAAAAATAAAAAAATAAATTGACATTTTTTAAGGCAAATAGTGAGTCTATTAATAAATAATGTTAAAAATTATATGATCAGAAATTTAAAAGTAAAATTTCCTTAAATCTAAAAGTAGTGGTGAACATTAAAATTGCAGCATTTTAAGGAATAGTAATCCTTTTTTATTTTTTTAAAACAACAATGGGATATTATATAAAACTAAATAGATTCCTTAGAATGTACATCATTTTTGATGGGGATATATGGGTGTGACAATTTCTGTTAATCTATTTCTTGGTAATGCTTCTTATATTAATTGTTGATCAAACAGAATCATCACAAGCTGTAGATATATAAATAATTGGATAAAGCAATAAAGAAACATCTGTGTTCTCTTTTAACTTTTTAAATTAACTTCTTAAATTAACAAATATAATTAACTTTTCAATTCAATAATAACCCAACTTAAATATCTTCATAAAATAAAAACTTAAAGATATAACAACAACTTCAACTAGTATGACTCCCACTTATGGACCCAAATCTGTTTAAACATAAGACCGTTACTATCAAGAACCATTACAATGAGAACACCCTGACTAAACAAACTTTCCCTTATTTTATACTTCTCAATTGTACTTTCCAGAATCATAGAAACTTCTCCCTTAATTATTTTATTAACTGTGACCATCTATAAGCTGACGTATGCTATTTTTTCCCTTAACCTCCCTCTCTGATTGGATGACTAAAATTAACTTGTTTACTCTAGTCAACTCTGACTCTGACTTGATCTGGACTTCCAGAAACTGATCGAAATAGGTCACAGTCTCGACTTGTGACAATGGGTTAATAATTTTATAATTCCAACAGCCTTTACAACAAACATAACAGAACCACCCACCAAACTTTTCAAACAAAATGAATGTATTAATTAGATGTTTTATCTTTAAAACATAATTAAATTGATTTCAAGAAAAAATAGATGGTAAGATCAAATTAAAAAATGCAATCACTCAGATTAAAGTTTGTTGAACAGGTTAGCTAAGTCTCCAGTTTCCATTATCAATTTTCTTATGTGGAACTAGATAATATAAGGAAGATTACTCCCCAGACTGAATACTGTGATACATATACACACTCATTTTATACATCTGTTTCAAGATGCCATTTTAGATAATGAAAAATTATCAACACATTTTTGCTCTTCGTAATTATTATGTAAGTTCAGAGGGTTCATGAGATAAACTGCATAATGGTTTCCAAATCAGGCACTTCTCCTTACAGTCTGTCTTTGGAAGGGACGTTATGGATGCATTAACTCATCTTCTTGATAAAGTATAGGAAACAACAAACTCAAGGAATTGAAAGAAAACTATGGTTACAGGATAAAACAGCGGAGAAAATATAGTTCTAGAAGGACACACTACATCAATTTTTGTTAATAGTAAAAAACACTGTTAAAAGTCTTTTAAATGAGAACAGTTGATGCTAGTTTCTAAATTACCTATTAAAACTGTTGTTAATGTTAATCTCATTAATTTATAATGATTAATACATATTCTTTGAAACACTAGACTAAAAATTGTTAGCAAAATTAAAGTTTTCTGACCTGCTAGCTAAAAGAGATATATTTTGACTGTAAATTGAAAATAATCAGGATGGTTAAAGATTATTTCTTTATAAAGCAATGATTTAACAGTACATATGTTAATATATAGATCTATATACATAGGCCTACATGAAGTTTGTTAAGTACCTGTACAGTATTTAGCAGTATTATCTTTGTATAAAAATTATTTGTTTAATGTTTAATTTAGTGAATGGTCAAATTTAGTAATAATGAATTATATGACTTTTAATTGAGAGCATAATGAGCTATAATGTATAAGTTTGCATTAAGTTTGAGTTCATTAATCTTACTTACCACACGAGATGGCAATAAACAGAAGGCAATAATTAATAGTCCAAAGGTACAAAAATTGTTTCTATTAAATCTAGATCTAGATCTAGTTGTAATGACAGAGAAATTCATCTTCTTTTTATTATTCTAGTTACAATCTGAAGATTAATAAGCTTTCAGCTCTTCTGAAAAACAAATGAAAAGCAAAACAAGCAATAAAAACTTTACATAGGTCTACTGATACTGTAATCTAAATTTATTTTAATTTTATAATAAACTTTGTGAGTCTCATCAAAACAATAACAATGCATATGTGTCAATGTTCTTTCACAGAAATTATCATTTTATCCATTTGTCAGGTTATATTTAGAGCAGATAAGATTGGCAACATGTAATGTATTATTTTTGCCCAATTTTTCTTGCCAATTTGAAGTTTCATTTTGAAGGATCATTTTTTTCTGACAACTCGAGACAAGTTACATTAGATCATTGAATTGAAATTTTTCATTACTTTTTCTTTAATTCTTGTAGCAGTGTCCTCATTACTAATGTAAGTCCTGATGAATTTCAGTGACTCATTCTGAGACAAACATTGAAATCCAGATACAAATATTAGCAAATTGGAGCACCGTATCATGCCATTAGATATCATATGTGCACTGACAAATAGACGGTAACTACTAGATCTAGAATTTACTAGAACCACTAGTAGCCTCACTAGATCTGGACTGCTAGAGCCCACTTTAGGTCTAGGGCAGGAGTAGTAGTAGCTCACAATATTTTGGTATTTCAATGGGCTAATTTTCCAATATGGTCATAACTTTTGTTCTAATTATCTTATCTTTTCTTATATAATACAGACGTTACTTCAAAAAAGAAGATGATTACGTCCTACGCGTCATGCATTCAGTCATGATATTTACCAGTGACTTAAATTCTGCCAAGTCACTGGTTTTCCTGGCTAGCTCAGGCAAACCATTCCATGCTCTAATGGCACTAGAGAAGAAAGAGCATTTGTACAGATTTGTCCTAGCATATGGGACGAGGAATTTGCCTTTATCTTTGTGTCTTTCTGAGTATTTTATTAAGTTTTGTTTT
>JADKLZ010003886.1:16044086-16062936 GCA_021533235.1 Biomphalaria straminea
CTTACGCAAAACTTATCTAGAAAGAGGACTTGCTTCTCTTGATTACTACAACTATCACATGGCCATAACGTTTTACATACTAATACAAATTAATTTAAAAAATGGCAAGGAAAAAAAATAAATCATAAGAAGTTTTTTTTTTTTTATTTTAAGAGGAAACCTCAGAATTTTCGCCATTCCAATCTGGCTTTATCATCACAGGAATCCTTGGGCCTTTGGGCCTCTTTTCTTTGCCTCTTTTTGGGCTTTGTACGCCTCTTTTATGGGCCGTGTTGCCTCTTTTGTGGGCTTTTTTTTTTTTTTTTTTTTTTTTTTTCCAATATTTTTTTTAAGATTCACAGGTATATAATTCATATGATTCACAGGTATTAATCCATAAACAATTGATAAATTGCAAGTATAGTAATAGTAATAGCAATATTATTTAATAACATTACTGATATCGCCCAACCTCCAAGAAAGCTTATTATAATATTTATACTTATTATAGGAACACGGTCGTACCTTAGACTCCCCTAGGGCACCAAGCGTTTGGGGGGCACCAAAAGTCCGCAAGAAAAATGTGTATACTGTCCAGGTAGCCGCGCGAAATCGACCTGACACCAGCAAACGCAAATGTAATATTGAATCACACATTATTTAACCTTGATCCCACAACCTGGGAGTAAAATATCCCCATCCAATTTTTCGCTATTTTTCTTCGAGGCATTTTTGCTATTTTTTTTACTTTTATACGAGATGTTTGTGCTACGTAGCGCACTAATGCCTAGCGACAAATTCACTTCCGTTTTGGTCTGCTAGTGAAAACAATTGTAAATAGTGCTAATTTGTCGACGTGACATTAAGTGGCTGTACATTTCATAAATTTCATTACATTTGCATAGCGGCTTATAATAACTTTTGCATTTTCGGACATTTTTTTTGCCATGGACTAATTACTGATGTAGATATTATACATAATTAGTAATTTAGCTTGCGCAGCAAAACTTAGACCTATTTGACGAAGGTTACTAGTTACACTTCAGCTTCAACCAACAGATGAAAGGATGCCTTTTGAATGAAATGCCTGTAAAGCCCCTTTCCGATACCAGATGGGAGGCACATGCTGTTGCAACCGAAGCTATTGTAAAGTCTCATCCTCAGATTATAGAAGCGTTAGAATGTTTACAAGAAGGCCAGTCACAGAAGGGGGACACCAGAAGAGAAGCAGAAAACATTGCAAAGAAGATGCAAGAATTAGAATTTGCTTTCATGCTTGTCTTTTGGGAAGAAGTGTAACAACATTTTTATATGGTCAGTCAAGCTCTACAAAATGAGCATGTGAATTCGAAAACGTGTGCTGATTTGTATTCCTCACTAGCAGATCACTTGCATGAATCTAGGAATAAATTTGAAAGATTTTAAGAAGCTGCGAAAGAACTAACACCAGGTGTGGAATATAAGGCAACTTTGACCCAGTAGTTCAATTTTCTTGTTTAGTCGATGTACCACAAACATTGCAGTGTTGCGAAGCACTAATTAGGCCTAATGCTTATCCTGAAGATCTGAACAATAATTATATACTGAACTAAAACAGTTCCACTCATATATTCGCCACAAGTTTCGTGAATCAAAATCTGAGAACAACACGTTCAGTCATGCAGAACTCTACAAAGTAATAGTTAGAGACAACATCGAGTGTGCTTTTCCAAATGTAGCATAGAAATCGCCTTGCGCATATTTTTAACATTAATGGTCACGAACTGTTCAACTGAGCGCTCTTTTTTCTCAGTTGCACGTACAAAAAATCCGAGTAGATCAACAATGAAACACGAAAGGCTTGATTCCTTGTCTCTGCTGATGATTGAGGCGGACTTGTTGCGCAAAATTAACTTTGATGATGTACTCAAAAACTTTGCCAAACATAAATCTAGAAAAAAGAACTTTAATTTAGAATGTAAATGTGTGCTCTCTCTCTCTCTGACTTTCTCAGTTATTATCGCCACGTTGAAAAAAATTGTTTGGATGCTGTTGAAATAAAGGATTTTGTGTGATTTATAAAATTTTCTATGTATTTCATAATAAAATGTTATTTTTAATAAAAAGAAAAAAAGCTTACAAAAAAAGAAAATTTAAATTTAAAAAGAAGAAAATAAAAATACGAAAAAAAAAAAAAGAATAAATTTAAAAAAGAAATACGCCTAAAAATCCTATAATACAGAAATAGTAGAAACTAGTCGACCGGCGGCATATCATACGCCGCTATTTTCCAAGGCAGGCCTTAGGCACTGCAACATATGTGACCACAGTGGGTATCGCACTTTCTTGGGACCCGTGCTAATTTTTAGGTGTATAAATTATTAAATTGAACCATTTTATAAAACATAACAGATTTCCCGCGGCCTCTTGATTGACCAGGAGCCCCCTGGAAATCTCCTGAAATGTTATTAAGTGCTATGCCGCCGGTCGAAAAAGTCCTGGAAATTTCCGGACATTATTAAAATCTTTTTAAAGTAAAAAAAAAAAATGCTATGCTATTTTGTGAATGAAAATAGTGCGGATTTGGATAGGCTATTATTTCCCATTCGATTCACACCATGTTGCGCCATGGGATCTTCCCATTTGCTTGTTATAAGTAAAAATGCGTGAATTCATGAATGAAAAATACTATGAATGGAGATTAAAAAAATGGCTAATTGACCTTAATTTACGCGATATTAAGAATATAGCTGCACTCATGTAACAATGCTTTAGAAAAACAAATTTGAATGTTAATTTGATTAAATGGACTATAATTAGTATGTTCATGTGCTAAAGCATAAAACTATACTTGCGAAGAGAAGTTCTATAAATCTTCTTAGAGTTGAATTCGAGTTTTAGATCTAGATCTAGATCTAGGAACAGATTTTAGATGTATAAATTATTAAATTAAACCATTTTATAACATATAACAGATTTCCCGCTGCCTCTTGATTTACCAGGAGCCCCTGCGATATCTCCTGAAATGTTGTTAAATATAGACCTACGAAAAAGTCCTGGAAATCTCCGGAAATTATTGAAATCTTTTGTAATTCAATAGTAGATATATATATATATATACATGTGTTTTCACGAAGTTACTTCCTTTTCCCAGTCTATTGATTTCTTTATGTCTATGCTATTTTGTGAATGAAATAGTGCGGTGCGGATTGGGTCCATTCACACCGTGGTGCGTACGCCATGGGATCTTCCCTATTTACTCGTTGTTGTTGTTGTCTGACCTAATTCTTTGAGGATTATATATATAGATACCTTATTGAAAATTTTATATGAGTGACGGTAGTACAAACATATGTGTTAATAATCGTTTGTCTTTGTTAGTTTTTTTTTTTTTGCATTATATTGAACATACCAGCCGTCAGTGGAGGATCGGGGGTCCGGGCAGAAGGGGGCACCCATGTGGTTTTGTGCCTAGGGCACCAAATTGGCTTAATCCGGCCCTGGGTGCCTTGATTATTATTCAAACACTTTAATAACTAATGAAGTAACAAAGTGCTGATATGTTTTTCTTGAGTTTTAATTACTTTAAACACAAACTTGAAATAATAAATGTATGTACAAACGATATATAAAACAGATACAGGATTCAGTGAAAATGATCATTAAATGAGTAAATATTTACTTTTAAAACTAGCGACGTTTAAGTCTAACTTTCTAGCTCTCTCTCTGTCTAATCCCCTGTCCCAAGCTAGGCCTACCACAGTCCACTCCTCCTTTTATATCTTTCATTAGAATAAAGAACCGTGACATCTCAATACCCTTCCTTGACTCCTTGACCCGTTTACATTTAATTTTCCTTTTACTTAGTTTTGTAATTTAACCTATGTTAATTATGTTACCTTGAACTACGTTTTAGTCGTTTTTCTGGCATCTAAGCGTGGGTACGCTGCCCTGGTTTGACCTAGGTAGAACTGTCTTCATCTTGTGAACAATGAAGTTAGTGTCCGACCGTAGGGAGACATGGGCCGAACGGATAAGCTTAACAAAGCGTACAGTAAATAGTTTGTTGAAATGTTTACTATTTTATTTCATTTAAAACAAATATTTACAGTTCACTTATTTTCGTATATGGAAAAGGGGTGGGGGCACCAGTTCCTTTCTTTAGTATTCTCCGTATCAAGAAAATGGAAGCTACTATTTTGAACCGTAGATGGCAACTTACACCCCCCTGGATAATATTCTGCGGGCGCCCATGTTTGCCATTAACAGAAGTGATATTCAATTATGTAAATAGATTAGGGTTGCAATTAAAGACGTGACGTAAAATTGTATTTCTGATTTCAAAATATTTGGAAGGGCTTTTACAGTTTTTTTTTAAATTACATCGGAGTAAAAGAATTAGCCTAAACTGATACATCATGGAGTAAATTATCAAAATTATCTAAATCAACACCTCGTGGCCTAAAAGGCACAACCTAGTGAGACGTAGTCTAAATAGCCTGTCCTTTGTCTTTCTAAATGCAGAGAATAGTATAAGGACTTTCCATTTGTTTAGCTCCAAACATTTATTTATATTGTCACCTGGTGTATGCGTCAAGGTTGCGATTTGCATATTGGTTTCTGGCAGCTTCTGTCCAGAAGGGTAAATATTTAATTTATTGTAAGGGAGATAATCCCAAACGATTTTGTTTCATTTTTACCCACTGCACGACCATTCAGCAACTTTTGATTTTTAACTGAGTTTGTGAAAACTAGAAATAGAAGAAATGGCGCTTGTTTCGGTAGTCTAATCAGTTCATTTAGTCTATAAGTTTCAATCTTCATGTCAAGTCTACTTCTTGCACTTTTATTGTATTGTGTCTTTTTACATTATATACATTGAGTGCGTTTTCTCTTGTGCTATGAGTTCAAATATCAATAATTGAATTTTCTATTTTGAAAAGAGGAGAGTTTTGTTGGTTCTTGAAAAATACTTAAATTCCTACAAAAAATCGGATTTTAGACCATTTTACTTCAACCATAGACATAAATAGGCTAAATATAGACTGGCCAATAAGATTATTTTATGAAACGATATTTTTTTGAATTGCAATTGTGTGTACTTTATTTATGTCTATGAGTTTTGTTTAATCTCTAAGACTGAAGATCATGCAATTTTTAAATTTTTCATAATTCGGAAATCCGAATACAAGTTACATGAAGTTATTTCCTTTTTCCAGTCTATATTTATTAATGTCTATGACTTCAACATATAACATTTCAAAGATGTATTCTATCATCCAATACCATTGTAACAGACATATGTTATAGAGGAACCCAGACAAAGCTGCTTATAATACTGTTAGCCTGGATCAATATTTTTTTTTATCCTTGATCATTGGTTTATCTCTTGAAATCTCTTGCTTGAATAATAATAGTAATAAATACTTCATTAATATGAGGATGCTATGGCTAATTATTTGCATCATTACACTCCAGTTATTGAAGTTAAATATGCTTTTCGAAATATAGTTACTTGTTCATCATGCATGGGAAAGCTTGATACAGATTTAAATTGAGTAAAACGGGACCATTCATTATAGAATGCCTGAAAACTGACCCGCAACGTCACAACCTGTGGTCAGTTTAGACCAACAGCTCGTTGCTACATCATAAAGACCTAAAACGAATGGTCTCGAGTGAAATAATGAGCTAACGTTTACCATGAATAAATACGCTAGATAGTTTTACAATAACATTGTATTCAAACGTAAGTGAATGCTTTATAGCAACTGTCTTCATTTATTATGTGTCTGTTTTATAAAAACATGACAACGCAACAAGCTTCGTTTTCATTTTCCTTAACCACTGGCTTGAATCAATATCGTAAGAGCATCAATCATTGAACTTGACAGCTAATACTCTATTGATGAGAAGTTGTGATTATTGATATATACTAATATAGTAATATATAACTATATAGTTTTAAGACATAGAATTTCTAGACATTCAAAGTTACTTCTATATTCTATTATTTGTTTTCCCCGCTCTAATCCCGCAAAATGGTTATGAAAAGATTGGTTTAACATTTAAAATTTATTTTACATTTGTCAATGGATTTATCAGAGAAACGAGGCCATGCAAAAGTGGCCAGACAAACGTGGCGAAGCAAAAGTGGCCAGACAAACGTGGCGAAGCGTTACTTTAAAAACAATACCAAAATACCACGAGGAAAATTGTCTTCCAAATTGTACATTGCACTAACAACAAATATTTTTTTTCCTACAGTTTTTCACACAATATGTGAAGTCTGCATCAGGATTTTGGCTTTTATTCAATAATTGTATTGCCAAGAGAACTTCAGCATTCTGTGTCTGTTTAATCTTTGTAATCGGAGACTTGTGTCTTTAGCACAATTATTCACCGGGGAAGACAACAGGCCTGTATAAATCAATAAAAAATGAAATTAACCAATTAGTCAGTTAATTACTGGTAATTAATCATTTTTGTTTGATACCAACAAGGTATAATAGTAATTCAATATTCACAGATATGGCTAAATATGTACAGTTTTGTCTCCATTCATACAATTATCAATAATGTGGAAGTTATTTCTCTTTTTTTTTCGATATCAAAAATAAATAGTTACCAATAATTAATTCAATAATTGTAAATTTTTAAAATTGATTCTTGATCAGATATTGGGTGTGGGAGAAATAACGTGTACAAAAATTGTACTAGACAGACAGACAGACAGACAGACATTGTGACTTGAAATAAGCTTTGTAAAAACATTCTCTCTTGTGAAGGTACGATGATACATGATCCAGTCGTTTAAGCTACAGTGATTATGACGATTATTTAGAAAAGCAATATTTGTATATAGGGCAGGAATTGATGGCGCCTTAGTATCAGATTACACCACTGTGGAGTATGTGTGTGTAGTATGTGTGTGTAGTATGTGTGTGATTAGAAATTTAAACATTAACATTAGATGACATTTTTGTGATGAATTTGAATTACCGGTACTATTTTCACTCCTAAATATAAACACATATAGGCCCTACACATACTCACACAACACACATAGATACACACAAACACACGCACATAAGTTGGATCAGTTAACATGAAGTAACTTTCCTAATGAGTGAGATAAGCCTTTAGCAGGTTGAAGTTATCCAGTGCAATGTACATCTGTCAGTTAAGGTTAATTATCTCACGGATACAAGACTTCATTACTGTCCATACATATGTTGGTGAATGATATGAGTGAAGTTTGTTTATTTGACCTTTGACCCACACAAGGCAGCTAATGTTGTAAAAAAGATGAGTTCCGTTTTGAAGCAAGACGCGCTTAAAATCGAAACAAAAAAAAAAACAGAAAAGAAATAAAAAAATCCTTTTCTTCTTCTTATTTTATGAGTTCATCTTTGATTATTTCCCTTATCTACAAGACCAACCAATATTCAGTTCTAGCAGGTTTATGTGTGAACGTCTCTGAGTTTGAGTCTTAGCAAATACTTATGGCTTGAATTGAATTAGGGTTTTCAGGAATGGCTACCTGGTTGTGCGGTATGTGCGCTGCAATCACCACTGCAATCCTCCGTCGTACTGCGACAAGTTTGGGCTAGCATGTAGATTATCTGCAGCTCTGAAGGATCCTCTGAAACATCTCTCCCTTTCTGCTTTTACTTCTCTCATTCTCTCTCTCTCTCCCTCCCCCCTCTTTCTTTCTTTCTTTCTTTCACACACACAAAAACTTGTTTCAATATACCGCGTATTTTCTTGAATGTCTATATGTCTCTAAAGTAACTTTGTTATCATGTATAAGTCATACATAGAAAGCATTCTCATAGCACTATCCTTAAAAGTACTATACATAGGGCAGAATGTATCTTAATGAAGAAGAGCTGTTTGGCAGATGGTGTAATGGTCATCTGATTTTGTGGCCTACGGTTAACGAGGGTGTCATGTGGCCAGCACAACGACCCGTTTAGACAATAGTCACAGTTAATTATTGAACTCGTTTACTCTCTCGCAAAACATCATCCAGAATTTTAGGCTTCTGATCAAAAGGATTCCAGGGCCTAGGATGAGTACCAAAGGTTCCTTTAAAGCCTATTGTTTCAAAACATAAGGTATTGAACTGAGAACTAGTGAGAACCACCGAAATAAGGACAACCTGACATGCCAATATTTGTCAATGCGTTTAGTGAGGCGTTGTTATTATGGCGCTAATATAACATGATTATGTAGCAGGAAATATCCGCCCGCTCACCCTCAGCACATAAACACGTACACAGTTTCTTCTCCATATAACTCATATAGGCTAATGTCGACCAGGAATGACATATGGCATTTGTCCTAGTAGGATTGGTGATCTCAGCTGATTTAAAGACCAGGTGTGAGTGTTAATCACTCCAACAAACTGATTCCCAAATCTTGGGACTTAACCCAGCGCTAGATCACAGAGGCCAAAAGGCCGACTGTTTAAAGGCTAATAAATAAGAATAAAAAACGATAAAACCATACAATAGACACTAAACGCTAATAATAATACAATAATAATATTAGTATCTTTAATGAGGGTTAAAATACTACAGATGTGAGCATCTGTAAATAATACCTGTAAATAATAAAAATAACAATAAGTAAATATGAAATCGATAACAATAACAAATGAAATAAATTAATTCTACTTTTATATAGAGCTACTTTCATACTTAGATCGCTATGGTCCAATCTCATTTGTGGGCCAGTGGTGGTCCAATCTCATTTGTGGGCCAGTGGTGGTCCAATCTCATTTGTGGGCCAGTGGTGGTCCAATCTCATTTGTGGGCCAGTGGGAGGAGGGGGTATCTGGGAGAAGGTTCCGTTCTGCCTGTAAACACAACTCTGCTAGAGTCGGGTGTCGAACCTCGAGCCCCCTTCATAGGTAGCCAAGCCAAGCCAAGGTCAAACTCTCGACCACGCTTCCCGATTAACGTAGTAATTTATAATTAAACAAGATTACAAAGAGAGTTTGTGTGATACACAAACTCAGAGGCGGCCCCCGTCGGAGTCGGATCCCTGTCAGATCCGCTTTGATCTCTCAACGGACAGACAGACAGACAGACAGTTACAGATAGGCCACACAAAACTAATATACATCTTCCGTGCTTTGATCTCTCAACGTTAGCCTTGTAAAGCCGATGTTCAAGGCAACTGCCACACTTGTTTTATGAGTTGATTACTTTACGAGTAAATACTGGTATGTTACTCGTATGTTGGAACAAAAAAAAAATGTGAAAGCATGTGCGGTATATTAGATTATTAATTGTCTTAAAGTAGGTTTCATTTATATTGCATACTAATTAGGTTTTTTCTCTTTAAATACTGTTTGCATAAAATATTTTTAAAAATTAGATTTTGAGCTTTTAGAAAAAAAAAATAGCCGTTGCATCAGAACTTTGAATGCTCTATATTATCGTGATGTCAGATTTTCATTTTCTCTTCTACTTTCTGAGCACTAAACGGGACGGACGGACAGACAGACAGACAGACAGACAGACAGACAGACGGACAGACAGGCCACACAAAACTAATAGCGTCTTTTCCCCTTTCGGGGGCCGCTAAAAATACATCAACAGACAACAATAAATACATAGATAATATATTTATTGTGTGTGATGGCATCAATATCTTAATTGAAGACGAGGTTTTAATCGCAAACCTCTTTCATCGATTCGTATATAAATATATTAAAATATAATGACAGTTGCCTTCAATTGTACACAGCAGTTTGTGCGGTAGCTTGATTGCTTATTTATAATAGTTTTAAAATGATACGAGCTGTTAAATACAGGACTGTTGTAATGAAACAAGCGAAATTTAGAAATACTATAGAAAAAAAAACTTATCTTAGGATAAGAAGATTAAATTTATATCTCTTAATAATGTTTAAGCTATTTCCCTTTTTCGATATCAAAATAATTAATTAGCAATAATAAATTGGTTCATCTTGTTGTTAGGCTTAATAAATAATTGTTTAAAGTTTTGACTTAGTCCGACAATGGGTGTGGAGGTAATAACATGCTGAAACTTTTTACACAGACAGAATGGGCTAATGTGTAAGATTTGTGAAAAAGTATTAAAATTTCAATATAATATAGCCTACTGTATGTAGTGTAGAGTAGTCCGACTGGTCACTGGTTAGACACATGCTTATTTTCAATTTCAAGGTAATTTTTCCACCACTGGTTCATGTAGGTGATGTGAACGAACTGGGAGGAAGAAAGTACTGTATGGGAATCACTGCATTGAATAGTTACTGGAGTCTCAACTCTAGAGGATAAGCTCTCAACAAAACAAAAACACAACACAAACATCGTATGACTAACAGGGTCTGGAACCAAACTTGTTACCTGTAATAGGATTATGTGATTTGTCTCCCCTTCTCCACGTCATAAGTTCATCTTAATCCCAGCCAACACAGTCTGGTCAACGTCACGCAATACCTCGTAGTTTACTTGTGTAGTAGTATTGGTTTTAGGGTTTAATCTATCTATCTATCTATCTATCTATCTATCTATCTATCTATCTATCTGTCTGTCTGTCGGTCCGTCCGTCCGTCCATCCATCCATCCATCTATCTATCTATCTATCTATCTATCTATCTATCTATCTATCTATCTATCTATCTATCTATCTATCTTTATTTCTTACTTTCTATCGCTCCCTCTCCCCCTCCCCCTCTGTCTCTCTTAATTCTTTACGCTGACCCTGATCTATTCACATATTTATAAGTCGATATTTAGATCAATGTTTCGATAACTTCTAATACATTTGATGGTTCTGTTTTGCATAATTATCCCTTGGAGTACCGAGTGACTATTGTATTTATTTTGACATAAACATCCTGCAGCAATAAATGTTTATTTTATTAGAAGAAACGTTTAAAATCTCCCAAATCTAGGCATCCAAGATTGTTTACTTAAATTTTATATACCAATGAAAAAATTTTGCAATTAATTTTTTAAATAAAATTATTTATTTTTTGAAGGCTTAATAGGATAAGTATAATATAAATAGATACCAAAGATCAATTAATTAATGCAAGTTCTCGGGAGGGGGGAGGTATTCTATGATAATGAACTTACAAATAAGTGTGTATTTCATTCCATTCAAGAAGTGACCAGCTTAAAGATTCTAGTGTAACAGCTAGCGATTTGAAACAGGTAAAAACATTTCAACAACTTTTTTTTTTTTGGGGTGGGGGATGTTAAAAGATGTAACTATTTCATAATGCACAGGACAGACGTGTGAAGCCAGGCTTTGTAGATCATTAACTCATTGTGAAGTCGTCTGGTGAGATGAAGAGGGAGGGTACTCACCTGGACTGAAACGGACGTGTTCTCCCCCCTTCCCAACCTACATTCCAGAAAAAAAAAAGATTTGTGACTTCCACCCAAAGTTGTTTACACCCCTTCCCTTCCCGACAGCAGCACATGCCAGGAAGTCATGCATTTTGAGTGAGATATTTAAACCTCACAAGGATAGAACCAGTGGCCAGATATTTTGTGAGACTCGCGTGAGAATTCTTTCTTTGTTATGGATTAAGAGCCTCTCTGTTGCTGGAAGTTGTGCAGTCTAAGTTTGTAAAAAGGAAATATTCTATTCAGTTCTTGACTAACACATGTGTGAATAGTCACTCGGTCTAGATAGAACAAAAAATGTAGTGTTCTCTAGTTTGTTCTATGGAGACGGTCGTCCACGGTTTGAGGTCGATTTGAAGACCTATTTGTTTCGTTCTAGTACTGGAGTTTATTCTTACATCGTTCAAACCTAATATCAACTGTATATATATATTGTATTTAAATAAATAAATAAAAGCTCTTAGAGACTATTTATCATTATAATCTTGGCTAAAAATTGAGTGGGAAAAATAATAAAAAATAAAAAGTTAAAAATGTTGTATTTTAAATTTGATTGAAGGGATGTTTTAAATATTAAAAATAATTTAAATTAGAGACATTCAAAAAAGATTATCAATCAATAGAAAAAAAAAACATCTCTGATGTAGTTTTTAAATTATTTGTGCCATTTCTTTGTAGGCCCTATTATCTATTTTAAATATATAATGAAATTGACTGAACTAAAAAGAAATGTATGGTTCATAGAAACATATAATATATAAGTCTATGTATGGTTCGAATTAAGATAAAAACTGGGATTAAAAAAAAGTATCATAGGATCATTCAGAAATCCACTCAACTCAAATGTCATGTATTGACGAAAATAAAAGACGTTGGTGGTTATTGTGTTTACAGTGGACCTCATTATTATTTTTTGGGGTGGGGTTTATTATTATTATTTTTTTGGGGTGGGGTTCAATATAGATAAAATATTCATTATGAAAAAAAATTATTTGAAAGAAGGTGGGCATCTCGCCTCATTGCATTTATTTCAGTGTGTGAGAAACAAAAATGTGCTACTATAAAAATAAATACAAGTTTTGAAAACTCAAAAGTGAGAAACGAAAGCGAACCAGAGCTGCTCATAAACGGAGGGTCTGTTCAGACGTCTACCAACAGTTATAGCAGTGCCTTGTAGACTACTGTAAACACTCGGCCCTAACATCGTGCAGCTAGTTTTTTGTTGAGAGTATGAGCAATGATTCTCAAAACATTAATAATCATATACCAATTGAGCCTCTCTTTGTAGAAATTTCTCAATACTTACTTTTTGCTCAAACATTTTGCGACAGAAAGATCACACCTAAAGATCAGGTTGAGAAACACTAAGATCACATGGACTATAACTCTAGACGTTTTCAAAGATTTAATGCAATATTTTAATGATCTAAAAATAAATCCGAGGTGTCTAAATCCACTTCAATATGGACTAAACTAAAATTATTTTTTTAAAATAGCTCCTGTCGTTGTAATCCGATTTAGATCCGATTTAGACTGTCATAAAACTTATTTAGTGAGGGAACGATGGCTCTCAGCTTGACCAGATGCTCGGAGAGAACACATCAGCAAATAAGTCATAAGATTTATTTAATGAGGGAACGATGGCTCTGCTTGACCAGGTGACTCGGAGAGCTTTACATTCAAAACAAATTACCGCCTCTTTATTTGATCGAGCAAATTTGTTGTTTTAGCGTGTATCAACAGAGTGATCCAGGGGTGTAGCTAGTAATTTGCCATCATTCTCCAACATAATAATCCCTAAATTGGAATTACTTACTAAAGTGTCTAAAGACAACAATAATGTTAATATATTTCCCAAGCTTTTAATGTGCCACTAATTTTTAGTGGGCTCATTCGAGATTTCCTCCATAAAATAAACATTGCCAAGTAAAACAAAAAATCTAAATTTTATATTGTTATTGAACACAATACCATGTAATTTTTGAAATCCATAATTATATCTGCGTTTTGTCCATTTTTAAATAGGATTTTATTTGCGCCACTGTCGTACAGTACATATCAAAATTTTTCTTTCATTATTGAACTTATTTTTCATTACAAGCAAAAAGACTTGGAACATTTAATACTGCAAAGTTAAAATGTGCACAAAAATAATCTAAAAGCTTTTGAAAAAGCAAAGCTTAGCACTTCCTTTATTGTTCACTCACACAAAGCTAGCCACTTATATTGCTTTTCGATATATAAAAAGTTTGCAATTTAAATGCATACAAGCATTTAGGAGAGCTTTTTTTTTGTCAATAAATAGATGCCGGTACTCGGTGATGGATCGCCTAGCTTTTAACTACTCATAATAAACGTTAAAATAAAAAAAAAAAGGAATTTTTTTCCCCACATTGGAAAAGGTGCCTGTACCGTCACACAAAGACTGCATTTAAGTATGAATTTATAAATAGAATAGTTTGAGGACCGCCAGTCTAATACGATTCCTCCGCTTTATTTGTCCAGGCTAGTTACGTGGGTCTTAACCCTTCTTCATGATCGACTAGTGCTACGCCCATGACAAGATCTCTAGTAACGAAAGTACCTCGCACGAAGACGCTGCTGCATGACAGCTCGATCGCGTGCGTGTGATGCCACGTTGATAATTATAAGACCGTGCTTTACACGTTGAACGATAGAGATGAACAACGGGGCGTCGGTGGACACGAGGACCAAACAGCTGGTTGCTGCGTTGCAGTCGCAGTGCCTGCGTAAAGGCTGCGGCGCCCTAAAGCAGCTTTCATGTGTCTTCAGACGTATGGACATAGATTACTCCAAAAGGATTTGCTTTGAAGAACTGGATATAGGATGCAGAAGTTACAACCTGAACTTTTCCGAGAAGGACCTGAAAATTTTGTTCTCGGCATTGGATAAGGACAAAAATGGCCAGATCGATTTTAAAGAGTTCATGGACCTGTTGACCCCGCCCATGTCAGAGGTTAGGGTCAGGGTCATCAACGAGGCGTTTGAAAAGTTAGATGTCAATGAAGATGGGGTGATTCAGGTCGACGATTTACAAGGTTTGTCTTTTTTTTACGTTTCTTTAAAGCCATTCTCCAGAGTTAATATTTGTATCTAAATGAAGAAATATGATCCTGTCTGCTTCCTAAATAGCCCGCATGGACATTTCCTCTTCTTTTTTTATTATAGAAAGTTTCAACATGCATTATGTCAGATTTAATCTAATGATTTTAATAATCAATACAAAACATAGTATTTCGTTTATTGTTTAACTCAACTTCAAAATGTCCCGTTAAGCAAAAGCAAGTACGTCTTGTAGCGGTAGTTATCAATAGAATTGATTATTGTGACCCTAGTTAGAAACCAATTCTAATGTATTTGGGTGACCAACAGTGTTAATTTTTTATATGGAATTGTGTACAGGCTTTAAAGTAGGAAACAAGAAATATTTCCTTTCCTTTTTAATAGTATGTATATAATGGCTGAATGCAGTGTTTCCTAAACTTTATTATTAACGGAACACTTCGCACATTCTGAGTATTTAACGGAATACTTTGATATGTTTTTTAGGAAGATTAATTCACGCGGTGGACTACTAGTTTATTTTTCCAGTATGTCGTGGAACACCTATTCAGGCCTCGTGGAACACCTATTCAGGCCTCGTGGAACACCTATTCAGGCCTCGTGGAACACCTATTTAGGCCTCGTGGAACACCTATTCAGGCCTCGTGGAACACCTATTCAGGCCTCGCGGAACACCTATTCAGGCCTCGTGGAACACCTATTCAGGCCTCACGGAACACCTATTCAGGCCTCGCGGAACACCTATTCAGGCCTCGCGGAACACCTATTCAGGCCTCGCGGAACACCTATTCAGGCCTCGCGGGACACCTATTCAGGCCTCGCGGGACTCCTATTTAGGCCTCGTGGAACACAAGGGTTCTGCGGAACACAGTTTGGGAAACAGTGGTTCAACTCTTTCACTCCTAACGACGATATCAACGTTGTTTTGATCCCATTAAATTAATTATTGGTTTTAAATTTTTGTTACATAAAAAGAGCATGCATTTTTTGTTCTATAATTCTATACCTAATAGAATATTTCCTGATGACATGCTAAAATGTTATTGAAGTTTATTCCTAACAGGGTATGAAACTGTAATGAGCAAAATGAATAAGTCCATCGGAACGTGAACAATAATTACGGAGACAAAGAGTTAATGCATTCATCTGTATTTAGTTTCCATTAATAATAATAAAATAATGATATCTTAATTATACAATGTGTGCACTACACAGTCACACAAGACATTAGAACTATAGCAAACGAAATATACGTTCATACAAGTTCCAATCCAACATTAAAAGTGAAATGTCTGTATCAGATAATTGGATTGGATGTATATTAATTAATTTCCAGGGTAACAAAGCTCTTGTTTTTGTGATCTCTGTTTTGTATTTTCTCTTTGATGTTAAAATGTTAAAATCGTGATATGTATTTTTTTTTTAAATCTTTAAAATCTTGTTATCATTCTATTGAATGTTTTTTCGAATAGTTTTCAAGAAACAAATGAAGAACAATATAGAGTAAATCTTATTTAAAAAAATACAAAGAAAATGAGGCACTTTCTTTCTTTCCTTTTTTTTTCTTTCCTTCTTTCTTATACACTGGACTCAGGTTTATAATATATTAACCTATACGGTCTAATATGCTTGTTTAAATATAGCTTAGTTTTGTTTAACTCTTTGATACCGAAATTGTTTTCCACGTTTGGACGGATATTATGGCTTTATATCTGGATAGAATCAACGATGGGAGCGTCGTTGCGAGCTCAAAGAGTTAACATTATTTAGAAAAAAAAAATTATCGAAAAAAGACTAATTATTGAAGACATTTTTCTCCAAGTAATTAAATACATATTTGCAACTTCGTGTAGGCAATAGCAAGAATTTCTTAATGCTAAATATGTTTTAAAATTACTTTTTGAAGCGCTTCTTTCCACGCTCTTATAGCATGCGCTATGAACATGTGGGAATAGGAGATGACTACTGTGTTGCCCTTAAGTGGTCAGTAACACTCGAGACCAAGTGCAATAGCTGCCATACAAATATAGACCAAGTGCAATAGCTGCCATACAAATATAGACCAAGTGCAATAACTGCCATAAAATATAGACCAAGAGCAATAGCTGCCATACAAATATAGACCAAGTGCAATAGCTGCCATACAAATATAGACCAAGTGTAATAACTGTCATACAAATATAGACCAAGTACAATAGCTGCCATACAAATATAGACCAAGTGTAATAGCTGCCATACAAATATAGACCAAGAGCAATAGCTGCCTTACAAATATAGAGCAAGTGCAATAGCTGCCATACAAATATAGACCAAGAGCAATAGCTGCCATACAAATATAGACAAAGTGCAATAGCTGCCATATAAATATAGACCAAGTGCAATAGCAGCCATACAAATATAGACCAAGTGCAATAGCTGCCATACAAATATAGACCAAGTGCAATAGCTGCCATACAAATATAGACCAAGGGCAAAAGCTGCAATACAAATATAGGTTAAGTGCAAAAGCAGCCATACAAAGTTAGGGCAAGTGGAAAAGCTGACAATTAAATATAGGCCACGTGCAATTGCCGACATACAATTATAGGCCATGTGCAATAGCTGCCATACAAATATAGGACAAGTGCAATAGCTGCCATATAAATATAGGACAAGTGCAATAGCTGCCATACAAATATAGGACAAGTGCAATAGCTGCTATACAAACATAGGCCAAGTGCAGTAACTGCCATAAAGGCGAAGTGTAGAGCTCCAATATTCTGCAGTAACTAGCACACAGAAAAACAATTAAGAGGAAGTATGTTCAACCATTAATTTAAAACTAAAATAAACACTCACACTGAAATTGGCCTATTCAGAAGCAGAACAGGACCACATACAATAAGAAGTGCTCAAAGAATTGGGTCTGTCGTACTCGAGAGTCGAGAGCTGTGAATAGCTGTTAACCTATTTCCGAATATTGACTTTTGAATATTTTATGATCTTTAAAACACTTCAACTTTGTAAGGTAAACAAGATTACAAAGAGAGTTTGTGTGATACACAAACTCAGAGGCGGCCCCCGTCGGAGTCGGATCCCTGTCAGATCCGCTTTGATCTCTCAACGGACGGACAGACAGACAGACAGACGGACAGACAGGCCACACAAAACTAATATACATCTTCTGTGCTTTGATCTCTCAACGTTAGCCTTGTAAAGCCGATGTTAAGGCAACTGCCACACTTGTTTTATGAGTTGATTACTTTACGAGTAAATACTGGTATGTTACTCGTATGTTGGAACAAAAAAAAATGTGAAGACTGATGCAGTTTATTAGATTATTAATTGTCTTAAAGTAGGTTTCATTTATATTGCATACTAATTAGGTTTTTTCTCTTTAAATACTGTTTGCATAAAATATTTTTAAAAATTAGATTTTGAGCTTTTAGAAAAAAAAAAAGTAGCCGTTGCATCAGAACTTTGAATGCTCTATATTATCGTGATGTCAGATTTTCATTTTCTCTTCTACTTTCTGAGCACTAAACGGGACGGACGGACAGACGGACAGACAGACAGACAGACAGACAGACAGACAGACAGACGGACAGACAGGCCACACAAAACTAATAGCGTCTTTTCCCCTTTCGGGGGCCGCTAAAAATAATTGAAAAAAAAAGCAACAAAACAACAACTTACATTTTATGTTTTTTTTTTTAAACTTGCAAGAATACGTCAGCTGAAAGAATTTCATTTTCTCTTTGAATGAGTTTTCTTGTTCAGTAATTGTCTCTTGAATTATTTCCCACACTTTTTTGTTCAGCAGTGAAGCTCATCCTGCAATATTGAGTTTTGGAAATACAAACTTTCTGATTTTAACTGTATAATAAATAGATTAAATGTAACTTTGATTAATTTTTCAAAGAATAAAATAAATGCATTCAGAGATTTCAATCTCAAGTTCAAATTGTAAAAATATTACATAGGACATTACGTTTGAAGTAACGTCTGTATTGTATAAGATAAAGTAAGTTTATAAAACAAGTTTAGCACATTTTAACAATTTATTTGTTCGTGTAATCTCATTTGCCTTATATTGGACACATTGGCTTTAAAATCTAATCGTATAATTCAAAGCGAATTGTTACACTTTGACTCGGTATTTGAAAGATGCATTGCAGGACCCTGTGTACACAGACGATCTAATCAGCTAGATATTTGTGTACAGAGGCAATCTAATCAGTTAGATATTTGTATACACAGGCAATCTATTTATCTAGATCTAGATGTTTGTGTACAGAGACTATCCAATCAACTAGATTGTCTTGTTTACAGAGACAATCTAATCAACTAGATGTTTGTGTACAGATACAATCTGATCAGCTGTAGATGTTTGTGTACAGATACCATCTGATCAGCTGCAGATGTTTGTGTAC
>JADKLZ010003886.1:16067480-16097284 GCA_021533235.1 Biomphalaria straminea
GAAGATGGTAAAGTAACACGCCAGGTAAGTGCACTCCTAATTAGAAGCATAAAACTAAAGTCGGAAATATTACGAAGGATCTAGACTCTAGAGCAGGGGTCTCAAACACGCGGCACGCGTGCCGCATATTGCCCGCGAAGCTATTTTGTGCGGCCCGAGACCACGTACGCAAATTTAATAAAAAATAGATAACATATTTACAATGACCACATATAAGCCGTCAAATGATTTACAACTGCACAACGTGCGCGACGTGTTTCAAAAACTGGAAGCTTGTATTGACAGGTGTGGGCTACCATGGGAAAAACTGGTTTCAGTGGCTACGGACGGTGCACCAGCAATGTGTTCAGAGAAGTTTGGTGTTGTTGGATTAATGGTAGAGAAACGGAATTAGCTCAGGTTAGCGGGACATTTTGCAGCCATACACTGCATTCTGCACCAAAAAGCACTCTGTGGCAAAAGTCTACAAATTAAGAACGTAATTGATGTTGTGAAGACGATGGACTTCATACATGCAAGGGGTCTCAACCACAGACAGTTTGTGTCATTTCTAGCTGATTTGGAAACGGAATACGGAGAGTTGCTGTATCATACTGAAGTCAGATGGTTGAGTCGTGGATACGTGCCCTGCCCAGCGTAGCTGTCGGACCATAAGAAGTCCCTCCAGAAGTCACCCATTGAAACATACTCAGCCCCAAGGATCACAGTAAACGGACAGCCCCTTAACGTGGTAGACCCCTTCACATATCTAGGTAGCAAAGTGTCAAATGACGCCTTACTTTCAAGGGAAGTTGATAACCGTGTGGCCATGGCCAGTAGCGCTTTTGGACGCCTTCAGGCGAGAGTTTGGAAGAACAAATCGCTCCGCCTACCTACAAAAATAGATGTCTTCCAGACGGTGGTTCTCTCAACCCTTCTATATGGCTATATAGACATGGACACTGTATAGAAAACAGCTAAGACTTCTTGAGCGCTTTCACCAAAGACGCTTGCGCTCCATCATGGACATACGATGGCAGGATCGCAATACAAACAGCGATGTCCTTGCGAACGCCGGTATTTTAGTAAACTAAACTGACTAATTTAATTAATAATTATAAAAACTTTATTTTAGCATTTAACTGCAGTGACAGTAGTGTTTGTAAAATTTAATGAAAAAGCATCTCTTTTCGTGGTGCGGCCCGCTGACTGGTTATTACTTTCCACTGCGGCCCACATGCTGATATGAATTTGAGACCCCTGCTCTAGAGAGTCAGTTTAATTATTTTTTGTAAAGAAAAGGATAAAACTTGTAATTCTGACGCTTCTAGCTGAAGTCCTAATCGGTAAATGCCGGCCTAGATTCCGAATGTTTTAAAAGTTTTCTAATTCTTTAAATTATGTCTTGTTTTTTGTTTTGTTCTTTTTTTAGTTACTCCCTTTCCGAAATAAAATCTAGATCACAGACCTATGTAGATTACATACTCTTTGTAGATCTGTGATGTATATTTAGTTATAAACTCATTTTCACACTCTACTTTCATTTTCGTGGCAAAAATAAACAAAATGCGAAGGGGACATTCTCCATGTTTGACAGATCTAAATCAAATCCACTAGATCAGTAATAACCTCTTTGGGGGGGGGGGGAGCATGCATTTTGCGTGATATTTAATTTTAAATGTAAAAAAAAACACACTTATTTGGGGACCCACCTCAAGAGGGTTTTTCGAATTCTCCCCCCTCCTTACCCACCTTAGCTACGCCACTGCAAATCAAGTTAATTTTGTTATAATAAACGTAATTGCGAGCTTTATTCAAATTTGTTTGAAAAGTTCAGCGCCATATGATCCTTATAAGCCTGCAAAAATAATCGGAACAAGACGTTAGCAGCTACAACGGACACACCTATCAATGATTGAGCTCACCCTTGTCTGACCCTTTACAAACTCACTGAAATCTTAAAGAGTCTCAAAAGATCTCTTACAACGTCTGCAAATCACCATTTTGAATTTCCTTATCATCATTTTCTGTTGACTTTTTCTTTCCTCTAGGAGTTTATGAACTATTACGCTGGAGTTAGTGTGACTGTAGATGACGACTGCTACTTCGACATGATGATGAGGTCAGTCTACGGTCTACCAGCTGTTTCCAGTAGAACCAAAAACGCTACAAAAGCAGCCAAATGAAGCTGGATATGATAGTGAAGTGTTGTGTAATTGTTCCTTTTAACAAAAACTTAATACATTGAAATAAATGTATTCAACATCATTTTGAAAAGTATTTTTATTAAAGATTGTATTATTATAAAATATTAAATGTTATGACAAAATATTAAATGTTATGACAAAAAAAACACACCAACAACAACATGGAAACGCAATAATACAAATATAACTTAATAATTATAGTGTTTCTAATCGTAAAGTATAGTCATTTAATAGGGTGATAATATTTTTATACATCATTTTGTAATTTAACGGGATGTTTCAAAAGAAATACTAGTAGTTGCTTTCATTAACGACTCCTTGTATTAATCCATCGAATGCCAACGTTTCTTTACACACGCATATATTTTTTATGACGATACGCACCGGTACCGCCACCCTTTTGAAAAGAAAAACTTTTCTTGTATTTAAACGTATATTATTAATTTTAAGTATTTAAAAGTTAAGCAATCAACTACAATGTTCAGTACCGGCACCTAATCATTGAGTACCGGTACCAATTTAAAAAAAAAACACTCCATAGAATTTTAAATGCTGCTGGTAAAGTTATTGGCAAAAAGCAAACCACATTTGGGCAGCTGTTTGAGACAAACATCCACAAAAAGCTAAAAAGATTCTAGAAATAAACGAGATTATAAATAGAGTTTGTGTGATACACAAACTCAGAGGCGGCCCCCGTCGGAGTCGGATCCCTGTCAGATCCGCCTATTCGCAAGATGTTTCGGATGTTCCTTCAAAGTTGAAAATAATTAACTTCTCGCTAAATGACGGAGGATGGCGAGCAGGGTATAAACCTGCCTTATCTTGATGTTTCCGCACTAGACTGTAGTTCGGATTTATCGTTGGTCCCTGGCCCAATTACTGCATGCTCCCATCCCCTCCGTGGAAGGTTTGAAATAGGAAGTAAACTATCTTTAACTCTGAAGAAACAATCGAAATATGTAAAACAAACAGACACATAACCCGGGAGCGTCGAGATAATCAGTTCAGCATGCTAACTGGTTACAAACTAATAGCCTGATATATACAATATGTCACACGAGCGATTTTAAATAATCTTTCAGCATTGATCTGTAGAGATGTAGATGTACATAAACTAAACTTCTGATTTAGCACTCTTAATATATATCTTATTAATTATTATTATTAATAATTTGGATGTAATTTAGATAAAATTTAGGTAAAATTAAAATAAAAAGCCCAGATAATCAATAGAATGAATGCAATATTAAATTTAAAAATAGAAGATTAGTTTTAGTTTATTATAACATTTCAATGTAGATCTAGACATAAACATCCGGAACAATCTATTATAGATATTTTAAACTATCGCAATGTTTCTGAATGAAAAGTAAAGGTTAAATATTATTTTCAAAAGCCTTTAGTTTTTTTTTATCTAACCGTGACGGACAGACCAACAAACAGTTAAAACGCACAAAAATATGCTTCTTTCATTGTTATGTTGGCAATAAAAAACATTTTTGTTTAATGTGATTTTTTAAACATTTTAAGAAATTAGTTTAGAATCATGTCATGTCCGCTGGATAGTCATAAGTGCTGAGCCGAAGGCTCTTCGAGCACTAAGTTTGAAAAAAAAAACCTGTCTGACCTCACTGCCCGAAAATCAAACAGTAAAAAAAAAACAAACCTGCGGACCAACAGGCCTGTCTGGGAGCGACCCGAGTCAATGCTTATAGAGCATTGCTGTTTCCAATACCACTCGGTGGCACCGGGGGCCTCCACCATGTTCCTTCATTGTACCAAGCTAACTGTGCGGGATTTGCCATTGATGAGACAGTCCCTTGAGGAACAGCGCATGGATGTGGTGACGGGTTGTGGGAGCTCTCTTACAACCCCGCTCAATGCAATGGGCAGACTCTCGTCTTTCCCGTAGGCACCCCCACGGGGGTCTTGTTTGTTACTTTTTCGCCTAGCTCACCTCCCCTAGTGAGCCGTTTCCACGCCGGCGCCACGTTGAGGCAAAGTAACTTGCGCGGGCTTTACGCTAGTACACGAAAGTCGCTGCTAAAAGTTCATTTATAAAAATATATATATCAAAGGTAAACGACAGATCTTATTTAATGCCCCAGCGGTCAAAATATACATCTTCCGTGCTTTGATCTCTCAACGTTTGCCTTGTGAAGCTGATGTTCAAGGCAACTGCCACACCTCTTTCATGAGTTAATTACTTATATAGTGAATATGTTTGAACAAATTAAAACGTGAAATATTTTGCATTATGTTAGATTATTAATTGTATTAAATTAGGTTTCATTTATATTGCATACTAATTAGGATTTTTCTCTTTAAATACTGCTTGCATAAAATATTTTAAAAAATTAGATTTTGAGCTTTTAGAAAAAAAAAGTAGCCGTTGCATGAGAACTTTGAATGATTTATATTATCAGATTTGATGTCAGATTTTCATTTTCTCTTCTACTTTCTGAGCACTAAACGGGACGGACGGACGGACAGACAGACAGACAGATGGACAGACAGGCCACACAAAACTAATAGCGTCTTTTCCCCTTTCGGGGGCCGCTAAAAACTAAGCAGTCTGGGTCAGGATTTTGTGATTTTACCATCACATAAGAGATGCAAGACACCGACAGCAAAGACTAACAGACATAAGCTCTCTTTTGTTCCCCTGGCAGTGAAATCATTGAATAGAAATAATTTGATATAAACATAAACTTTTGCATATGTAAATTTTGAATGAGCCAGGTATGAATGTACATTTTTTAGCGGCCCCCGAAAGGGGAAAAGACGCTATTAGTTTTGTGTGGCCTGTCTGTCCGTCTGTCTATCTGTCTGTCTGTCTGTCTGTCCGTCTGTCTGTCTGTCTGTCCGTCCGTCCCGTTTAGTTTACCTTTGATATATATATTTTTATAAATGAACTTTTAGCAGCGACTTTCGTGTACTAGCGTAAAGCCCGGACATGACATGATTCTAAACTAATTTCTTAAACTTTTTTAAAAATCACATTAAAAAAAATGTATTTTATTGCCAACATTAGAATGAAAGAAGCATATTTTGTGCGTTTTAACTGTTTGTTGGTCTGTCCGTCACGGTTAGATAAAAAAGGCTTTTGAAAATAATATTTAACCTTTACTTTTCATTCAGAAATATTGCGATAGTTTAAAATACCTATAATAGAACGAGTATTCTTTCTCTGGCGGAGCCAAGGTCGAGTTTTGTTAAAGGGAGACAAATTTCATCGTGTTCCCTTTATCAGTTTCCACTGAGGAATTTTCTGGAGATGTGGCAGGTCTGCAGCAGTACCATCATCAGCGTGCCATCATCCAACATGTGTCTTGGTTCAAGATGAAACCCAAAGGTATCCATTTTCTTTCCAGCCATAGTAAATTATCCTTCATCCCCGTATGAAATCTTTCCAGCACTTCTGTCGCAACACATTTGGATTGCAGTTCTATTGACAGTCCTACATTAGAACTCAACCACCCATAAAGTCTTTTCTTTCTTATGGTTGTTTTGATTACAGGGAATCCATAGTATTCACTACCTTCTTTTGCTTTCTTCGTTGGATTGGGTGATCAGTTTCGTCCGTTTCTCATCATTTTACAGAAAGCATGAAAGGGTTTCAATGTATGTATTGTTTATGTTTTTTTTTTATGAAAGCAAACGGATTTTGGAAATATAGAAAGGGGGAAGATCCATATCTCGCTATGCTCGAGTATAGAAATACTCCAATAAGCATCACAACTGCTAATGGGTAGAAGACTCAGGGACATAATTCCAACTGGTCGCAAACTATTGAATCCATCAGTAGCTGAAAATGCAGAGACATTACTCAACGAATGACAGATGAAAAGCAAAGTTAAATACGATGCAAAGCAAGACTACCTAAAGATTACGCTGTCGGAGAGAAAATGAGAGTTCGTCTAGGACAAACATAGTAAAAAGAAGTTGTCATAAAAAAACATTCGTCACCCAGATCGTACATCATAAACAAACGATAGAAAAACATACAGAAGTAATCAAAGCTTTTTGAATAAGAGTTTCGATGAAGATATCTCTGGCTACTATGATACCGATGAAGACAACGAACAGTAAACTTTTAGAAAAAAATCGAAACAGACAGTTATAGACCAACGTTACAGCCATTCAAGACAACCAAAAGGGTCGAATTGTTAAAGTTCCTAGTAGATATCAGTTTTAAGAACTTTAAAAGGAAGGATGTGATAATAAATTAATAAAAGGAAAGATCTCTGGGGTTAATTGGGGGGAAAAAAGTTGAACAAATTCATGTACAGTTCAAAAAAAGGTGACAATTGTTGGATTTTATCTCAGCAGAAGGAAAAGCTGCCAGGTTGAGAGAGTGATTATCACAGTTCATTGTGGCTGCATTATCATAGGTTTAACCAATGCGTCACGCTGCTTTGCAGCCCCACCCTGATCAACCCGAATAATGGACAATTCTAGCATTATTAAGGATAACTATTGGATCTGTTATACTGGAATTCGCTTTATAACATACAGTTTTTTTTTCTTGGCCAGTAGGGGGGCCGCGCGATCGGAGATATTATTGTCACAAACTTGACCACCACAGAATTTCCTAATAAAATCCGATTGGTTGTCGATGTTAATGTACGAAATAAAATATTTGGATTGGTTGCTTCCACCTATGTGTTTTTTTTCCCAATAGGCTATGGCCATGGGAATAATTTTTAAACTTTTTAAGTTGAAAGAATTTTCTTTATGCAGAACAATTACAATACAGGATATATATAGCACTAAGCGCGGCCAATAGTAAGCCAACAATGGCTACGCAATGTTCTATGTCTTGTAACAAAAAAAAGGAAGGCCAACAGCGTTAAGGCGGACATACTGTGTTGTTATTGTTACAGCGTTAGAGACGGATTAGCCGGTTAGCGCGATGTGGTACAGTATATAGGCCTATAGTTTATCTTTACGGCTCAGGGCCCCGCACATGACATTCGCCCAGGGTCCTGCGCACTGCTAAGGACGCCCCTGTTCGTGGCAACAAAGAGAGTAATATTCTTAGTTTTTACTGCAAGCACATGTTTGATTTTTTTTTTAAGGAAAATAAATCGGCAACAGATCTATTAAAGATTTGCATTTTTTCTCTGTCGGAAAAATATTTTTAAAATGTCAGCAAAGTCAACGAACTGATAGATCTAGATCTAGATTTAGTCTTTGTTATAAATTTAATCCATAAATGTGGAAAAAAAAACTCCTGTTGACACTATTTGCCAATCAAATATATTAATTTATGTATTTACAAACACATTTTGGACACCCGTTTGGGGGGCCCGGGGGGATTTTCGAAAGCTCCCCTCCCTCCCCCCCCTTAGCTACGCCACTGTATTGTGGTGAGTATTTGTAATAAGGAGGAGTATCCTTCCCGATCAAATTGTGCGTTAAAGCCAGGTGCTGGAGTATTAGCTTTGCAACTTGGTTATGGCGACCCAGATAGGCAAAATCCGAAAGGGCAGGACATCTGCCATATTATTATTATTATTATTATGTTAGAAAAGAACGAGTATTCTTTCTATGGCGGAGCCAGGGTCGAGTTTCGTTAAAGGAAGACAAAATTCATCGTATTCCCTTTATCAGTTTCCACTGAGGAATTTTCTGGTGATGTGGCAGGTCTGCAGCAGTACCACTCTCTGACAGGCAACGAGAATGTTCCTAGGAATGCCCAGAGCCTTGAAGGTATCTTTGAGGTCAGTTGTTATTATCCCCTCGGTTGATATGACAATGGGGTATATTGTTATTTTAGATAACTTCCATAAACGCTTAATCTCCAAGCCTAGGTTCACATACTTTCACTGTTTTTCCAGCTCAGTTTTTCTTAAGTTATGAGATAGTGGTACGGCAATGTCAATCATGTCAGCGGCTTTTTTTTTTATCGATAAGCAACAGATCAGGGCGATTAAAATCTACCGTTTTGTCGGTCAAAATAGGTCTATCCCAGTACAGCAGGTGATCAGTAGACTCGAGAACCTCTTGTGGTGAGTATTTGTAATAAGGAGGAGTATCCTTCCCGATCAAATTGTTTGTCAAAGCCAAGTGCTGGTGTATTAGCTTTGCAACTTGGTTATGGCGACCTAGGTAGGCAGATTCCGATATTATTATTATGATAAAAGAACGAGTATTCTTTCTCTGGCGAAGCCAGGGTCGAGTTTCGTTAAAGGGAAACAAAATTTATTGTAGTCCCTTTATCAGTTTCCACTGAGGAATTTTCTGGTGATGTGGCAGGTCTGCAGCAGTACCGCCCTCTGACAGGCAACGAGAATGTTCCTGGGAATGCCAAGGGCCTTGAAGGTATCTGTGAGGTCAGTTGTTATTATCCCCTCGGTTGATATGACAATGGGGTATATTGTTGTTTTAGAAAGCTTCCATAGACGCTTAATCTCCAAGCCTAGGTTCCCATATTTTCGTTGTTTTTCTAACTCAGTTTTTCTTAAGTTGTGAGATAGTGGTACTGCAATGTCGATAATGGTACCGACTTTTTCCTTTTTATCGATGAGCAGCAGATCAGGGCGATTAAAATCAACTGTTTTGTCGGTCAAAATAGGTCTATCCCAGTACAGCAGATAATCAGTAGATTCGAGAACCTCTTGTGGTGAGTATTTGTAATAAGGAGGAGTATCCTTCCCGATCAAATTGTGTGTCAAAGCCAAGTGCTGGTGTATTAGTTTTGCAACTTGGTTATGGCGACCTAAGTAGGCAGACTCCGATAGGGCTGAACATCCTGCCATTATGTGTTCAATTGACTCACCAACATTTCCACATTTTCGGCATTTGTCAACAATATTGAGTTTTAGGATATGTTTCTCGTAATTTTTTGTCCTAATTACTCTGTCCTGTATTGCTGTAACAAAGCCTTCAGTTTCAGGGTAGAGATGACTTGCTTTGAGCCACGATAAGGAAGCGGTCTTGTCAATGTTGTCCCCATGTAATAAAGCCGGGAATTTTCCGTGGAGTGTTTTTTCTTCCCATTGACGAATCTCATGCCCTGCATCGTCCAGTCCGATATTAACATCAACATTGTGTAGGTTCAGAGGGGTCGCATCGGAGTCGTACCTGCGTAGGAAGGAAATTAGTTCGTTGCTGGAGGCGTGCAGTTTTGATCGTATTTTTGATACTTGCATCTTACACAGTTTGAAGATGTTCTGCAATCCACGGCCTCCATCCTTTCCGGGCAGGTATAACCTTATGGTGGAGGACTTGGGATGTAGGCATCGAAGTTTGGTTAATAATTTCCTCGTGAGCCTGTCAATGTCGTGTAGGTCGGTGTCAGTCCATTTGATGACGCCGAAAGTGTATAGGAGCACTGGGACGGCCCAACTATTTATTGCAGTGATGAGGTTACCGCCAGACAGTTTTGTATTGAGAATTTTATTTATTCTTTGCTTGTATTTACCAAGAAAGTCCTCTTTTAATGATGATAATATATATGCCAAAATAAATGTGCACTTCTTCCAGAATTTCCCTAAACATCCCTTCATACCCCTCATAAAATTCCTAAAATCCATATCACAAGACGTTTTTTGTTATTGTTTTGCGTGTGCATTCTGTATTAACGTCTCCATTCTAAAAGAAGAACGCAATAACGACATAAAGTATACAATCTCAAGTTACGTCTATGAGAGTTTTCATACGAACAAATGATTGTTATTGTTAGCTTCAACCTTTGAAGCGGCGACTTACAAAGCATAAAAGGATCTATCTATCTATCAATCTATCTATCTATCTATCTATCTATCTATCTATCTATCTATCTATCTATCTATCTATCTATCTATCTATATCTATCTATCTATATCTATCTATCTATCTATCTATCTATCTATATCTATCTATCTATCTATATCTATCTATCTATCTATCTATATCTATCTATCTATCTATCTATCTATCTATCTATCTATCTATCTATCTATCTATCTCTCTATCTATCTATCTATCTATATCTATCTATCTATCTATCTATCTATCTATCTATCTATCTATCTATCTATCTATCTATATCTATCTATCTATCTATCTATTTATCTATCTATCTATCTATCTATCTATCTATCTATCTATCTATATCTATCTATCTATCTATCTATCTATCTATCTATCTATCTATCTAAAAATCAATGATTTCTAAATAATTAAAAGACTCAATGACGAAATTGACAACTTTTAACATAGGTTTGTTTGCTTGAGATTCGTTTAACTCTGCGTTCATGTCAATTTCACTATTGAAAGCAACGCAAACAAACAGCAAAAGAAAAGAAAACAAGAAAGAAAAAATTGAAAAAAAACAAAACAAAACAACAACAAAGCAAAGCTTATGCGACAATCAATTAGTTTGGATCAGTCAAGTAATTAAATGTGTAATAGCTCTAGACCGACAACAATAAATCTGTGCGATTGGAAATATTTTTTTACCATATGGTTTTGTTTAGCGCTATTTCATGGAAAGGGGTAGGGTGGAGAAAGATTGGGACATCTGGGTGATCGCTATTTAAATGTATTTATAGAAGAAACTGAACGACCTGAATCCGAACTTGAGGTCTAAGCTTATACGGTAATCACTCTGCCAGGGAGCTGCTTATGAAAATAGGTCTTAATGTTATTTACAAACTTTTCCTTTTACAAACAATAAAGGGAACTAATATAACTTATAACATCTTATCAGTCTAGTCAAAGTTTTTCCCCCTTGTTCGAGATACCAAACAAACAAATTAACTTAATTAACTAATTGGTTTTTTTTTAAATTGATTCTTGTGTTGGAATGTAAAAGAAATAATTGTACAAAATTTCAGATTGATCGGAGATTGGATGTCGGAAAAATAACGTTTACAAACTTTGAATCTGACAGAGACAGATTTGTAATTAAAAACTAGTTGGAAAAGAAACTAGAATGTATATTTAAAACAAACAAGGTTTCAAAGACAGTTAATGTGGGAACACAAACTCAAAATCGGGTCCCCGAAGTGGTGAAAAGGCAGGTATGAATATTTTCAGAAAGGCGTAGCCTATATATCAGTATATATTTCATGTGTTGGTGTTACTAACATTTTAAATATAATCTACTAGTCGACCGGCGGCCTAGCATACGCATCTATTTTGCAGGGCAGGCCTTAGGCACTGCAACATATGCGACCGCAGTGGGTCCCGCACTTTCTTTGGACCCGTGCTAATTTTTATGTGCATAAATTATTAAATTAAACCATTTTATAACATATAACATATTTCCGCGGCTTCTTGATTTACCAGGAGCCACTGGAAATCTCCTGAAATATTATTAGATATAGGCCTACGAAAAGTCCTGGAAATCTCCGGAAATGATTAAAATCTTTTGTAAAGTAAAAGTAAAGTAAAAAAAATATCCGGAAATATATACATAATGGAAATGAGATTAAAAGGGGGGAGATAGAAGAAGGATATGAACAGGAAGCCAGTGAAATTATTATTTTAACGTAATTTGTGATATTAATTAAAGTACGTCTAAAGTCAAACCTGAGAGTTTACCCTATCTGTGTATTGTCGTTCTAGTTTCCAGAGTCTTAAGACACAATAATCTGGAAATACTTTTAATATTATGACAAATTGAGAAGAAGTGAATTATATACACCACTTTCTTTCACAAAATAGCGCCGTATGCTATGCTATTTTGTGAATGAAAATAGTGCGGATTTGGATACACCATTTTCCATTCACACCATGCTGCGCCATAGGATCTTCCCTTTTTACTTGTTGCTTGCTTGTTCGGCTGAACTTTTTAACTTTGTCGACTTAGAGAATTATATATATAGATTGCTACGTTATCAAATAAGTTCCACATAACGGAGTGAAATTGTTATGAGTCATTTTGAGTGGGTAGCACAGTGACTAAAAAGGTCACCTGCTCATATTATGTTTTAAAAAAATCTGTTTTCAACTTTTTCTGCTCCAATTGGTTTCTTCCTTTCAAGTCAGTTTCACCCAATTACCGCTCCATCAATGGAATTATTTTAACTTACTGTATTTTTGTTTTACTAGGATGAAGAGTGTCCTGTAGACACAAGATAATGTAGGCCACAAGGTTAGAGTGGGCACAAATGTCATTTTTTTTTGTCCGGGGAGGGTTGGGGTGTAACAAGTAAATGTTTGAGAAACACTGGTATGGAACTTCAAAAACTTTAATACCTACAACACATTTTTATGTTTATTTTTTTTTTTTTCATCTGGGGCCATTCAGATGTGGATTGTTGATCACTATCTTAAAAAATAAATAAATTAGGCCTACTACAGCGATATCGGGCTATGGTGCTAAAAATTTAACTTTACAAAAAGAAATGTTTTTAAGAGGCCGATGCTGAGCACATTGATTAAAGAACACAAATACATAAAAGAAAATAGACACTTTGCTGTTTATTTACCTTAGGTCACCAATAGCAACACACTTTAAACCCCAGTATCAAGTCAAAAGCTTGAGCTCATTTCTGCACATCATTGGCTGGAAAAAGACGACACAGTAACAGCAGCTCTAAGCTTGCTGTAAGACTACGTTCGTTTTGCAGACAACAATAATGTTTATGTAAATATTTGCATACATCCGGTGTCACTATTTGCTCCTTATCTTGAAGCTCTTCCGTTAACGTAGATTAGTTGTATTTAAACGGATCCAATACAATTTATTTTCGAGAACTGCACTCTTTTTTGAGAGAAGGTAACTTGGGTTTAATCTTTAAAAATATGTCAGTGTTACCACTTCTAGCCTCTAATTACCAAAGCTTTTCCTTTCGTCTTAAAGAGATAAATTCTAACTGAGCCAAGAACTTCTCCGGTAGTGCTCTAACAAGAAACTGGGCTGAACACAAGTGCCTCATTGCCCAAAACAATTTTAGTGACCTTTCAGAAATACCCGCCCCCCCAATCTCATGAAGCTGAAGGGCACGATATTTTCGTTTAATAGAAACAGCCTGCCCCACGCCTAAGTATTTTTCTATTGGGTCGCCTCCCATTCGAAGTAGGCGACCGAAAGATTGAGAACCATTGTGTGCCCTACTTTCAACATCTCTGCCAGAGTATTTTCGTTTTGACTTCCCAGCTTTAAACCTAAGTCATACAGCTCAATTATCTTCCACTTATTTCCTGTTTTTAAACTAACCCCAAAAGTGTTGCACTTAAAAAGGCTTTAACCAAGAACCCAGAGGAATGTGTTTCAATATCTAGGGTAATTTGTTTCTTTCACACGAAAAGAGTTTTAAAAAAAGCTTTTATATGGCCTAGTGCAGCTTTTATGCTTATAGCATGCTCAGAGTGCTACGGTCCAAACCCTTTTGTAGACTTTACTCGAGGCGAGTGTCCAATTCGAGCCTCCTTCATAGATTTTTGCAACTAAAATGTAACTAACATAGACTTAAATAGTAGGTAACCAAAGTTTTTCAATGGGCTGCTGGTAAAAGTTTATTTCTATATAATTTCAACATGTTGATAGTTCCTTTCACACCGAATGTCATAGGAAGCTACTCCTCCAGATATTGCATGACCCAACTCCAAATCTACAGATATTGAGTCTAAATATTTCTTTTATGCTACTTCCTGGATGCTCATTGGCTACAAACAGGAAAACTAATATAACAAACAAACAAGAAACACACACACATTGATACAAAAGGTTTAGCCTGATCCTAACATTTTTATCTGCAAATAATTTCTGAGAGCGTGATATATATATATATATATATATATATATATATATATATATATATATATCACTCTTTTGTGTTAATTGTTTGTTACTTTTTGTTTGTTTTGTAGCTGATGAAGGCCTCGTGGCCCAAACGTCCTTTGTTTTACTTGGTCCCGCAGGGTACATTTATGCATGTTCTTTGTATTTTCTATACAGTCGTTTACCCCTGCTGCAGTACATTTTGTTTTTAAGTCTTTGAATATCAGGAGGAGTAGCTTCCTATATATATATATATATATATATATATAGCTGAACTTGAAAGCTAACCCAGAATATTCATGCTAACAGAGTAACAACTCGAATCCTCATTTAGGAGAAATACTTTCTATTAATTCCACCACACATAGCATTTGTGTACAGTATGAGAAAGCTATAAGAAAAATGGCAGAAGCCCAATATATTTGTATGACAGGCCGATGACGACTAAAAAAATCTATCTCCAGATCGGACAGTTCACAGTCTTATCATCATTTGCAGAAGTTCATAATATTAAGTGTTACTTTTGCTCTGTATTTAAAAAAAAAGGTTTTAATCATGAGATATAATCATAAGCAACTAAAATAACTTTCAATTTTTATTATGTACATTGTTTATGTCATTATTCAAGAGTCACAGTTACAACATTGCATAATCTGCATATATTATCAAACAAACAAACAAACATGTCCATAGAAAGACTGTATAATGTCCTGCAAGCTAAAGTGTCTTGGTAAGTCTACATATATTTATCCATAGAAAGATTTTATAATATCCTGCAAGCTAAAGTGTCTTAATGAGCTTATATATATATGTATATACTTATTTATTCATACAGAGATTGTATAATTCACATATATATATATTCATAGAGAGATTGTATAATGTCCTAATGTCCTGCAAGCTCATGTGTCTTGATTAGCCTACATATAGTTCTATGTCACTGCACAATAATAAATGTAAAAAGTAGAAGCATATCTAAGGCTGTATGATCTAATTACTGAATTGTTGGTGATCTCTATTGCTTTTGAGATGCAGATAAAAAAAGGCCAAAACATAATCATTACAACTCACACTTCTATCTGCATAGCAGGGAAGATAATACACTCCAACATTCTTCTTTTTATTTAAATTTATATCCCATTATTTATGTTTTTTTAATAAGATGGGGACAATCTTTAGTAAATTTCTAGTTGTTTGAGATGAATTAATTTTGAAAAAACTATATGCATGCAGACAAACATCATTAAAACATTTTAAAATCAAAAGTAATATCAATACTCCTTATCTTAGAATAACACAGTCTGAACAATACAAATCTTATTAATGGATGCACATATAATAATAAGCAGTTTTAATGCTTTATAAAAACATTGCAGAAAGTTTGACAAGTTGTAGGTATTTACATTGTATGTAAAAAAAGAATATTTACAGTAAAAATGTAACATTATTAGCAAGTTATATTTGTATATACACATATACAATTATGCATCAACTTACCTAGGAAAGAATAAAAAAGTTATGTTTAATAATTTATTTATAACACAACCCTATGCAGACATATTTATAGTGATGCATACATCAGATATTAAATATTAGAACAAAATAAGGAAATATCATTTGTAAAACATTCTAAGCACCATTTCTTTGAAAGATTATTTGAATGACTATTACATTTCAATATGAAATGATAATGAAAGCAACAAACAATGAAATGACACTTAGCTTACCATGAGACTCTATATGATATATTCTAGTAACATAAAATTCTTCTCTAACCTTTAGCTCTCAAAAAGATAATAATTTTTAGGTGATAGTACAATTGTTTGTGCAATCAGAAATTTTTAATAGAGAATAAAAAAAAATTATTTGGTTTCTTCTATGACACAATTCAAAAATTCACTCTGGAAGCTCATTGAATATTATGTGCTTAAATTTAAATTCAAATTACACAAGAGAAAAATGTTGGCATGCATCACAAGTATACACATTATGGTTTTAATCAATAAATAACATTTATATATGTAGCACTACAATACTGATTAAGAAAAATTATTTTTTATTGCAAATTTAATCAACACTTGCACTTGACAAAAGGCACTTCTTGAAAATAATTTAATCGAAAGTCTAAATACGTTTAGATATTTCTTTGTAGTAATATGCAGATAATAATTTTAAATAATTAATTTCAAACTTAAACATCACATTTTCTAAACATAACATTAATCTTTTCAACTGTATTGTCTAAGAAAAATATAACCAGCTGGAGTGGAAATATAGACATCAGAATATAATACACTGAAGATAAGGCAGCAGGTGTTCTAAAGAATTGACGCCAAATTAAAAAGTCCAAACCTTAGAAGACTGGACAGAATGAAATGACTGACTGTCAACTTCCCAAACAGATATTCTACAGGGAGATATGCAATGGAAGGTGTTGAAAAAGTGGTTGACATTAAATGTAAAAAGATACACATAAAGTTTTTCACTAAAATGTTGACTCAATAACACAAAACATGAAAATCTCAAATTCTCTTTGGGAGGTGTTGGTATTACTCGCTTGAAAACGAGATTAATCAATAGAAAAAAAATACTACACAAAATTATTCAAACATACTAGTTGGCCAGAGAAACAGATAACCTTAACATCATCTGCCATATAGATCACAAGGTCTAAAAGGTGACCTTTTTTTTTAACCAACTCATATCCTCAATGTCATTTGGTTTCTTATGTGACAATTTGACTCTATAGACATTTTTGTTTAAACAAAAAATGTTCATCTTCTATCAGGAGTTTCACAAAAAGTTCAAAAAGGGATTTTATGATTAAGCCATGCTGAATACTGAACTCAAGTTTATAAAAAGTTGATGTGTATGGTGAACATTTAAAAATTTTCTGGGTTTTCTATATCTATAAAACTTTTGAATGTACTTTTTGAATTAATAGTCGATCTCCTTTCAGGTCTTGGCAATGTTGGTACATTATCTACCTTCTCATTCAGCGCTGTCTGTGCTCGCTTGGATAATGTCCTCATCTGTAAAAGGAAGTCATCAAAATGTCAAATCATTAGTTCTTTGAAGTTATGAGAATTTTAAATAGTTTTAAAAAATTGTTTTTATTTATATCCTTTATTAAAGAAAAAAAAAGTGATTTACATAACTTTTTCAAAATCATAGGCCTATCTATATTTGTCATGCAAGAAACAAATCAAATGATAACATTGAATTGCAACTATAACAACAGCCTGGTGGTGAGGTATTATTTGACAAAGACTTTTGTCTCTCAATAAGCCAGGATTAAGCCCCCAACCTTCTGTTCCTATCTGTAGGTTGTATCTTTGTGAATATTTACATGATTGTTTTTTAAAATAGATAAAAAAAAAAAGGTCTCTAAGGGTTCAAGAGTCCTCAAGCTCAAGGGAACTAATTTAGCTTATACTACTACATCTGACAAGTATGATTTCTTCCCTTTGTTTGAGATAACAAATAAAATAATTAATTACCTATAGTTAATTCACAATCTTTTTTTATTTATTCTCATGTTGTCTGGTAAAAGAAATAATTGTGCGAAATTTCAACTGGGTGTAGGAAAAATAAACATTTAGCCACACAGATAGACAGAGTGAGTTGATATTAACTTTGTAAAAATCCAGTAAAACAAGTAAATCTACTTGCGGTAGATAGAAAAAAAAACACATTACCATGGGTTTTTCTCTTTCCTTGAAAGTCTTTGGTTTACTGTTTCTCTTGCCTTGAACTGGGGTTGATTTCTCTTCATCACTGAAACTTCCACTATCTCTTTCCTGGGAATCTTCAGTCACAAACTTTTTCTCTTTAAAAAATACAACATAGATAATTATTATTCAAGTAAAAGTAAAGTTCTCATTTCAGATCTTTCAATTTATAGGGCAGATGAAATAAAAGTCATCTGTTTCTTTGGCCCATGGTTTACAAGGGTGTCATGGGGCAAGCAAAATGACCAAGTGCCTTTACTTTTCCCCAAATTATGCCAGGTACAGAGCTGTTTGACTCAGAAAAAAAACAAAATTCCCGTATTGTAAATCAGAGTTGGGCAGACAGAAGGCAGAGATTTGACAGATTGCTCCAAAGTGGCCTTCAATTTACAGAAATAATATTTTTAATAATCGCACAAAATGTATTGATCTTAATAATATTGAAGATTAGCTGTGTAAAGTATTGAAAACATTTTTCTATTATTCTAACTAATAAATGTCTAAATAATTAATACTAAAAAATAATGGTCTCTCCATCAACAAGAAAACACATGAACATCACCAAAACCCAAAATAAAATAAAAAAGAGTTGAATCAATTACTTTTATTGCTTCTCTGGGACTCAGCACCAACACTTTTGGAGCTTTTGTTACTTCTGTTGCTGTAGGATTTCTGTTGAAAAATCATTAGTATGTCATTAGTATTAAAACTTTTTTGTTTTTTTAAATCATTAGGATACTAAATTGCTTTGTTTTTGTTTTAAATGTGCAAAAATTTTATCAAAACTTTTAAAAACTAAATATGCATGAACCTAAACATATTTTGTTCAGACTTACACTTAAACCTAAACATATTTTGTTCAGAATACTTACACTTAAACCATGCTTTGTGCCATCCTCTTCACTAATGGATTTTTTACTGCCAGTGATTTTATTGAAAAAAGATTTGATCTTATTGGTTCGATGTTTCTCAGTAGTAGCCACCTGTGTTGGAAATATGAGCATAAAAATTCACTTATTTATACGAAAAAGTATTAGTTTACATACAGTAATGTTTTTTTTAAAATTATATTCTTAAAAAAAATTAGAACAACAAAGAAAGTAACATATATAAAAATATATTAAAAGTTTTAGATGGTTATCCTCATTAGATTCAACAAAATTCTAAAACATAAAATTTTAATAAAAGTACTTTGAGACCTTGTGATCTATAGAACAGAGGATGTAAAAGTCATCTGTTTCTATGGCCAATGGTTAATGATAGCGAGCATAATCACCAGCTAACTTTACTTCCCGCAACTAATGTCAGGTGCCCATTAGAGTTGGGTGGACTCAAGGTTGTCCTAAAAATCCCAGCAAGATTTGAACTCAATATCCCTCGATTTGGGAGCTAAGCACTTTATCATTCTGACACCCTTAACCCTAAGTTCCATAAGTATAATCTAATGGATGGTAAAAGTACTGAAAGTTAAAACATCACTTTTTTTTATTACTTCTAAATCAATACATCTTACATCTTGGGGATTAAATGAGGATACACTTTCACAATTACTGCTGACTGAAAATCTTTTTGGTGTTCCTGTAAATTTCATTGGATCGTACCCTGGAGCGGACATTGAACTGAAACAAAGAAACATGCAGAAAATTTTATTAATAGACATAACAGGAAAACATCATTAGAATAAAAACCTAACAAGGATAATAAAAATTATTAATAGTTATTAGGCTACTACCAGAATTTGAAAAAAAAACAGCTTACAGATTAATAATAATTGATATAAAATATATCAACCAAAAATCATTATTGTTCATTTATCTTAATTTTTAAGCTTAATAATAAATAAAAATAGAGATAATATACTCATGTTGAAGATATCAGAAGAGTAAAAAAAAGTAGTCAGGTTCACTTAACAAAAGTTCACTTTTGATGGTAACTGCAATTAGTTACCATTAATTAGCAGCAAAATTTAAGCTAGTAGGCCTACTGATTTATTTCTGATTAGTTCTAACAGTAGGAATATGTTAGTAATACTTTCTAATGATTAACTATATATAACACTTGGTAAAAGTCAGTATTACTTACTACTGATTAGCTGTTACAGAGGGTGAAGAGGCACTGTGGTAGATCTCTGTTTGACCGACACCTAAAACCTTACAAGCTTTTGTTAGACTAGAGCCAGATTCAAATGATAAGCTGTCTGTGAGGGAACCTTTCCTCTGAAAGTTAATGCAACAGATTAAAAAGTCATAGAAAACTAAAACAATTGGTCTAGAATGTATTTATACCGAATAAAAAAAAAATAATGTCTATTTTAGTACTTTAAACAAAATGCACTCATTTGAAATATCTATTGACTATATGTTTAGATATTGTAAGATTTTTTAATATTGTTTGTTTTACATGTTTTGAATGTTCCTTCAGTATTGAAAATTATTACATCCAGTCCAGACCTCCCACAAGACACCAGGAGATGGGAGTCAGCAGGGTTCAAACCCTGAACTATGAAAATGACAGTCCAGTGTGCATAGCACATGAAAAGGCAGCCATACATGATACCAAAACATAAAGCCATTGTTTGTGGCATTTTAAAGGAGACGGGAAGAATTTCATGATATAACGAAACTTGTCTAACCTGCAGATTTATATTGGGACAATGTATCAAAATGAAAAAGATTTTTACCTGATCTGATGATTTGTCAGAGAAGCTATCAAACACATTATCGCTGAAATCTGAACTAGGGGACATAAGTTCAGGGTCTGATTTGGTTTGCTGATCTGTAAAAAGTAAAAAAAAAACAACAACTTTATTGTCATTTCAGAAAAAAACATATACATTTCTTAAACACAGATCAACGTTTTCTTAGTGGAATAAATGCCTGGACATTTGAATTGAAAGTTTGTTATAAAATATTTAAAACTTGAGTGACACCAGTGTAAAAAAGGAGGTACTCTGTTTACTCCTACATAAAAACTGACCAATAGTCATCATATCATATTGAAATTAGTTCAGTAAAAATAACATGTCTATGAATTCATTATGTATTTGGTGAAAAATTAACCGTAAGACATTTTTTCTTTTCAAAATTAATACAGATTCAAATTTTACACCACAAAATAAAAATAAATGAAAATGTTTAAATATTAAAAAGTTCATGTTATCTAACACATGCATGAATAACATGGGGTATATAAAAAAATTGAAGGCCATGTGTGTTGTTAAATAAAGCCATAACTAAAGGTACCATGCCGTTCATCTTTTCAAATAAGAATAACACTAAACACCCAAATCCAACTGTTAATAGAAACCTTTTAAACAAACAGAAACTTGGTGGATACAAAAGATATATTAATGAATAAATGAACAAATATATTATAATGTCAAATTCATTGTGGACAAATTTTAGCCAGTGAAAGATTTGGTCTAAACAAAGTTTTTCCCTGAAACTTAAAAATGAAGAGACTTTTCAAAGTATAGACTTTAGTAGCTTGAGTGTATTCAATCATTGACATAATTCTCTTCCTTGCCAAGTGGCCTATAAAGAATGCTTTGGTAACCCACCAAACTAATAAAAAAAGCCCATATAAAATACATGAATGTAAATTGTTATTTTGGTGCATTAGTATATTTTATAATAATAATTAATTATTGTAACAACAATGTTTGAGATGTATTGACATAAACTAATATACATGTATTCAAGGTAATAAAAAAAGAAATAAAAAAACCCAGACTCCCTGTAAAGAAACAAGCAATCCACACTTGAAGTTAAGAAATAGTTCCAACAGACCTAGAGCTGACTGAACCCCAAAATAAACTCACTCTTAAATTTTGAAGCTAATATCTTGCGAGCCAGAGAAGCAACAGCTGAAGCTCGTGGCTTACGAAGTAACCATTCTGAATAAAGCAAGAAATGGGCAAAAGAAATACAGACTTTTTTTTAAGGGGGAACAGGATAAGCGAAACTTGAATGAAAATGACAAGCTATTTCTTAATGGACAGCTCCCTAAATTAATGTTAGAATTACATGTAAAGCTGTTAGTTGCATTGGCTTGCTATGAAAGAAAAAAAGCATTGAGAAATAATTAGATGGCTGGACAATACTATGGCTATTGGCAAAAGAGATTATATAATAATTATATGAAATAGTAACATTTGTATTGCACGAGTTTTAATAATTATAAAGAATGAACATCATCTACAGATCTACTATGTACAGATATTCTAACATGATAACTTTTGCAGTCATTTGTTGGTTGCCTCGTCCTGTGATATGCACTCTACATCATCTCCTAGATAGTCCAGGGTTCGAACCATACACCCCCACCCGCCCTCTTGTGCGCATTTTGGGCTTGATGTAACAATCTTCAATTCTGAAGGAACAGCCGAAACATATCAAACATTAAACACTTTCCATCTTCGAAAAAGAATTTTATTTTGTCATGTGCCTTGATATGAAATACGGTACTTTAAATTGACCGTTTCTTGAAAAAATCAATCATAAAGAAGATCATATAGTCCAGCGTTCTCTCAGTTAAAGGCATGCAGTTATGGAGAAGACTTTATACTCAAATTTCTGATATTCTTAAAGTTGATATTATTGAGTACATTCCTTGGTAGGCTTAATTATCAAAATGAACATTCATGGATAGGCCTACTTATTCTTAGGCAAAAATAATATCCATGAGTAGGATGAACACAGAATGAGAAATGCTGTTTTAGTTTAACGATCATTAAAAATCATTAAAGCTCGTGCAAACAAATCAACTAATAGGCCTACAGGTTTGCTAAGCAGAGGCATGTGGGTGGGCTGGGCATGGGAAGAGTGAGGATGGATCTAAAGACAAACCTAGAAATGATTGCTTGGCTAGCAGAGCTCCAGCCATATCAATATAGTCGGAACTTGTCAGACTGGAGATGTTGTCGTTCACATAACCAGGAGATTTTCTAGTGTGGGTTGTGGGAGGGGGAGGTCTTGGGGAAAGGGCTGGACTGGACGACTGAGTGGACGGAGAGGACATAGAGTCATCACAGAAACCTTGAGATAAGATAAGTTTAGTGTTTACTCTTTTTTTGTGTTTATGGACCACTAATAAAGACACAAAACTGTACAATTAGACACCTGGCTTTAAGAGATGTAATAGATTCTTAAAAAAAATATTTAAAAAATGTAGTTTTGATGTTAATAGTGAAATGAAATGTTTTCAATGAATATGGGGTTAACTAGAGACATATATAAGCCTTAAAGTCTTGTATGTGTACTTGTGTGTAGTCTGATTGTGTGTGTGTGTTATAGCAGTAAGTAAGCTATATGATGTTAATTGGTTGATTGTAAAAAAAAAATATAATTAAATTAGCAACATTGAAAAATATGCTATAAGATACTAAATACATGTTTAAAGGATTAGCTCGCAAACTAAATTGTTATAAGAGCGGCTTGAAAAAGAAGAATCAAGGGCATTAATAAATAGATGATGCTCACTGCATAATAAATAACAATTTCTGGGCTTTAGCTAAAAATATTTCATGACTTCAGCTCAGTCATTACCATGTTAGCAGATAACTCAAATCTAGATGCTTAGTTTTTTTTCTGTTGTTGTTAGTAGTTTTAAAAATGTTATTTAATTTCCATAATGATTTAAAGATTTTTCTAAAAATTTCTGTTGACACAATGCTCTGTTTTATAGCAGATATTTATCACAATAAATGCAAAAATTAAAATTATTAAATATAAAAAACATTTTATAAAAAACCTCGCTTGTATTGAGTGAAATTGCATCAGCTATTTTGAGCCAATCATAACTTTGCAAAATAGCCTAAGTTACTCTCCAGTTGGTCTGAGAATTGTATGCGTCTGTTATCTTGCATATTGACAAGAGCCCCATTTGCGGTTTGAATGGAGGGTATTGTTAAATCCCTGCCATACCTCTAATTATTAAAAGGTTTATCTCTAGTTAGCTTTGTGCATTTTCCATAAAAATTGGTTAATTTTTTGGATTGATTCGTGTGTTGGAAAATGGAAGAAATAATGTGTACAAGATTTTCACTGACAGACAGAAAGACTGAGTGACTTGATATAAGGAAGTTAAAAGTACAGCAAAAAAGAATCTCAAACAAACCATTCACAGCAAGATTTAGACCTACCTTTTATTTCTTCCACAAACTGAATGAGATCTCTCTCAAGCTGGGTGAAACCTTTTCGAGCTGCGATCTGACAAGGGAATTCCCCATCGACATTTTCTGTACATGCAGCTCCCAGCATTCCCGGGTAACGAAGTAACTCCGAGCAGAACAGCCGCAAGTTGAGGTCAGCAGCAAAATGAAGCAGGCTGGGATATTTCAACTTACATGGTTCTTCTGCTGTGAAGCAACAAAACATTAAATACATTACTCTCTAGATGTATTCGATGGCCTGCTCTTCAGTAGGTATTCTTAAACTATTTCAAACAAGAAAGTAAGTTAAACAACTTTCAAATAAATACATAACAGCGCTGAGATTTTCTCACTAAGCATCAATCTTTTGCACAAAGTTACCAATATTTATTATTTCTCTATAATACATTCTAAAATATTGTATCTTTTGTGTATAATATATATAAAAAAGTAAAGTATCCCCTTCAGACCATGTGATCTATGGGGCAGATGATGTTGAGGTCATGTTTCTTTGGCCAACATTTAAGGAGCAGGGTGTTATGTGGCCAGCACAATCACCAACCACCTTTAATTTCCCCAACTAAAGTCAGGTACCCATTACAGTTGGGTGGACTCAGTGGCTTCCTAAAAAACCCCGTAATTCAAAATCCCAGTCATTACCAGTATTCGAACCCAGGACCTCAAGTTTGAAAGCCAAGCGCTTAACCACTCGACCACAGCGCCCCCTGTATAATATATGATGTACGTAAAGTACTCTTGCTGTAGCCTATAGCCTCTATTCTTTGCAATCAAGCAATGTATTCACTCCCTTGATCCTGATTACCACAGAAGAAAAATATTACTAATTCTTCCAACAAGGGCAATGCATTTGGATCATAATACTGTAGGCATTACCTGAACCAGTAGTGTTGAGGGCATCTTCACAAGGAAACATGGTTGCAAAAGTTTTTGATGACGCTAAATGCTGTAGACGAAAAGCGAGAGTTGTGTCCAGGCCTCCAAGATCATTCTGTCTGACGTTCAATGCTGAAAGCAGCAGAGAAACAGGATCCACCAAGTCTTTAAGTATTACATTCAACTGCTGTAGTCTGTCGCATGCAATAACCGACGACGAGCCAATGCAATGTGTCTGACTTTCAATTTTAAAATTGATTTCGCCTTGAAGCTCATCTGAATGAAAACGAAATAATAATAATTTACTAATAGAAAAAAAAGCATAAAAAACAAGATACAATAAACATTTTTTGAGCAATGATGAAATAGAACATAAACAGAACATATTTCCTACATTCATAACATATATACTTATTACCATATTATTTTAATGTAACTGAAGTAGTTTATGAATGAACTATAACAATGGCTGATAATGATATTCATGTGTCTACATATATCTGTCATTGTACATGTCTTCTCGATGCCAGTAAAATTGATTGTATAAAGTTAAAGTTTGAATTTGAATGAGAATGAATGTGGAAGAAATACCAGACAAACAGAGTGATTTGTTGTAAGTTTTAAAAAAATTCTTGTGAAGGTATTTAAGTATCTATTTGAAATTAAAAAAAAATATCTTTGTTCAAATTTTTATTGAGCTTAATTTACTAGGAAGTAAAACAACAAACACAATTATTAGTAAGTCTCAAGGAAGTAAATTGTCTCCCTTGTTCTATAAATGTATGGTAGTGTACGACGTTACAAAAACAAAGCAGACGTACTGATACCAAAAGATACAAAACTGCGACCTAAAAAGCGGATGATAAACAACCTACGAAGCAAATGTTTTCCTAATTTATAAATTAACACCCTTTTTCCCAAAATAGAATGCTTGAACTTCTCGGAAAGTAAGATTTAAGTGTTAAAAAATTATTTTAACATTCGGGAAACTTTTACAAATAAACACAATATAAATTATGTCACATAGGTACGACTTGGAGAATTTAACCTATACATCTTTAATTATTTAGTCTTATTGATTCATATAAGTTAAGTAGAGTAAAATTCCCCTGTCAGACCTTGTGGTCTATAGGGCAGATGATGTAAAGGTCATCTGATTCTGTGTCCCACAGTTAACGAGGGTGTCATGTGGCCAGCACAACGACCAACCACCTTTACTTTTTCCCAACTTATGTCAGGTAGGCTACCCATTAGATCTGGGTGGACTCAGAGGCGCCCGAAGATACCAAAATTAAATATCCCAGTCTTTTCCAGGATTCGAACCCCGGACCCCTTTACCGCTCAGCCTCCTTGATTCATGTAGCCCTAGAGTAAATTATCGAAGCCTTTCTTGGATGAATGAACCACGTGTATGAATGAACCACGTGTATGAATGAACCACATGGATGAATGAACCACATGTATGAATGAACCACATGTTTCACTACATTCAAGAACAGAAAGTCAAGTCATACCTGTTCAAAACTTTGTTTCATTAGTTCGTTAACTATATCATTAAATCCTTTAGTAGGTGGTAATTAAATTATTAGGATACAAAATAGAGATGGCAAGTCTTTGTGAATACAAGACGAGTCTGTATGTAAGGCATTACAGTTGGTTTTTTTTGCTACACCCCCATAAGAAACGTGAAAATATTTCGACAGAACTAAAATTATTAGTGTCTGTCTGGTATGGTGGTGACAGAAATGTAAAAAGTGAAGTCATCAAATTTTCTCCGTCCCGAACTAGTGAAACTGTCACGTGACTTGATAATTAGATCAACACTAGCTGCTGTTTACGTTCACACACACAAAGCAGATTTAAATGTAAACATAACATCTCCCAGAGAGCTGCTTGGAAACGTTTCTACCTACCATCTCCCCCGCTCTCATTTCCTCCTCTTCCCATTTTTTTGTTTTACTTTCTTTATCCACGCCATGTTTTACCTTCTCTCTCACTATCTTCTCTACAGTTTTTTTTTATGTTAAATTTCGAGTTCATAAATTCACTTTGTCATGTTTTTGTTATACAGAAGAAGTGTAGGTTGTTTGTAAAATGTTTTACATGTTTCAGATGTTCCTTCAGAGTTGATGATAGTTTACTCCCTAGTCCAAACCTCCCGCAGGACGACAAGGGATGGGAGCGGGCAGAGTTTGAACCTGAGACCATCGATAAATCAGAATGACAGTCCAGCACGCAAACCGCACGACCAGGCAGCCATCTGTATGTTTCTATCGGTATTTCTTTCTTTCCTTATTTTATTCTTCAATGTGTAGGATGTAGTTTTGTTGTTGTCACTAATTCTGTATATGGCTACAACGAAATAACTCTCGAGTCTATGAATGTAAAACCGTTTCAGTGTTAACTAAATTCTGTTAAATGTTTAAAAAAAAACACTCTTTAGTCTTATTTAAAAGAAAGTATACATTTGGAGATTCTGTCCATTAATTTTTTTTTTTTACTTTCTTAAACTGTATTAGCCCCACAATAAAACTGTGTCCATTCTAGAAGACACATTGACAAAGTTTAAGTTGTTCATTTTTTTGTTAAGTTTGAGTCACCTTATGAGGCACAGAAATGTAAATATGGAATCCATAGGATTTAAACAAATCCTCTCATTTAGGAAGTTGAGTATAGCAATTTATGAAATATAGTCCTACATTTAGTGACTGGTCACTTGGGTTACATCAGAGAACTTGACACTGACGGAGCACTTAACCTTGTGACATCTGACCAACTTGTCACTGTCCCTTGAGTGATGCTTCAGGTCGGTCAGTGAAAAGTTTTGTAACGTACTATCGTAGCTCAAAGGACGTGCGCAGTGCCCTAAACTCCTAAGCCTGGTTTTGTTAACTGCGTCATCAGACGACCTTGCACAGGTAAGCTACTACATATAACGAAGTTATACCGCAACAAACAAGTAGACATACTGATGTTCACATTCAAATGTACAACCATTCCTTCCCACTCTAGAATATGTACACACTTATCGTGACTTTCACGCTTCAACACACAACTGTTGTTTAAATAGTTATGTTTCACATTTTAACGTATACACATAGTTGTTGGGACAGAGATAGATAGAAAGAGATAAAGAGAGAGAGAGAGAGAGAGAGAGAGAGAGAGAGAGTTAAGTACGAAAATCGATAAAATAATGAGCAAATTGATAAATACAGCTTCCTATATGTATATTACATGAGTACATTAATTATTTCACGATAACACAGCCTCGTACAATTTATATTTTCTTAGCGGTCTTACGAATAACAGTGCATTAAGGGGACAGCACACCAGTTCTTAGAAGTATACTACTAATCTCCTGTCAATCATGACACCAGAGACAAATCCACTCATATGAGACACTTTCTAACTTAACAAAAGGAGAGTACAATGACCTCAACACATTCGCTTATTCCTCCAAGCCTTGTCTCTCCTTATAACTAAACCAACAGTAAAAGAAACATTAAATCCCATGCGTACTTGGTAAAATTGTAAATAGCTAAATTAAATAAATTAACGTAGGCTACACTTCTTTGGACAATGGCCTTGAATGGATATACGTAAAAGTCCTTGACAAAACTGAAGTCATTTTTAGATAATTACGTTTAAAACACTGATTAACGGTCACTGATACTCTCGCAACTTATTATTCTAAGATTTCTCATCACCTGGTCAAAAGGAGAAACAACCGTTAGTAGTGTCAGTGCCGATTTAAGTAAATGAAAGCCCCAAGACGTATAACCATTTGGTGGAGACCCTCCTAGCTTAGAAGAGTTTACAGAAAATGAACTTACTTAAGGCTATGGTAATGACTCATTAGATATATTTTTGCATCTCATTTTCAATCTTCAGTTTATATTTAGTAAACATGTTTTCTTGAAACAGGTTTCAGAGACATCTATTGAAACAGGTTTAAGAGACATCTATTTGAACATGTTTCAGAGACATCTATTCAAACAGGTTTAAGAGACATCTATTCAAACAGGTTTAAGAGACATCTACTGAAACAGGTTTAAGAGACATCTATTCAAACAGGTTTAAGAAACATCTACTAAACACGAATCCATTATTTCTGCTGAATAAGATATAATAAGTATAGGCTACAGTAAACATACGCAAATGCAATATCTTTCTATATAAATCTTGTAACAACTTAGACGGATCAGCGGATCTTACCTGGCATTGTAAACATATACAACTGACCACAAACACAGGTCAGCTCGACCTCTTGAGTCATTTCTACGTCTAAGACCGCTATGACGTCATCCTCAGCTGGACGCTGCAGGAGAATGTAAACATCGCGTTCGTTCTGGAATGACCGGAAAAAAAAAAAGACTTTTCTTTTAGTCGAGGTGAAAAAGTGCATGAAAAAATTCTTAATTATATAAAAGTTTTAGCCTACTTTATTATTATTATTTGGTTTCTAATCAATATTTGTCTCTGTAAAACAAAAGTGTTTTAACTCATTGTGATCAATAATCTACATTTTATTTGTACTTTAGTTTGAAATGGTTGAGAAGTTTTGAACGTTCTTACTACTTGATACTATCCATTGAACTGTAGAAATGTTTCCATTTTATTTGTTAATGTTAAGGAATACACCAATTTTTTTCTTTAAATCAATACATTGCTAGATCATATGTAAATGTGTTTATATAGGTTTTGGGACACAATATCTGACCCTAATATTTCTGATATGTTGTTTAAGTAAAAAGTATTATACAATATATATATATATATATATATATATATATATATATATATATATGTAAATATTCTCATAAACTCTGAGGCTAGAATATAAATTTGTACATAAGCATGGCACATTTAAAACTAAAAAACTACAATAATAATAATAATAATGGCAATGCATAAATTCATAGGATTGAGGACGTTTGCAGTGTTTCACATGACAATCCCAACCCAGATACATATTTTGTCACATCTAATGCAGACTAGGCCGTTGTCCGCAGGAGTCTAAGGGCTATAAAGATAAACTCATGCGCGATTTTGTCCTCAGTTGAATAAAGGATAGTAGAAGACAGCAGTGGACCACTGAAAGAGATATGTGTAGATCTCTAACT
>JADKLZ010003886.1:16147446-16166257 GCA_021533235.1 Biomphalaria straminea
TCTAAAACAGTGTTCAAAGACAGTGTTCAAGTTCAAAGACAGTGTTCAAGTTCAAAGACAGTGTTCTAAAACAGTGTTCAAAGACAGTGTTCAACGAGATAGTTCCAAGTGGAAAATATGTTAGAGATGGCGTTAATATAATAATAGAAACATGTTATTGTACACAATTAGCATGCTCTACACTTTTGTAAAGTCATACATAAAGACAGCGAGTTTTGTAAATAATACCTACCTTCTTCAGTTGAAGAGCACTAGTGTATTTCGGCCATGCGCAGATGTTATTGTGGACGAAACATCCGGAGTAAACAAATGCCGGGTCGTTGTCGTCAGCGTCCATCACGTGAACCTTAAGCATCATGGTGGCTGTCCGTAGTGGTCCTGGTCCAGCATCCTGCGAAACAGGTAAGCGTTGGGTGAGTGTACTGTAGTGTCCAAGTAACCATTGGGTGAGTGTACTGTAGTGTCCAAGTAATCATTGGGTGAGTGTACTGTAGTGTCCAAGTAACCATTGGGTGAGTGTACTGTAGTGTCCAGGTAACCATTGGGTGAGTGTACTGTAGTGTACAGGTAACCATTGGGTGAGTGTACTGTAGTGTCCAGGTAACCATTGGGTGAGTGTACTGTAGTGTCCAGGTAAAAATAGGGTGAGTGTAAGTTTAGGAAAATCTGAATTTTGACTTATGGGCTATAAACAAATGTATTCTCATTTACAGAACGTCAGTTGGCCAGTTGTTAAAAACAATAATAGATGGTTAAATGTATTGAAATAAATGCGGCCGCATAGGTTGCAGTGGCCTAAGACCGGCCCTGTATATAATTGATCACTATTTGCCCACGACATTTTGCATGCATCCTTATGTGGAGGGAATAAAGTTCCCTGATTGCAAGCATTACTTTGTTATCTCACGAGGCAAAACAAACGCTTAATAAGAAATAAGTATTATTGAGCAAAGAGTTAATGTTTAGACAAATTTAACAGACACGAAACAATGACGTTACCTCAATTCTCAGCGTAAGGTTAAAGTATTTATGGTCTTGCATGCTTTCGTAATCAATCGATCTGTTTAATATGACGTCACCAGTCAATGGGTCTATAATGAAAGGAACGTTTGAATTCCCCTGATGAAAAAAACAACAACCAACATACAGATTATTAATGATATAGATTGATGTAGAAAAAAACAAACACTTTTGTTTTCATAAAAAATTTACGTATCATGTTATGTTAAATATAAACATGAATAACTTAATAATTGCTGCTACTTTATTTTAACATTCAATAGCGACATTAAGGACAAGATAAATGTTTTAATACGTAACTATTACTGATAAGCTACTCTAAGTCTACATTATAAGCCTACCAAGGAAAACGTTAGATTTCCATCCATATTTTCATCATCATCGACAGCCGATGCAGTGTAAATCTTTGCTCCAACTAGAGTGGTCTGTCCAAAGAAATATTCAAGAACAGAAAGATAGTAGAGAATGTATGAATAAAGTTCAGCGTGTGATGTGTTAGGATCCTATGTTACTGTGTGATGTTTTAGTATCTTATGTGACTGTGTGATGTTTTAGTATACTATGTGACTGTGTGATGTGTAAGTATCCTATGTGACTGTGTAATATGTTAGTATCTTATGTGACTATGTAATATGTTAGTATCTTATGTGACTGTGATGTTTTAGTATCCTATGTGACTGTGTGATGTGTTCGTATCTTATATGACTGCATGATATGTTAGTATCTTATGTGAATGTATGATTTGTTAGTATCGTATGTAATTATGTGGTGCAATAGTATTCTGTGTCATAAATATGAATCCAGTAAAATTACTTTCTTAACTATAACGAAATCTATGGCCTCCTTCAGTCGCGAAGCGACTATGGATCATCTCATGAAAATGAGATGAATGCCTGGGCATCAGCTTTGGTAGGAACAATGTCTGCCTTATGTCATTTCCCCCCTCTCCACGCAGCTGATTACAAATAATTGTTGGTGTATCAAAAAGAAGTGCAATATAGTTTGCATAAATATAATTCAATACAGCAGCAATCTTTAATCGATAAGACAGAATTAATTGGAAGCATACATCATTTGATGTTCAAACGTGTTAAAACGATACCGTCAACATTGCATGACTTAATATATTTGTTGCCGACTACATATAAGAAATAAAACTCACCTCTGGTATCGATACTTGATTGTCAGTGTTCAGGAATCTCGGGGTGTTGTCATTGACATCTTGGATAAATATGTGCACATCGTAGGCCTATCAAAGTCATAATAAGTACTTTTGTGAATCTATGACTGAAATTAAATTATATTGTGTTCTGCTAGTGTGTGCACAATCTTTGTGAGATTTATACGTGCAGATTGTCATTTCTTAAACAGATTTAGCTAAACGTGGCTCATTATGCTATCAAGTATATAAAACCTCTAAAAATATTTTATTTTCCGTTTATGGTAACTAGAGTAAAATCTCTCAAAATACTTTGACTCTGGGTCATTATCCCTATAAGTAGAACCTCTAAAATTACTTTGGGTCATCGTACCATCCGATAGAACCTCTAAAAATACTTTGGGTCATTGGGCAATCAAGTAGAACCTCTAAAAATACTTTGGGTCATTGTTCAATCAAGTAGAACCTCTAAAAATACTTTGGGTCATTGTTCAATGAAGTAGAACCTCTAAAAATAATTTGGGTCGTTGGGCAATCAAGTAGAACGTCTAAAATACTTTGGGTCATTGTGCCATCAAGTAGAACCTCTAAAAATACTTTGGGTCATTGTTCAATCAAGTAGAACCTCTAAAAATACTTGGACATATTGACCTCATTGTTCCATCATTACATACGACTACCGTCAAACCTCTTATAAAATCTTGCGTGACAATAACTAATATAAAGACCAAAAAAAGACCCAGATCAACATGCATATTTCAATTTTCAAATGTTGCTTTAGGATGTCTATATGTATTGATGTGCTTTAGGATGTTTGCATGTATTGATGTGATTTAGTGTACTCTCAAATTGCTTGAGACCCTGCAGCACAACCTGCGCATGGTTTTAAAGTCCTCCATATGGTTCACCCAAGCCCCCATATATTTTGAACATCTTGCGACCTATATTTCTCCCATAAGTATCAAAATTATGTGCTCAACATCCGTAAAGTAGTTTTTAGAAACATCTACTTCACATATTCCCAGTTCTCTCAGTATTCCTGTAGTACTTAAAAATTGTACAAGTTACGCATGAAACAAGTCCAATGTACATCCTTACAGTCTAAATCTAGTTCATTTTGTGGAGTGTACTCACCACTTGACTCAAGGACTGGTTGGCTGGCGTGCAGATGAGAGTAAAGGGAATATAGCTGACCTGTTCATCAATGTTATCAGACACACCCTAAACATAACGAGATAATACAATCAATACAGGAAACATGAATATAAATATATATACAAACACAGATTGAAATTGCGCCCCCCTCCCCCAAGCGGTGTATGCTGGACTATAAAATATTGAACACAATCACCTATTTAGAAAAACTGAAGGTATGAACAATAATTAGCACTCTCTACTAACAAATAAACTTACAAAGTCCAAACCTTAAGAATATAAAGTTCTGGAGTCTTTTGGGCGATGTCAATTTAATTCAGATGAACATAGTATTACGTGGCTATTATAAGACATAATTCGTCACAATAAAAAATAACGCTCCTATTAGCCCCTTATATGATTAATCAGAAAACTATTTTAATATATAACAAACAATATTACTATAATACAGCTCTTTGAGAATGCCTATATATTTTAATATTAGTTATGCTTCAGACTGATTTAGATATAAAAAACATGAAAATATTTTTGTTTTCAAATGTTGAAAGTTCTGCTGCGATACTTCAAAATACAGGATTTTTTAAATTTTTATTAGAGAAGCGGTGAAGTCTACTAAGCCATCAAACAAACGCAAAGCAATATATAGTCCATATAGAATTTCTTACATCTCTGTCCACTGGTTTGATCAGTCTCATGTAATTTACTCCGTTCTGTGTGACCACGTCGAAGTAGTAGAATGGGTCAGTGATGTCATAGTCTGCGGTCAGAGTGAACTCTCGAAGAGCGAAGTTTCCAGCAATACGGAGCTGAGAGAAATACTTCATTGAACCAGACGACATCGCAGCCTGAATATCTGAAAACAGAACATCATGACACTAGTGTTGGCAGTACTGGCAGTAACAACAAGCAAAATATACAATCTCCCCCCCCCCCCCCCCCAAAAAAAAAAAAACGTATCCAAAGGGGAAGAACTCCGTCCTTATAACTATATTTGAAAACCTTTATATGGTAGGTACCCTGTACTCCATAGTTACCATTAATTAATTTAGTAATTGATTTTTTGTTACTAATTCATAGTTTGTTATATGCAATATAAAATTGGAAAGTAATTTTTTTTTTGCATCGCTGCCTTGCAATTGTATAAGTTATTCTTCAACACTGGGTCATATTTAAATAACATTTCCACAATCCCACGAAGAAATTCAAATTCCATTATTCAATAAACAGTGTTTTCCAATTCGCCACCATATACCCACTTTTGCTTTGCTATAAACAATGCCATAGTAAACAATCTATAAGTATCTGTTTTCCATCAATACGTCAATCACAGCAATGACTTCCCCGTCAATTTTCGAAAGACAAAGTCCGGCTGCCAGAATATTCCCAATTTTAAAGCCTGATAAATGTACTTCACTCGTCTCACTAGTTTCTCATTGTGGTCATGTCCACTGTTTACCAAACAAGAAAGTCATGCTATTGATTTTTCATCGTTAAAAACATGTTTATTTAACCATTCCTATGCTTTCTGATCTTGCATCTATCACATATTAAAGTTGGTCTTTTATTTATTTTTAGAAAAGTCACGTGGTGCGGACCGCACCCCTCGCATCCCCCTAGTGACGCCACTGGATGGATGTATATGATTCATATACTTAAATATCAGCCTCTTAGTCACAAGACAAGTTGAAAAATTAAAGCGAATTATTACTTTAATGAACGGTTATAAATTCATGAATGTGTCCTATGCTATGTAAGAATTTAATTGGCCGATTGACTCGATAAAGAACGAGGATAGCTCAACCTACCTTGTGTGGTGGCCTCATCGACTGCTAAATTTAGAATAGGGTGAGTACCAAGGTATGGTCCCTCATCTAAAGGCTGACATGCTGAAAGAAACACATAAAATACAGAAACAATTTAAAAAACGTCAACATATAATTGCAGCCTTCGTATTCTCAAACAATAAAGATAATAATAATAGTAACAAAGCTTGTCTTCGGGAATGTAGATGAAGGAGAAGCTAAATATTGCATTCCCTTCAGACCAAATTGAATTCCTCATTAGAGACAAAGCTTCATATACATGATAGTGTTTATTTACAACTATTGACTTAAGAATCAATATATGTTTTATACGTTCAAAGATTGTCAGAAAAATTTATTTTGTTTCTGAATGAATTACCAAAGGGATATAATCAACAAACCTTGTGACGACATTGTAAAATTTGAAGTGGAAGATTTGTCTCCCTGAAAGTGGACAAAAAGATCTTGTAAAGTATTTGTTTTAAACAAATCACACATCCACACACACAAACACATAAACAAACAAGCAATAAATAATAACAATCTTATTCACTGATAGAAAGAGAACTAAGGGAAGTTACCGTGAAGAGGATCATTGCAAGAGTGTGCCCTTTATTAATTGAATTCTCTTCAGCCTGTATAAAAAAATAGAATTAAGTTTTGTGTGTTTTAATAAAATAAAAAAGTAGCTAACAAATAAGTAACATACTAATTATCTATTGATTAAGTTTTGTAATTACAAATGAAGCTAAACATTGTAACTACATAGTATGATTTTAGAGATATTTGTTTTGATTGACACCATTCACTTTTACATCGAGAGAGAGAGAGAGAGAGAGATTGAGAGAGAGAGAGAGATTGAGAGAGAGAGAGAGAGAGAGAGAGAGAGAGAGAGATTGAGAGAGAGAGAGAGAGAGAGAGATAGAGTGAAAAGTTTAGGTTTACCCTTAAAAATAGTTGCAGTCCCTCAGAGACTTCCATGTCAACCAAGGATGTGATAGTGGCAGTGTACTTGCTGCTATTTCTTGTTGTCTCCACCTGGAAGTTGTTTTCTTCACCTTTCGGTATAGCTATCATTTGAAAGTTCAACAACAAACTGATATTAAATCGAAATAATATAGCAATTATTATAAATAATATTTTATTTAGTTATAATTGATTTTTATATTTAGAAGAAAACATGTATAAACAAAAAACAAAAAGAAATGATTCTATAAAAACTTTTGCTAGAGATGCATAAAGACCAATAATAGATGTTAATACGACTTCTTGAGATTCCGAACAATACAAATGTCTTTAGTGTGTCACTTCTTGTGCCACGTTGGGATTTGATCACTGCTTTTTTTTTGTGGGACAAAGGCTGCTAGGTTAAGATGTTTAAAAATAAAATAAATCATTTCTAGGATGTGTGAGTTTTTTTTTTTTACAATTTGTCACCTCTAAACTATGTGTTACATTAACTATTAAACTATTTACATCAGTCAACAATTATTAGGCCAAGGAGAATATATACAACCTAATGTGAAATGTTTAGATCAATATTGATTTATTCCCCTTATTTAGTTTTTGTCACATTTATTACTCCCACTATCCATTCTTGGATCAAGTTGAAATTTTTTCTGAAATTTTCTTAATCGACGACCATATAAGAATCAAAACAAAAACTAACCATTTTTAAATAACCAATTAGTTTTAATTCATTAAGTTTGTTTCATATAGCAGAAAAGGAGCTAAACTCTATTTACATTTTTTTATTATATTATTTTATAAACTGGTAGTTCTCAATATACCTGAAACTTTATTTTCTTTTTGCATAGCACTTTACAGGATCTAACTTGAAATGTTAGCAAAGTGATATTATATTTATTAGAAAAAAAACTTACTTGATGAAATAGAGAATTTGATTTCGTTGCCAATGCCGAGGTCTAGGTCGTATGCTACAATTTGTACACTGGATGAAATAGTGTTTGGGACTGGGAATACTTGAAGGGTTGCATTCTGTCCATATGACGTGGAAAGAATAAGCTCGATCAGTTTGATAGAATTAGACATTTATCTCAAAGTATCTTTTCCGTTTTAATATTTGTAGGCAGGAATTTCATTTCAAAGCATTCTAGAAATCGAATTAATAGTCCTATAAAATTATTTAAAGATATGGAACAAAAATCTTTCAAACAACTCCAATTTTTTTTTGGCTGCATTAATTAACACAGTAGATTTTTAGTTTAAATGCCGATTACAAAATTTAAACACAAATTGATTACGGTTAATCTTACTTTTTAGGCACTGTTTCTTACCCCATAACCATGCTAACATCCTGATAATGATAACATTACCTCATAACTATACTAACATCCTGATAATGATGCCATTACCCCATAACCAAACTAACATCCTGATACTGATATCACTACCCCAAAACTATAATAACATTCTGATAATGATCCCATTACCAAATAACCAAGGTAACATCCTGATACTGATGCCATTACCACGTAACCATACTAAAATCCTGATAATGATCCCATTACCCAATAACCAAGGTAACATCCTGATAATAAATCAATTACCCCATAACCATGGTAACATCCTGATAATGATGCCATTACCCTACTGTCTTGACATTAATGTAAAACACACTTTGCTAGTTTAAAAGCTAGTTACAGTATTTGATGTAAGTCGTCGAAACAATGTTAATAATGGCAAACTTTTTTTTTTAATTCTAGTATTTCTGTGTTTAAATAATTAAATGAAGCTAAAGAAGAAGTAAAAAACTGACCATTCTAAGCTGTCGTCCAGTGGTGTATTTGGGCCAGGCACAAACTCCTGCGTCTTTGAAACATCCGGGGTAGTCATAAGCTGGATCCTGGTCATCGGAGTCAGTTATGTTGACCTGCAGGGTTGTAGTAGCTGTACGGAATACCTTGGGGCCACCATCCTAAACAAAACCACAAAGCAGGGAATTATCGAAATGTACTCAAAAGTAAGAAAGTTCTCAAGAAATTAGAAGAAATTTTGTTTTTGGAGGATGTAAAATTAGAGCATACAAATAGATGAATAATTCTTTGACTGTCAGGTATTAATTCCCACTTACAATTCAATAAAACAACAATAACAATAACATATAAAAAGACTAATAATTCCTTCTTTATAGATATTAATGTATTATTTGACACTCTATTCATTGTATTATTGCAAGCATTCTTACCGGTGAGCGTGCTCTACATAAGCAAGTTCCTATATTAACAATTCAGCTCATGATTTATACATAAGGCTGTGAGCTAAATGTTCAGATATGTCTATTTATTCATTCAACTCTGAACTGGACACACACATACAAATTTGAGCCGAGTTTAGGCCGTATGCCAAATTTAGCCTAGGTAGGATGATTATATTTTGAAAAATTATATCGGTTCGTCATATTTCTAGAAATGTATTCAGAACCGATTTTGAAATAGCCAGTCCAGTGTCCAGGTTGCACCAGTGGCGTAGCTAGAGTATATGATGCCTGGTGCGGTATCTCATCTTGGTGCCCCCACCCAAAAAAAAAAAACTAACTAAATAATAACATTACAAAACCTTACTTTTTTGTTCAAAATAATATGTATTCATTAATCAATTATTGTTAATTAAAAAAAAAATCACTTTTACATAAATATACTACAAGTAAATTTTACGCGCTTTCTTGCAGGCAAAAGTATCAATAATTGTATCGAAATCAATTTTTAGCGGCCACCGAAAGGGGAAAAGATGCTATTAGTTTTGTGTGGCCTGTCTTTCCGTCTGTCTGTCCGTCCGTCCGTCCCGTTTAGATCTCAGAAAGTAGAAGAGAAATTGAAAATCGGACATCACAATAATTTAGATCATTCAAAGTTCAAAGGCTACTTTTTTTTTCTAAAAGCTCAAAATCTAATTTTTAAAAATCACTTATGCAAGCAGTTTTTTAAAGAGAAATACCTAATTACTATGCATTATAAATCAGACCTAATTTAAGACAATAAATAATGTTATACATTTCATTTTATGTCACGTTAATTTTGTTCCAACCAGGCAATATTTATTAAGTAAGCAAACCAAAAAGAGGCAAAGAAAAGAGGCATAAGGATTATTGGGGCACTACATAAGATCTGTCAACTTTCTATCTGCATTCTTATCTGTCATTTGTCTTTCATATAATTTCTTTCGGATGTTCTTTCTGAAAATATTGAAACCTGCCTGGGTTGACCTATTCGGGGGCCGATTTTAAGTTTGTGTTTCCACACAAACTGTCTTTGTAACCTTGTTTCCACCAGCTCTTGTTCAATGGAAAAAATGGCCAAATTAGTGAGTCGTAAATTTGTCATTGTTGATCGCAAGTAATTCTTTATCAGTTTAAGTTCGAAAAAAACATGCATGTAGCGACGCTTTCCGCAATAGTAAAAAAAATATGTGAATCATAATGAAGATATTCGGGATTGAATCATCTAGCTTATATTTTTTTTCTTAAAAATTGAAGAGTTCAACGGGTCCTTGTTTTGGAAGTTCGGAGGCTTCTGATGAAACTGGACAAACCGTTGAAGCCTCTTTCGCTCCAGCGAAAATTCGTTTTTATCAATGTTGCTAGGAATGTCGAGATTGATTTCGACCTGAGGATTTAATAGCTGTGAAGGCTAAAAAAAAATCATATCTATCAGCTACCTCATGAAGTTGCTCGAATCGGGTGATTATTTCTTGAACAATCCTGTCCAAGGTTATAGAATGGAGAAAGACAGTCCACAAGTCTTGCTTGGTGCCCCAACGTTCCATGAGACTAAGGGAAAAGTAACAGGTAACAGGAAATCTTTATCGTATGGCCAATACGTTACTGATTCTCAGGTCTGAGCACACGCTTTCGGCAAAGGTAATGCTGGCTTCAGTGATGTCCTCTCGATTACTACTTAAAAATGTCTCTGTTAGTTTGAGTGAGCAGTCTCGGACAATCCTTGTTTTTAAAGGTAGACTTGCACATCATTTATTTCAGTTAATATAGGAGTCCAAAATCCAAGATAGGGGAGAAAATTAAAAGACTGTATGGCAACTATTAATCCACATGCTTTAGATCTAGTCGATGAATTTTATTCTCTGATAGTTAATGTCTCCAGTTTCTATAATTTTAGAAAATGTATCCCAAACCATCGTGACGGTTTCTCCTATGGCGCTCCAGCTGGTCTCAACTAAACGTTTAAGGCTAGTTCTGGTTATTTTGATGAGGATATCCCAGCGGTGTGTTGAAGTTGAGAAAAATGCGTGTAAACGGTCCAGTGTACCAAAAAATATTACCGAATTGACTTCCTGCTAAATTAAAAAATGGTTTGAGCAGGCAATGACACCGTAGTTCTGACCTTTCATGACCGCACCATTATCATATTTTTGACCCCTGCAGTCCATTATGTCTAAGCCATCCGAACGCAGTTTCTCTAGAATAATTTCAGCGATTCCAACAGCATGCTTGTCCTTTGTGTCGATGAAGTCAATAAAACGCTCACAAACCTGCACCCCGTCAATATCCTTGACAACGTACCGTAAAATTTGGGAAGTTTGAACCCTTTTTTAAAATGTCAGATGTAATGTAAAAAATAATAGAGAAATATTTGGCTTGTTTTACTTGCTGAAGGATTTGTTTTTTAACGTGATCCCCCAATATTATAATAAATTCATTTTGTATTTGTGGAGTCATGTATGTATTTGGTCTGGAACAAAGCTTAGTTCAAAGCACATGCTCCCTCAAGAGTGGATCGTATTTTGATAGTAATTTTACTAACTCCAAGAAATTGCCTTGATTTTGCCCTTCCAAACACTTCTTCATCTCACTTGCGATTTCCACGAAGTGCCAGATTTTGCTTTCAGAAAAAACGAATGCTGTCCAAGATTTCCTTCAGGTAGTCTCTCCAGGTTTTCGTCTCTTTTATAATCAAATCTCTGTCCTTGTTGCCAATACTGTTCCCTACTCTCAGGCGAACTTCAAGTTTCCTCCAAGCAAGCGATGACTGAATGTGAGCTCTGCTGGTCTCATGTTTTTCTATTTTCGGGGATAACCTCCACAACTCATTGAATCCATCTTTGGATTTAAATGAAGATTTGGTACTTGATCTTGTTGAGAAGAGTATGCAGCGTAAGCAAAATAAGGATTCTTTTTTTGACGAATAACACATCCACTTTCTAAGACCTTTCTCGCGGTTTGACATTTTCCGGAAAAACCACGCCTTTGAAAGCTTTCTAACCTTTCCTTTTGCTAATTCCTGATGTCTATACACCTCTCATACACTGTTCATACGCTGAACCGTTTTAGATCCTTGAGTGACAATGTGTATGCGAATAGTATTGTTTACACTGTCTGATGGTTCAGCTTCTTCAGTATGAATTTTTGAGGAGTGTACTAAAGACATGCTTGTATGCTGCCCTTTAGTCTCTAGAACCTGCGGTATTGAAGTCTTCTCTTCTTTTTCATCATTCAGGATTTCGGCCTCATCATTTTCTCTGGAGTCAATGATAACCGCCAAGGAGATGAAACAAATAAGCGACATGACTAGTTTATAAATCGTTAGCACATGTTTAAGATACATTAGTTTATGTTTGTTCGTGTCCATACACTTAGTCGTTTTTACTGAAAAGCTCAGGGAAATAGGAAATTAATACACACTGGGGAATTTTGGGGCCCCTCTCCAGTTGGTGCCCTGTGCGGCCCGTACCACCCGCACATTAGTAGCTACGCCACTGGGTTGCACCCAATGTTCCTTTTGGGCCCAATTAAGAATTTGCAATCTAATAGAAGGAAATATAAAAAGAAACCAAATAATTCCGCTCTCTATATTGAGGTGTCGTCTGCTGCGTACTGTCCCATGGTGCACGAGTCAAGGTTGCAAGTGAAACATAAACATGAAGTTTATTTGTTGATTGACGTTTGAACACTATTGAAAGGTCTAAATAGAATGCCAAACATGTGAACGGATTTAATGATTAGAAATGAAAAGGTTTGATTTTACTTTCGTTACAAGAGCTTTCAGTTTGATAGCGTCCTCAAAAAAAGTCTTTTCAATCAATAAATTTTTATGTTTATACTTATACTAAGTCTACTTTTATGAATCAAGTTATATCGTGTTAGTGGGTGTTCAATCTTTTCATGATTTGAACTTGAAGATTAAAAGTACTTATTCTGTAAAGAGACATTCTGTTTAGTCTTCTCTGGCACATATACCTCTCGGCTTACTTTGGAATTAAGGTCATCGGTTTCAACTTAAATGTGTCATTTATATGTATGAATGAACCATATCCACTGTAACACCTCCTGACTTGCTATGGCAGAAGAAAGTAGCTCACTGACTTTTTACTTATATCGCTATTATTTGGTAACACATTTTAAAGTATTACTAAAAGAATTGAGGCCCACAATTCACAGATAAAGAAAAAGAGGAGTAAAGTTCCCCTTTCAGTCCTTGCGATCTATAGGGCAGATCATCTGTTTCTTTCTTTAACTCGCAGAGTGCCATGTGGCCAGCACAACGACCAATGACCAAAGGCCTTTACTTCCCCCAAGATAAGTCAGGTACCATTTACAGTTGGGTGGACACAGAAGCGCCCAAAAATCCCGAAATTCAAAATTCCAGTCTTCACCGAGATGCGAACCTAGGACCTCAACTCACATAGAGTAGACCTATTTACTGGACAATGTCTGCAGGCATTCCTAGAGAACGTTTTTGATATAACAACACATACATAGAACTGTCATACATATACGACCAGCAAAAGTTAAAAGATAAATGATAAATGTATAATTGCTAATTAGAAAAATAGGTGCTGGACCAGCGGTTCGTAACCTTTTAAGCTGGCGACCCCTTTTTACAATCTCCCATTCTGCCGCGACCCCCCCCCCCCACACACACACACATACAGCAATAGAAGAATGGACAATAACAATCCACATTTTCGATGGTCTTAACGTTAGGCGACCCCTGGCAAATGGTTATTCGACCCCTAAGGGGTCGCGACCCACCGGTTGAGAACCTTTGTGCTGGACGATAGGATCTAGCCTTACCTTAACTGTCAGGACTAACACATAGAACTTGTCAGGCACCATGCTTTCATAGTCCAGGTCTTGTGCCACACTCACTGCACCGGCCAGTGGGTCAATGACAAACTTAGTTGTATTAGTCATCTGGGAAAGATAACAATCAAAGTATAAAAAAAAGTAAAAAAAAAATACTGCAGAATCTATGTTAAGAATAACTAGTCGACCGGCGGCATAGCATACGCCGCTATTTTGCAGGGCAGGCCTTAGGCACTGCAACAAATGCGACCACAGTGGGTCCCGCACTTTCTTTGGACCCGCGCTAAATTTTAAATTGAACCATGTCATAACATATAACAGATTTCCCGCGGCCTCTTGATTTACCAGCAGCCCCTTGGAAATCTCCTGAAATGTTATTAAATGCTATGCCGTCGGTCGAAAAGGTCCTGGAAATTTCCGGACCATTATTAAAATCTTTTTAAAGTAAAAAAAATATGCTATGCTATTTTGTGAATGAAAATATTGCGGATTTGGATATATTATTTCCCATTCACACCATGCTGCGCCATGGGATCTTCCCATTTACTTGTTATAAGTAAAGCGAATGCGTGAATTCATGTATAAAAAACTTTATGAATGGAGCTAAGGATAGCTAATTGACCTTAATTTACGCGATATTAAGAATAGAGTTGCACTCATGTAACAATGCTTTAGAAAAACCAATTTGAATGTTAATTTGATTAAAAATATGAAATAATTGACTATAATTAGTATGTTCATGTGCTAAAGCATAAAACTATATTTGCGAAGAGAAGTTCTATAATCTTCTTAGAGTTGAATTCGAGTTTTAGATCTAGATCTAGATCTAGGAATAGAGAGATGAGTTACCTTTCGTAATCGTGTCTAATGAACTAATGTGCGTAATTAGAGTACTTCTAAAGTGAAACCTGAGAGTATACTCTATCTGTGTATTGTTGTTCTAGTTTCAATAGTCTTACGATACAATAATCTGGAAATACTTTTAATTAATATTATGACAAAAATTGAGAAGAAGAGAATTATATAAACACCACTTTCATTCACAAAATAGTGCGGATTGGGATGCACCAATTTCCATTTACACCGCGTGCTGCGCCATGGGATCTTCCCTATTTACTTGTTGTTTGTTGTTGCTTGTTTTTGTTTGAACTTTTGAACTTGTCTTTTGAGAAATATATATATAGATAGATAATTAATTAACTCTTATCTATTTTCTAATTGGTTAATCTTTTCGATTGATTCATGATTTGTCTTTAACAATGAATAATTGTGCAATTTTTTTTTCAATGAGCCGAGAAAGGGAAGTGGGAGAACTTACGTGTACAAGATTTGTCAGAGTGACTTGATATAAACTTTGTTAAAGAAGTAAATAGTTCTATGATGTCAAAGGCAAGAGCTGGGCTACCCGATGTAGTAATGAGCACAAATGTACAGCCCCACACCTCCTTATTTTCATTTGAGAAGATGAAGGAATTGGGCTACAAGAGCGTACATAACGGCTATTGATTTCGAAATCAATGCTAGAAACTTTAAATATTGTCTATATAATTGTCACGTACGCAATTCTAAGCTTATCTATGTATTTCATAATCTAGTAAGGCCAATTATCCAAATATAAATCTGGGTTTTTAACAGTACCTCCTACCCAGGGACTTCCCCTTCGGGAATCCCAGCGGCCATCTTGGATTGTTCTAGAATTTTTAAGGTCACGACTCTCAGTGAAATCTGATTGGTTGGTTTGAAAAAAGGGAGGCTACCAAAAAGCTTGGGTTCAATGAGTCGCGTTTTAATTCTGCTATGAGTCAGTCATGTTTTTGTAAATCTAATATTTTTACATAGAAAAGTATGTCTTTGTTCAACTACAAGTTTTATTAATATTTATTTGTACATAGCTGTACTTATGTTGGATTTAAATAAAGGTTCCTGTATTTTGTTATTGAAATATTACTCAAGTGAATTCTAGATCTTCTACATCATTATTATTCAAATATAAAATCCCCTGCAGCACAATACTTCTCTCCTACGATATTGTCACATCTGACACCAGAGAGAGATTGTGACAATAACAATAACTAAAAACTGACAGACTATTTCTTTTTTTTCACAAGGGGGACAAGAAAATCAGACTTACCAATGTATAAGTTAGATTAGCCTCTAGATTTGCGTCCAAGTCAGTGGCACTAGCTTGGTATATTACAGTACCAACAGCAGTAGCCTGACGGAACGATAAAATCAGAAAGACAACTAGACAATTGTTAAGTACACTAGTTAATAAATACAGAAAGAGAAAGAAACAGTTAGGCATAAATAAATTTGAATACGTTATAAAATTTCAATGTGGTATAAAGTTTATGATGTTACTGGATTTGTTCCAAATACTTTATATTGTCTTCCTTTGTTCTACACCAACAACATCAATAGAAGGACCATGATGCATACGCAACCCACCATTCTTTTATCCAAGGCTCATGAATGTGCCCTACAGAGGAAACCCTGGACGCATTCACTGTCTCCCAAGAACATACTCGTTCACAATCGCAGGGCCTAGTGTCTTTTGGGAGAGAGAACTTGAGCTGTCACTCTCATTGGGTTGGATGAGGATTGTCTCTTGAAGGTACTACCAGTCATATGTAGCTTTATTACATTTTTAAAAAGAAATTTCGTACAAATTCTATCAAAAGACAAGAAGAAAACTAAAAGGAATTATTATAGCATTTCTTACTTCCGGAATGGAGACCTGGTTGACAGTGTTACCTCCAAGAAATTCTGGCGGGTTGTCATTGACGTCATTAATCACAATACGAGCATCAAACGTCTGGAGAGAAACAAAAATTAAATTTTATTCAATTACTAATAACAATTATTTTGTACCCTCGTATATTCCAACAACAAAAGGAGAATGTATTACAGTAAAAGTGTAGAGATGACTGATAGATTCACAGTTTAAAAAGCTTAAAATTATCACCACATATGAAAACAAAAGCATTTTTAAATAGACAGAGTTTGACTAATACAATTTCAAACTAAAAACGAAACAAACAAAACATTAACATATGTTTAAAAAAAGAACATTCATCAAAGAACAAACATCTAGAGTAATCTAGACCTTGAAATATGTTTTTTAAATGTATTTAATAAAAAGGAAAGAAACCTTACATTGTTCACTGTTGGGGATGTGCAGATTAAAGTGAAGGTCAAAAAGCTGATGTCGTCATCTGGCGATGCTGTAAGACCCTAATTATGAGATACAATACATATGGTATACTAGTTGTCTGCCTTTCAATATACCAAAGTTTTCAAATACAATTTTGTGATTTTTTTTTAAACTAAAAATATTGATGGTCTCTAAAAATATTAATGGTCTTTTAATAAACATCGAAATTTATGAATCTGTGTGCTCCAAATCAAATAAAAAAACTATAATCATTCCTAAGTTAATCACATTGATTAGGGTCTTTGTTCACATATGTCTATTTAAGATCTAGTTCACATTCGTTAAGCGATAAAGTAAGTGGGGGAAAAGGAAAAGAGAAATGAAAGAGTGAAAGAGAGAGAGAGAGAGAGAGAAAGAGCGAAAGAGAAAGAGAGTGAGGCAAAAAATAAAAATGAAGAACAAAGGAGATTTTTGAAATAATAGCCAAGAAAAATACAGATTGTCAAGAACGCAACATTATAATTTTTTTGTCATTTCCTATAATGTTCAAACTGTCATACGAACTACCTACATCTCTGTCGATTGGTTTGATCAGTTTCATGTAGTTCTTCCCCTCTGCTGCCACGAACTGGAAATATTCAGAAATATCAATGATGCTGCTGGCGTCAGATTCCACAGACAGACTGATGTTGTCACCGGTAACACGTACTTCAGAGTAGTAAGGATTTGAACTCACTGGCAATGGTGGTTGAGGCTCTTAAAAATATGGATCATACCATGAATTGTTATCCGTATGCTTAAAAAAAATGTTTTTACAATTTTCATAAAGTCTGAAACTCTACATGTAACAGTTTATTAGAGATATAAGAGAGACATGCAACATTGTATGCTGTCTTCAAACCGTTGGGATACCGCTCTTTTCTGTGCTGAATAGGAGCAAAAAAAAATAACATTCTTGTTTTCATTTTTGTTGTTTGTGTGAAAGCTGTGTGAATTATGCATAAAACTTATTTGAATTAAACACATTAAAAAATATCTCAAAGTTGGGTTGACACTGTCACGTGACAAAGACAATGTTTACTTATGTTTAGTTTTGTCTTTATTTCGCTCTATTTCAGATGAGCGTTAGAGAGTCTCTGTGACAGCCAATCATAGACATAAATAAATATAGACTGGCCAATAAGAGAGTTTTATAAAATGGAAATATGTGAATTGCAATTGTGTGTTCTTTATTTTATGTCTATAAATTGTGTTTAATCTCTAAGACTGAAGATCATGCAGTTTTTAAAGTTTTCATAATTCGGAAATCCGAATTCAATAGATATACATGTTTTCAACATAAAGTTACTTCCTTTTTCCAGTCTATATTTATTTATGTCTATGCAGCCAATCTTTACAGAGCCAAAAGTTATAGAACTCCAAGACTGAATAACTACAATTCGAAATCTATCATTTTACAAATCTTATATCAATTCAAGATGTCTCTCTGGTACAAATCGTGTACACGTTATTTTTCCCACTTTCCATTCTCGGATCTTGATGAAAATTTGCATAAGTAATCATCGTCACTAACATAGAACACATTTATTTCATTAGTTTGTTGTAATTAATGAATGTGTTTTATATAGAGATATTACTAAGGGTGGCCTGTTATGGTGACATTTCAACTTCTTGTTTCAGGAACGAATGTAAAACTCACATTTAGCACTTCGAAAAAAAAAGCTTACTTGGGACAATAAAAACATTTTCTGGTTAGAGAATAAACAGAATTTTTTATTTTAAATAGTAACCATACATTTTCCTTCAACACGCCAGAATCTAATTCTTATTATATTTAAGGTCAATACAAAAAGGCGCAGCAATATAATTTATTGTTTTCCTTTCTCAGAATTAAGTATCAGTGATGCATATATTAGATACTTTATACTATAAAATTGTTACCTGTCGTATTGGTTTCATCAAATTCAAACTGTAGTGTAGGTAAAGTGTCCAGGAATGGACCCTGGTCAAGCGGAGTACACGCTGGAACAGAGAAAACCATTGGAAAATTAAGTGGTCCTCACAACAGACAACTTCAACACGTCTAGGTCATTGACAGAACTATATTTGTGATTTGAGTACCGTTACATAGGGAACATTGATAGATATGTCTGTGAAATATGAAATTATTGCCAAGTAAGCAATACAAAAATCGAGTCTTCTCTTTTGCTGCAGATTTTAGCGATTCTCTTAATGCCCCTTTTTTCCTTTGCTTACACTATCTCTACTATTTAAATTACACACATCTGTTTGTATGAACAGGAGAGTAGTTTACATCTTGATTCTATACTAATCTTAAAAGCAGTTTTTGTTTCCATTGGAAGTCAAGGTGTTTGACCATGCAGAATCCTGACGCAACAAACAATTTCGTTAAAAAAAGTTCAGTATGATATATAAAAAAGTTCAGTATGATATATAAA
>JADKLZ010003886.1:16166267-16177613 GCA_021533235.1 Biomphalaria straminea
CAGTATGATATATAAAAAAGTTCAGTATGATATATAAAAAAGTTCAGCATGATATATACAACTTGCTAGCTCCCTCGTCATGAACTATCGACTGTTGTTCCGGTGTGTCGAAAACGACGGGTTCGAACCCTATCCTCTGGCGTTCCCCGTCGTCCTGCGAAAGGTTTCGGCTAGAATGCCATTACCTTCCAATCTGAAGGAACATTCGAAACATTTTACAAACATTTTACAAAAACAAACATTTTTTTAGAGACAATGAATGTAATGAAGTTAACTGAAGATTTACTTAGGAATGTGAAATGGACGTACTTGGGACGTACTTGACCTAACTATGTCATGTTTTGTTTAGTTACAGTACCTCTATTCAGGTTAGAACTTCATGGAAACTGGAGGATGGAAAGTGGAGGGCAAAGCCTGGATACAGATATCAAAAACGGCTGTAAGGATTTTCCTAGAAATTGAACAATTGGTGTACATCACTGAGAAAAGAATGACTAGCTTGTTGGGCCACTCGGGGAAACTCTAGTTTAACCGTTAAAGAAATACATTTAAATTTGGCTTTAATCGTGTACCGATAACTGAGCTGTTAGTGACATTCAAAGTTGCTTTCACTTTATTGCTGTTGGGATGTGAGACATGGAGGTCATCTGTCAAAATTGAGAAAAGACTAAATGTGGCTCAACGAAAATGGCTGAGACGGATTTTGGGTTTCAGTTACACAGACCGGGTCTCAAAAAATGAAATCATATGCCGAACTGGAAGTCGAACAATTAGTGGGGTTGTGACAGAGCGTCGCATGAGGTTTGCGGGACATATTCTCCGACAAAATGAACTACGCATACCAAGAGTTGCGATGCCAATACGAGGAAAGCGCAAACAGGGACGTGCTCGTATTACTTGGCGCCACACCTTCATAGAGGATTTCAGAACAGTGGACACCAGGTGGGAAGAGGCTTCAGACGTTGCCAGTGACATATCTTTGTGGAGACAGCTTGCCGTCCAATGCGACGAAAGGTGAGGAAGGACTTAAGTAAGTAAGTTTCCTTTATTGATAGATTATCTAACCCTTGCTTGTATTTTTTACGTAAAAGATTACACCTTGATATATGTCTAGATATAGTTCTAGATGTCTATATAATGAGAGTACTAATAAACAAATACAATCCCCTGTTGTCCAAGGTAGTGTTGTTGGAACGTCGAGCAAACGGTGCCAAAATACGATTTCGATACCCTGCTTGAGCAAATTTGTTTATTTATATAACTATTTTTATATTTCATTTTATTTTAAGTTGTATAATGGAAGGACTGTATTTTTAAGAAATATTTTAAAGTTGTTTTTTTTTTCTTGTTTTCTCTTGTTTTAAGTGTTTAGGAATTGAAGACTATAACATCCCAGCCAAAACAACTCACAGGCAGCGGGTAGGGTTTGAAAGTGGAGCCACCCAGACGACAGTCTAGAGCGCATACCACATGAAGAAGAGGTCCAAAACACTGAAACTGTTTTGGTCAAGAGATCATTATCCCATTGTGGTCCCCATTCCCCCCCCCCCCCCATTTTTTTTTAGAGCTGGCACTTTTTGTTAAGGAAAAACAATTATTTAGATCTAACTTTTAAAGCATATCTCCACCTCTGTTCTCCTCTGTAGTTATTTCATACGCAACTTGTCAAAAAAAACATTGTGTTAATGTACTTTTAATTCGAGTCTACTGCGCGATACATCTACAGCGTTAATAATGCTTAAAAGTATTCTTACAGAAAAATATGAAAGTCAACAACTGCGAATGCTTTTATTCTCACGCATTCACGTGCAAATGAAGTCAAAAGAATCAGACCTTCTAAGAGAATGTCAATAGTTTGTTTTGTTCCAAAGATCTTGCGATCTTACTTGATAGACAAGAAGAAATGTCTTGAAGAAATTGTAAATATCAAGTTGTTGTTTTTTTCTACCAAGTTCTTCAAGATGCTTCTGATTGACGAGTACGAAATGTTTTATTCTAATTAGGGATCTACTCTCAATTCACACATGAAGATAACTGCTTAGCAATTCACGACAAAAATATCCTAAACAAAAAGAGAGGATTACTCTGCAGATACGTAACAATATAGCTATAATGTAAATGTTCAGGTACGCTTTGAATACTGAGTGAAACTTGAAGCCTTTAGATAAAGGACTAAACACAATGTATGAACTCGCGGATAAACTTTGGGCTCCTAAATCCCATGATATGATTCAGATAAGATTTCCAGTGTCGTCACCATGATTCAAACTTTTTTTTTACAAATCCGCATTCATAGAAAGAAAAGTGTGGCCAGGTTTCTTCAACGTTGTAGAATTCACTCCCCGGATATTTGTTTTGATCGAGCCAATACATTTTGAGATTTACTGCAGATCCGGGATATTATGCGTATGAAAAAATCTTTTGTTATCCCCCCCCCCACCTTTAGTATTATTTTTTAAAGTCACTGACAGTGAAGGTTAACCCATGTCAGTGATGGTGCCAGGTCACTGCCAGGTGTAGTGTCTGTCAATGGGAATGCACACACATGTCCAAGGTAACAAAAGTGCGGTACAATGAAACTCTAAGTTGGATATACCATTACATTCCAGTATTTCCTAAAAAATAAACCTGGTCGATGAGTAAGATCTATTCAAGGTGAATGATATCATAAAAAACTTAACGTAACACCCAGACAAGGATATTCTTCTATCACAAGTGAAATATTAAGAGTATCAAAACATATCATAAATATTTGGAGGAATGATTTAAACGTCAATGTATAGGGTACAAAAAAATAAATAAAAAATAAAGAATAAAAAAATAAACCGAGTCCTAACATTTAAAAACTACTCAGGACAAGTTTCTTTATATAGCAATTTTCTTAATTTAACTCTATCTCTCCTAATTGACGATGTCAACGTTGATTTGACTCCATTAAACTAAACTGATTTTGTATTTATAAACTTGAATTGGTGTCGTGTAAAAAGAGCATGGGTACTCCAATGAGCCCATACCAAATATAACATTTTCTGATAACAAACCACAAATGTATTAAAGTCAAACGTAACTGGATAGAAAGATACATATGAGTAAAATAAAGAGTGCTACCGAAACGAGGACAATAATTATGTAGGGAAAGAGTTAAACTATTTCTGGTACCCATAAGTCCCTTGATCAAATAGCTTACAAAAAAAATCTTATGGAAACTTCATGATCAATTTAATAATTTATACAAACAGTTGGTAATTTTGTCCGTTTCTAACATTCGTTTCAAATTACTCTCAATAACTACATCAACGAGAAAAACAACAACAACATTAGTTGCTTACACGTGTCAAGTTTTGTCTATAAATCCAACTTTGATCTATCATTAGTTTTGTCTCTAAATCTAACTTTGATCTATCATTAGTTTCGTCCCTAACTCCAAATTAGCATTTAAAAAAAATTAAACAGCTAAAACCATTGAATTTATTTTTTGATATTTTTCCTGACAGAAAGTAGTTCTATAATATAGTGCTAAAGTAACGCGTTGTATAAATTTTTTATGAAAAAAACAAAGAAACTATTTTTGAGTTAAGACTACACTTTGGTAAACTGAACACCGTTAGCTTTCGTACATAAAAGTGACAATTGTAGAAGTTTTTAAGAGTGGAAAGCAATGTCAGATATACAATAAACTAGTGACAATGGTTTGAGATATACATTTTACGGAATTAACTGTTTAGTTAATAGTACTAAATTTAATTATAAAATTTCCCGACAAAATAGCGAAAGACAAAAATAGCGTGGACTGATAGGCCTATATGACGCGTATAAAAGTTCAGGATTTTAGTAAGAGAAGATCCCTGATAGCATTTGTAGTTGAAGTCTCAATGTTTTATATAAATAGTTCTAAAAGTATACCATATTTGCTGAGAATAGAGCACTTAATTTTTTTTTAAATCTCATTCTTCTTTTTCACCAATATTTAAAATGCATAAATTGCTAAAAATATACAATTTTGAAATATCGTGACCCCGTTGAAGGCATAGGTATGACAATGTGTGTGTTACACATATGTGTTAATAATAAATCTTCATTATCTGGGGCATTTGAAAAAAACTGGGCGTCTCTTGCTTCAATATTGGCTAACTTAGGTGTGTCAGGATTAGTTAAGATGGCGATCCCTTACCTTGCCATATTTGTGTTTAGTCTCTCATTTGTTTTATCTGTCGATGCAAATACTTCCTTCGGTAAGATGTAGGGAATTTGTATAACTCTTGGAAGTATATCTCTAGTACAACTATATTGGTGTCCAGAGGCGAAACCGCAGAGTGACTCTAAAATTTCCGATAGCGTTATGGAATGTTTGAGTACAGTACAATATACCAAGAAGAAACAATTCAGTGGAGGGATGGCATCATGCATTTCAGTTGTCGATCACCACCCAGTGTCTGCAAGTTAATCTCTCACTTCCTCAGAGAACAGGAGAACATTGAGAACAACATTCTGAGGTACAATGCTGGAGAATGAAGTAAAGCTGCAAGCAAGGCAAAGTACCTCCAAATTATAAGACGCCTTTCAGCTATATTGCCGATGCATGAGAACAAACCACTGATAGAGCTTCTATGTGACATTGCATACAATTTAACTTTGTGAAAGTATGCATGTTGATGTATGTGTAAACCTGACAAGTATGTAAATATCATTGTGTGTTTTTGAAGCGCATTTTTGGAATATAAATAAATACTATATTTTAAACGTTTTATTTATATTATAGCTTATATTAATTCTTGTATAATGCCTGCATATTTGAAGATATCTGAAGTGTTTCTTACAAAATGAAAGAAAAATAATAATAACATTGAAAAAAAAATCCTTTATTCATATTTACGATATATAAAGGTTTTTGTTTTTGCAGAATGACTCAAAAATGTTTTTTCCACCCTACTTAGTCAGTGCTAATTTGTTTTTGCTATTTTATTCGCGCTATTTTGTCGGCTCTATTTTGTCGGGGAACCGTGTTTCTTCTGTAAGAAAACACCAACCTATACCACAGTTGATCTCATGAACTCTTGGCGCTCCATTTTTTGTGATGGTCTTTGCAAATGAATGAGTCAAAATTAAAACTGTTTAATATTTTAACTAGGATTACCATAATTGTACGATAACAATAAGCTTAGTCAAAAACAAATTCATTAAACCCTGAAACGTACGGACTCTACAATAAATAGGATTTTTTGTTTAACCTAAACCACGTGACCTGAATGTTGAAAAAAAAAGACTACATACACTTGCGTAAACCTAACTAAACAAGAAGTGCAAATTGAGTGCCAACTTGAAATATGTAAGAAATAATAATTTTGAAATATTACGCTGTCTAAGATGGATTGCCAAGATCCTTTTTTGTTTTGTAGTTTTCATTAATAAGGATGTGACGTGAACAGACCAAACAGACCAAACAGCAGGGGCGTAGCTAAGAATTTTCCAGCCTTTGGGGGCCCGGGGGTCTTGACCTCTTTGTGGGCCCTTGCATTTTGCGTAATATACACTTTTTAATATAAAAAAACACTCATTTGGGTGCCCCCCTCAAGTTGGGGCCCTGGGGGAATTTCACATTCTCCTCCTCCTCCCCCTCCCAAGCTACGCCACTGCCGAACAGCGTAATGAAGGGGGGTGGGATTTTCACATTCAATTAATAAGGTCAGTAACAGAGTCCTTTCAGATACTAGAGACACATTTGTTGTACTAGATAATGGTGTTAACTGGCTCTTCTGGTCACACGATATCAATTACTTTTAATGATAGTAATAACTAAACACACTAAAAAATGTTTGATCATAAGACATACTGCACTTACCATTTGTGGTGGATGAGCTTAATAAAATGAGAAAACACAAAAACCAAACGTTGAAAGACATTTCACTGATTCTGAAATCAAATAGAATACGCTCAAAAAAATTACAGTAAAAATTTGGATTTATCAAGTCTGCAAGATATTATATTTTAACATGAATAGCCAATCAGTTAATAACAAAACTCTAATTTTTAAATGTACTAATCATTTGAATGTTGTTTAATACCATTAAACGAGGAAAACGAATAAGCAAGAAGATTGCACTGCCAAACAGACTGCTCCATATGGTTCCTTATATACTCGATACGGCCCCGACACACCCCTTGAGAAGGATACAACTTGGAAACGGTCAAGTCTCTGGTTATGTGTTTGTGTGTGTGTGTGTGTGCAAGAGTAGCATATATCAAAATGGTAAATATCTACTGCATATAAGAGAAGTCCCAGGTTCCGGGAATTTAAAGTAGATGGGGGCGGAAGGAGGGGGGAGATATAGGTCGCTAAAATATGTACAGGTGTGTCTCAGGTTTTTTTTTTCAGGATGTCCTTGCTGCCGACGGCTAAAGTACGTCTTAGAATCAACTGACATGGAAGACGTTTGCTTCTGAGTTCTTGCTGAGTCTTCTTTTCAAGTAACAAACGATAAGATCAGTTTTTTTCAAACTCAAGTTTTTTACACTAGATCTGATTTTTTTATTTAATAAAAACGGAGCTCGGAAAGAATTAGATAAGGATTGTGTTAAGCACAGCAAGGTAGTATTTTAGGTTTATTTGAGAATTAAAGTTGCAGATGATGCAAAGTTCATCAGACCACAAAAGTAATATTAATAAGGAATATCAACTGTGCCGAAGTTACCAAGCACGTGGCACTATATGTAGTAAATTATTTTTTAAAAATATTTAAATCAGATTGCAAAATTAGTATAACAAACTAGTATTAATAATATTAATTAATTATAGGCTATTGATTATCTTTGTTTGATATAGTCAAAGGGAAGTACATCTTACAGTATTGTTATATATGGATGTAATTGTGCAGTTCTGATATATATTCCCTATTCTTATAATAATAAAATAAATACATTGACGTTCAGGAAGATTTTTGCGCATCGTGAATTATTACATTCGCATCATTGGGGTGGGGTGAAAATGTTCCATTATTTTTTAAATAATATATCATTTGCGGGCTTTTTCAGTTCACGGACCAAAGGTTTGGAACTCACTCCCAATCGATCTGAGACAGACAACATGCTTCACCACTTTTAACGAGAACATTTAGACCCATTTGTTTAGAACTTATTTAGAAGAGTTTGTCATGTTATATGTTTGTGTTTGTAATGTTTTTACAGCGCCTTGAGCCTACATTTTTGTTTGTTAACAGCGCTTTATAAATAAAATTATTATTATTATTTAACAATGAAATAATCACTATTACGATAGATCATCAGATTCTTGAAGAATTCTTTTTTTTTTTGGTTAAATTGTTGAATGTTACTTGTTATTAATGTTGTATTTTTCTTATTTTGTTAAGTACCTGGTGACCGAGCCTCGCTCGTCTAAATAGTTTTTTTGAACGGAATTGTCTGTGGTTAAGACCCATAGCTCTGATAAGTTTGATCACACTCGTGTATAATGTTTCAGAACTATGGAACTAGCTTAAAAGTTGTTTCCCTTGTGGCTGCTGTCAAATTACATGCAGTCAGCACTGACCTTTTCTTACACTTGTTTATTTTCAAACAAAAAAAAAAGACTTGTTCACAGATTTATGTGTACTCGAATAATGTAAAATTAAGCATCAACATCCATAAAATTCCCGACAAAGAACTGACTGGATCTTTTCTTTCAAGTCATAATTTGGAGATATGTTCTCTGAAGCTGAATCAGATTTTGCATTAAATGGCAAGCTTGAGGGTATTGAAAACTGGTTTCAAGCTCTTGACGTCTTAAAATTTGCTTCCAAATTCCACAATAAAGGAATCAGAAAAAGCCTTGAACGTTTCAACATTCAACTAGAAATAGTTGAAAATGACAAAAACCTGTTTTCACTTGCAGAAATGTGAAAGTTTTTTTGAAAAGATTTAACATGCACATGCATTTTAAGTGCAGTAAACCATTGTGTCATCTGCGATGGAAGACAAACATGAAAGTCTTTCTTCTACTCTTTTTTCGAAATATTGGTAACAAAGCCACAGTCAATGTCTTTCAAAGAACATAATTTCTTCCCTGAGATCAATATTCTTCTCAATACCTTGGCCATGCTAACTCAGGGGATATAACTGTGGTACGGAACATTGGTTTTGTTTTCACATCTTCAAGTACTTAACGGAACTGTCTGTGGTTAAGTCCCTTAGCTCTGATAAGTTTGATCACATACATAGATGATTGGGTCAACAAAATTTTGGATCTTCAATGCAGCTTCGTGCAAACTTTCCCGGTTAGAGTTTACCAGTCGACCGGGGGCCTAGCATACGCCGCTATTTTGCAGGGCAGGCCTTAGGCACTGCAACATACGCGACCGCAGTGGGTCCCGCACTTTCTTTGGACCCGTGCTAATTTTAGGTATATAAATTATTAAATTAGATCATTTTATAACATATAACAGATTTCCCGCGGCCTCTTGATTTACCAGGAGCCCCTGGAAATCTCCTGAAATGTTATTACATATAGGCCTACGAAAAAGTCCTGGAAATCTACGGAAATTATTAAAATCTTTTGTAAAGTAAAAGTAAAGTAAAAAAAATATCCGGAAGAGAATTATGCTATTTTGTGAATGAAAATAGTGCGGATTTGGATACACCATTTTCCATTCACACCATGCTGCGCCATGGGATCTTCCCATTTACTTGCTCGCTCGACTGACCATTTGAACTTTGTCGACTTTGTGAATAATATATATAGTTGGAATAATGTTCTTTAATTTATATTGTTACGTTTCTTCTCTCTCTATCCTACTCAGGCGTTCTGTAACCACTGCTAAACACACAACGCATCAAGAACCTGACAACAAGAGCTCCAAAATAATCTGGTACTTTAATGTTGGTAAAGTAAAACAGCCAATATGACACAATTGGCAACACAATAAACTACTACAAATGCTAAACTGTATATCACCGTACTAAACTCTATTAACTCTACTGTCTCTTCCCGGACTCGTACGTTTCACTGGAGGACTCAACCAGGACCGACTTCATAACCAGACTAACAGACCGGTCTCCTCCGTGTCCTATAGTGAACTCTCCTTCCTACACACTCTGTCTCTGGTCTGCGCAGGCCAATGATCAGATGACCATAACACAAGTCATATTCACGTGCAAAGTTCATACCAGTACTGTTCTTTTGCCCATCGACATGGCACACTAAACCGTATTGCTGGCCTGAGTCACAAATGTCAGCTGGTAACACACAGTTAACCCTTTCGAGCCGCCAATAGGGCAATAGGGTTATTTTTTAATCAAATAGTTTTCTCAGTCAAAGCACAGGCCCAATCAGTTGTTACACTTGCAATCTTGTTTCAAGCGAATCTAACACTTTCAACACAGTTCTTCATAAATAAATACCGGCCCGAGTTTGTGTATTTGACTGAATACTTCGAAATATTGCCAATAAGAACAATCATCGTTAACTTAAACATTTTAGAATGACGTGTAGAGACAATATTTCTTTAGCTATTTCACCATAAGTGCTAATAATAAGATGTTTCAATAATTATATAGATATTTAAAATTGGTTATTTTAAATATATTTCTATTTTTATATGTTTAATCTATGGGAACACCTGATTTCTGTAGGTGTCCGCGGCCCGCATAAAACATTCCAGCGTGTGGCCCGCGAACCGTAATTTTCCCACCCCTTCTATAGTCTATTGGACCCTTGGGGCGGCATGCAAGACTCGTCGACCGTCTTTCTCCATTCCTCTCTGTCTTTTGCCTTAGTTAGAACCTCTTTCAATGGCAGGCCTGTCCATTCTTTTATTTTGTCCTTCCATCACATTCTCTGTCTGCCTCTTCTTCTTTTTCCTGGTACTGTTCCCTGAAGGAAAGTCTTTGCGAGCCCCGGAGATCTTGTAATGTGGGCATACATTTTAAGCTTGCGTTTTTTTTAAACTATAGTTAGTAGGTCATCATGGGGTCCAGCTACAGTAACCCTGTCTCTAATCTCTTGGTTTGTGATGCGGTCTTTGAATGTGATACCTATGATCCTTCTGTAACATTTGAATTCCATAGCTAGGATCCTCCACTCTAGCTCTGCAGTCAGCGTCCAAGACGTCTTGGAATATTAACAGTTTTTTTTTAAATAACAGTTTAATTTAAATGTCTAGTCCTTCTTAAAAACCAGGTCATATTTGTTTTGACATGACTGTGACCCAAGAAAACAAAGACGCTCAATTTATTCTTATTGATTTTTGTGATGCCATTTTCATCACAGTGGTTCCTTGAGAGAACATCTATTCTCCCCCATTTTCCAGCGTTATTAAGCTCTAAAAGATAGATAGTATATATATATATATATATATATATATATATATATATATATATATATTGCAAGCAAAAGATTTGGCTGAAGTTTGAAAGATAAATGTTTTTGTATATTTTTAAAATTGAAAATAATTTACTTCTGAGAGTAATTGTTTAGAAACACAAATGGGATCAATACTAAAATTTCTCTCTGCTGAAAAGAACGTCAAAGTACAAAGTAGAGTCATTGTGTTTCCTTAACATTCAATACAGTCTTTATTCAGTGCCTATTTAAATAATGCAATCTTACAACTATAAACACAAATTAGACTAGTTCAAAATTGTTTTCAAAACAACTTCTAAAATAAGTCAATTGCCATCTGAACAAAATAAATTCAACACCACCCCGCACCCCTTTGTAGACACTGCGCCCACCCTGATGAAACCGTAAACCATATCCTTTTTCAATGTCCTTCCTAATCCACATTAGGCAGACCCTACTACCACTACAGCCCAACATAACCACCATCCTGTTCGGCAGTGCTGAACAACTGAAGAGAACAGCGCACTAGTTTTCCTTGGCACAGTCTACAAAAGAGCTCACAGCTCAGCAGCAATAAAAGTAGCTAGAATAATAATAATAATAAGAAGAAAATAAGTAAATAGAAAACAAAATGTTTAAGTGCTTAAGACCACAATTATAATAATTTTTGGTAAGTTTTTTTGCGTATATTTTTCACAACTCAAAACTTTGGATCTAAATCTAAATGTAGAGCATAAACTGAAAACTAATTTGTTAGTTATTGTCTACTCACAAACATGAACTGTCTTAAAGTATTAAAGTATGTATTAAAGTGTCTTCAGTATTCACAGAAAGAAGGTATTAAACTGTCTTCAGTATTTACAGAAAGAATGTATTAAATTGTCTTCAGTATTTACAGAACGAAGGTATTAAACTGTCTTCAATATTCACAGAAAGAAGGTAATCAACTGTCTTCTTCAGTATTTACAGAAGAATGTATTAAAGTGTCTTCAGTATTCACAGAAAGAAGGTATTAA
>JADKLZ010003886.1:16187172-16201073 GCA_021533235.1 Biomphalaria straminea
AACTAAACACTAGTCGAGAGCAGAACTGGGTATTTCTCAGTTTAAGTTTCAGACCTTGTGATCCATGAAGCAGTTGACGTAAATGATCATCTATTTCTATGGCCTAAGGTTAACGAGAGCCATAAGGCCAGCAAGACGACCAATCGACTTAACCTACCCTAAATAATGCGTGGTACCTATCAGAGTTGGGCGGACTCGGGGTCGTCCGAAAATCCCAAAAGTCAAAATCCCAGTCTTCCCAGAGATCCGAACCCGAGACCCCTTAGTTTGGAAGTCAAGCTCTATCCCACTCAGCCACCACGCCCAAAGTGTTTTGATGGGATATATAAATATAGCATTCATATTTTAAAAACTAACTTTTTATCAAACTTTATCACCTTAAATAACAGATAGAACTGCATGAGACTCACAGGACACACACACACACACACACACACATATATATATATATATATATATATATCTGTAATCATTACCATAGTTTACTCTGTCAATCTATTTTGGAAGATTATGTCTCTTGTTTGTTTCTTGTTGTTTTTGTATGTTCCAGCTGTTAGTCTGGCTATATCGACGCAACAATAAAAGCATATTTCACTTTAGTCCTCCGTCATTAGATTGGCCGTTAATTACATATTATGACAGACACGGGGTAATGTCCACTAATCACTGCTGGGCATGCAGAGCTATCATCATGTGTGTGGGGGTGTCGTGCTCCACGGCTACTACACACTCCAGTGTTGTACACACATAAGAAAAGGAGAGGGCGGGAATCAATTTGTTCCTGAAACAAAGTAGCGACACGTCTGAAGCAGAAAGTTATGATAACGTTTTGTTTGAATCAAACTCGTTCATCCGGTTTAATAACGTGCTTGTTATTATAACTTTCACCAGGAAAGACAAACTAGGGGAGGTAGCCTCGACTTCGCGACAATGTGCTGCAACAGCGGATAATGTCCCTTGCTTTGTTTTGGCAAGAAGTACAAGACTACACAAATTAGGAGACGCATTTCGTGTAGTAAAAAAATGTGAACAAAAAAATGTATATATAAAGATAGAGTCGTTAAAAGTCAGTGTAGTCATGCTATGAAAGTTGATTTTACTAAAAAAAATATTTTTGTTTACATTTTTAATGCAATATTTTTGGGGTGTTTATTTGATGTATTTTTTTTCTGAAGGGAAAAGTGTCTAGTGTGTGTGTGTGTGTGTATGTATGGAGCTTGGTGCGAGCACATGTGTGTGACTGTGTGTGTGTGAGAGAAAGAAAGAGAGAAGGGTGGGAGCTAAATTTGTAGATATAAAAATTTATGATTTTTGTTTGCCAACTGTTTCTTTATCCTTATAAGTATATGAATCTGAAGTGTCAAAGTTGCATCAACATTTCTTTAAATGTTCTTGGAATGGTTCAGCTTGATACGTAATTACATAATCTGCTTATCTATAAACAAATACTGATGGCCAGATGCAGCCTCCAAAAACACATGAAATTATTTTTCTTATCAAAAATAAATAAATAAATAAACAGCAATAAAACTAAAGAATGTGATACTTGTGTTAACCCATTAGCTAAGAATGACACCGGAACCAAAGCAAGTATTATTTAATTTTTGTTGTTGCTGCTGTTAGTTTTGTATGAACTGTCCGTTCTTCCATACGTCCGTCCGTCTGTCACGTGGGAAGCGTGGTCGAGAGGCTAAGTGCGGCTTGAGCTTGTCTTGCTTGGCTACCTAGAAGGGGGCTCGAGGCTCGACACCCGACTCGGGCAGAATTGTGTTTACTGAGCGCCCAAAGGCAGCACGGGAAACTAACTCCTAGATACCCCCTCCCCCACTGGTCCACAAATGAGATTGGACCAAAGCGCTCTGAGCATGCTAGCAGCATGAAAGTAGCGCTATATAAAAGCTATAATAATATAATAATAATTGAGATAGTAAAAGCTTGAAAAAATGATATTGAAAACCCGATATCATGATATTTTAGATTACATTCTAATGCAAAGTCTACTTTTTATCAAACCATTTTGTTTTGAGGTCATCAGTCGACTTTGACGTTTTGGTTGTAAAATTAAGCAATTTAAAATATAATAGTTTAGACTAAGCTCATTTGAAAACAAACGAGAGATTATTTCTTTTAATGCAATAGTTCGTCAAGACTTTAGATAGCTACCGATACAAACTTTACATTTCAATACAACTGTTTTATTCTTCCAATCTCTTAGACTAACACTTATAATTTAGAAAGCGATCGTACATTTTCTCTGTTTGAGCAAGGCCCCAACACTAGCAAATCCGGCTCAGGGTATGCATGCGTGAATATGCATGAGTTTACAACAGTTAAATAAATACGTTTATTGTTTCTATTGTGTTTCGAAGCCTTGTGTATTATAGTTTTATCATGGTCTGTATAATAGATACCCAGTTATCTACAGAACTTTTTTTTTCTTCCTTTGAAAGTTTGTCTACCGACACACGGAAATGTATTGAGACATTGAGTGCATGGAAAGTTCGAATGAAATCGTAGTCGCAGACAGACCCACGTCTACACAGACTATTTATGCATTCATTCATATTGGCGTGTCTGGATTACAAGTTGAGTTAATCAATAGAAATACTGAATTGGGTTATATCGCCATTCCAGGCAGGCGTGTCTGTGTTTGCGTGTGTATGGAGGGGGTGGAGGGTAGCTCTTAAGACATTGAATAACAGGACCCAACTGTAGTCTATGTGCTGGTCATATGTGCAGAGATAGAAAAACGTTTCTTTGTTCGCTTGTAATGTTCTGTTGCGTGCTAGTGACACGGTGTAGCACTGAGATGTAAGTACACTATGTATGATAATGTTATATCTTTACATTTACTTATGTTTTTATATAAACAGTATACATAGAACTTCTGTAAAGACGCTTTAAGGTGTATATTCATACTTATTTGTTAAAATGCTTTCAATACATTCTAATTAGTTCTAAATTCTGTTTGAGGATGTGTGCGGGCGACTTTGTGTGTGTGTGTAGGGGTCTGTGTGTGATAATTATTATACATATTTCTAATTAATTGGGTTTATTTTTTTATTGATTCATGTTTTTTAGGGGCGATGAATAACTGGAAAGTTTATACATTTAATAGTTTGGGAGTAAAAGAAATAACGTGTCCACAATTGGTACCAGACAAAGTAAGTTGTAAAAAAACTTTGTAAGAATTTATTTAATGCCAAATTAAATTTCACTTTATCGATACAAAAGTTATGCACTAAACAACCTTTGCTCCGTAATAGAAAGACACTCTCTAAGGGAGCGGTTCTTAACTTTTTAAGCTCGGCGACACCTTTTTACAACACCTCACTCTGCCGCGACCCGCCCCCCCCCCCCACAAACATACAGCAATAGAAGAGTAAACAATAACAATCTGTATTTTCGATGGTCTTAGGCGACCCCTGGCAAATCGTCAATCGACCCCTAAGAGGGGTCACGACCCACAGGCTGAGAACCCCTGCTCTAAGGGAATTCGCTATGTTTGAATGAAAGCAATGCAACATAGTGAAACATGAAGTCTGCTTTTAGTTTTATATTCACGGGAATCATGTAGGAACTGCTCTGTAAGATAGCAATATGAGAAAAGAACAACATACAAATTACTTTAAAAAAGAAAGACAGTACCTCCTTTACGCAACCTATTGTTTTTCTCTTCAAATTAATAAATGTTAGATTGAAAAACAATGGGTCATATTATTACCTAACCCCCTTTTCCCCTAGAAAATTTCTGGTTAAGCGAATTTGTATATCTAGTACAATTTATAATACTAGCACACGCACATATTTTGCAGGCTGGCTTTAGGCCACTGCAACCTCTGTGACCGCAAATCTTCCGAAATATATAGACAAAATTGTCATTGTGGGGTATCATACGGGCAATAAAAAACAGGCATTATGTAATACCCGTAATTGTGGAATCTGGTGAAAAAAGCTTCTCGCGCCTCAAACTGATGAAGAATTACTTGAGGTCAACCATTCTCAAAGATAGATTGAAACATTTGGTAATTCTTACTATTGAGCGTGATCTATGTAGGAAACAGAATTAGTATGATATATTGTATGACTTCGTTCCACGCAAGGCTCGTAAAGTAATTTTGTACGTGTTAAAGAAGGCATAAAATGCATAGACGAATTTATTTTCTAATAAAAACTCTAAAATTTCACTTATTATCCGTAGCCTTACCTAAATTTGACCCCGCGAAATCCGTTTCGCATAGCGCCCCACAATGGTTAAGTACGGCCCTGCTATTCAGTGATCGGTGAATACAGAGTAGATTATTCTCCCCCCCCCCCCCTCTTTTTTTCGCATTTAAAGTTACGTGGGGTAACTCTAGTCCGACTTGCAGAAATAAAAAAGTGATCTTTCCTTTTTCTTCTTGGTGTCCAAACTGTTCAGCAATGAAGAGAATTACATATGTAGTCAATATAGATGTTAAAAGCATTTAGATCTAGACTTCAAAGACGATGCGCAAAACATTTTTTTTCTATCGATGTAGAGATACAATTATTTTGTTATGACCTCCCCCCTAAAAAAAAACACTTTAAATTTAATACTGTCCATAGTAGGGCCTCCTCCCATACTTTTACCAATCTTGTCCAAGTGTTTCATTCGATAGTCTCTTGTATTGATACCTGACACTTAACTAATAAAAGTATGTTAACTAGCGACAATCAATATCAACAGAATAATTACATCAAACTCCACACCTCCCCACCCCGTCTCTCTCAAGCTACTCCCCTTCCCCCCCACTTCGCTGCACTTTGTTTCTAATGTTGTGTAAACAAATCAATTTGGACACTTCAAATTCGTCACTCTTCAGGCAGGGCTTTTATTGCCACAGAACTCTTCAGTCTCTACGATTAGAGGACCAGCTTTTTGTGAAACAAAATCTTTAGAAATGAAATGTCGGTGGATAGATTTATTTCTAATGGCATGTGATTTATTTCAACGCTTCTCAAAGAGGCGTACATCTCTCTAACACCATAGGCTGAAAAGTTACAAATGCTAGCAATGTAAGATTCACTGTTAACCGTTTATGCACAAAAAGTTCTCCAACATTTAGGCCAATATGTTTAGCAGGTTATTTTTAAATTGAATTGACGAGCCCTGCCTTAGGTTTACATTTTGAGAGTCATTGCTTGTTTCCTACCGAGTGAGTCTAGTGACTCGTTTAAAAGAATGAAAAGAAAGTTTGTTTTCGATTGATTTCTTTAGACTCAGGTACTTCTATTATTTTCCTTAAGTGTTTTCACCTGATAAAAGTAGCGTCCTGTAGCAGTGTGATCACAAGCATCCATACATACATACATATACGTACACACACATATATGTTGTGAACATACACACCTATGCTTCATTTTATAAACCATCTTGTGTTAGAGCTTCATATTCATATTTATACATATTCAATAAGATGACGTAAAAAAAAAAAGCCTTTTTTAAGTCCACTATCACTATCAATGAAAACCAATAAGGAGGAGGGAGAGTCCATATACCTCAGGTACATTTCCAGCATTAAAAGAAGGTGAAATGGGTCTTTATCTTAATTACGAGGTACAATACTTAAAAATTCAAAAATTAATAACCCTTTGGTATTTTATTCAGATATTACTTTATTCAGATATTACTTTATTCAGATATTACTTTATTCAGATATTACATTTAGGCTGACATGGAACCAATAAAGAAACAAAGACACAATTTGAAGACACAATTTAAAGACACAATTTGAAGACACAATTTAAAGACACAATTTGAAGACACAATTTAAAGACACAATTTAAATACACAATTTGAAAACACAATTTCATGAAACAATTTCATGACACAATTTCATGACATAATTTAAATACACAATTTAAAGACACAATTTGAAGACACAATTTCAAGACACAATTTAAAGGCACAATTTCATGACACAATTTGAAGACACAATTTAATGGCGCAATTTAAAGACACAATGTGAAGAAACAAATTAAAGACACAATTTAAAGACACAATTTAAAGACACTATTTGAAGACACAATTTAAAGACACAATTTAAAGACACAATTTGAAGACATCTAATTAAAAATACTAAAGCTGTTACATCTAACAAAACAAAATTCTTGTCCTCAATGGTTATGCCCTGCCAAGATTTGATATTTGAGATGTTCATGAGAAACTCAACAAGGTCAAGGTCTCTAAACTGAACTAGATAAAACACTAGATCAAAACGAATGGAGCTTTAATTTTGAAAATGTCTGAATACTTCGTATCAAGTGTACCTTATTACCGCTAGTTAGTTGCCCATTTCAAATTAATTTTTAATGTCTAGAATGCTTCCTTCACCGTGAAAGTTCTATGCGATAGGAACGGAAGAACTTATAAAACATGATTGTGTGATGATACAAAGTGCAAAGAATGATCATATTACTTTTAAAATACACAGCTTAGCAGCTATTCCTTATTTTTTGATCATGTGATACAACAAAAAACTAGCTGTATATGGTATTTTTCCGATTTGTATAAAATTCTCCAATATTTCATACGGTTTGTAGTAGTGTCGGTTATTGGCATGCTTTTTATATGCTCAGGCTAGATTCAATTGCACTAGACCTTTACCAAAATATACAGCATTGGTCTAAAATTAAAATAAAACTGCTTTATTCTTATTGATTGCCAGCCAGTTATAAAATAACCTCTTATCATCCTAATGGGCTTGGGTTTAACTTATATTTATACTTATATATATATAAACTATCTTTCAGAGCACACACTCAACAATGATGACCTGAAGTCACAGGGAGAAGTTCATTAAAGGGAGAAGTCTTGGAGGTGTCTGTGAATGGCGTTGGAAAGAGAAGCTGTTGGTCTGATTGCTGCATCTTGTGTCTTGATCTTTCTTCTTCTTGTGGCCTGTATTCTCGTCTCTTACGTCTGCTACAGGTCAGTGGCATGGAGTTAGCAGCACTTTGTATTTGATAGAAAATATTGGAAATAATCGTGGGGAAAGTGGTTAATATGAGCAGAGGCGGACTGGCTATATGGGCATTCGGGCAAATGCCCGGTGGGCCGGTACCCTTATGGGCCGGTAGGGTTACCTAAAGGGTTTCATGAATGCCATTTAGTCGCATATTGAATTGTTAAAAGTTTTATAATAGTCCCTTAACAAAGTGGCCCTCTGAGCGTCGTGTTTAAAAAGAGTCTTTTACAGACTCAACATTGTAGGTCCTAATACTAATTTCTTTTAGCATATTTTATTTTAGCATATATATATAATGTAATAGTCTACATCCGTAGACAGTGCTAGTGTAGGCTTCATCTTTTTCAGGCCTACACACTTAGCGATGAAAAAGGAACATAAGGGCTAGATTTCTTATAAAGATATAGAGCATGCTTACAGTTACGGATACATGATTAAACTTAATATAAAGATTTTCTGAATAGGTAGGCCTATAATTGGAGGCCAATCGTATAATATACAATTTATGGGCCGAAGTGTTATAGAAATGCCTGGGCCGATTTTGACACCCAGTCCGCCCCTGAATATGAGATACTTAACATCAAATAAACAATTAGGCTAAATCTATCTTTGTGTGTCCTGTGCGGATTAATTAAATTGATATCTATTTGATGAATTCAGAATGAATAGTAAGTTTACAAAAATGAGATTCGCTTTTAAGATTAATAGTAAAAACAAATGGAGCTGATTTTCAGAAATATGATTTCTTTTTGAAGCCTGTTAATCCATTAATAAAATGGAGAGCATGTAAAAATAAGAATTTATCCTACTTTCTTATTTTTATGTAATGTTCTAAAGCCAGAGATACTTCAACCAGGGAAAATAACGATACAGGTTGCAATAAATAGAAATGAAGGATTATATTCTTTCTTATTCACTTTCATAAGTGTTATAATATCGCGTTAGGTTATAGAGCTATCTTGCTAATGAAATCATTTTCGTTTCATTCCAATGATCTACATTTTGTTTTCTAATATTTACTGACAGACGTCTAGAGCACAACAAACTGACCAAGTTGCCACGCTATGGACCTGGTGACGTGTCCGCCTGGGCATCAGGGGTGAGCAGGTCGACTGTGACAGATGTGGATGCCGATTATAATTACTCCAACAGGATACATGCTTATCAGTGAGTATCTCGTATACTAAGCAAAGGATGATCTTTTGATCTGTTTAACTTATGGTACGTAAGTATCTGTTATACCAGGCAGTGAAGGCTAAGTCTTATTCTGCATGAATGGTTAGTGTACACGGCTACTAGTGACAAGCTTGAAATCTACTATGGAATGAAACTTGTCAAAGTTTACTTAAATCTATCTTATCTTATCTTATATAATACAGACGTTACTTCAAAAAAGAAGATGATTACGTCCTACGCGTTATGCATTCAATCATGCCTATTTACCAGTGACTTAAATTCTGCCAAGTCACTGGTTTTCCTGGCTAGCTCAGGCAAACCATTCCATGCTCTAATGGCACTAGGGAAGAAAGAGCATCTACATTACGAATCATGGTGTGTGACGAATGACGTCAAGAACAAATTAGCTGTCTATCAGATTCACTAAATTTATTTTAAGTACTGCATGTCTCTTTATGACAGTTTAGGGTGATGTCTTTTTCTAGTCACTTGCAGCTCTGTGTCCAACCTGGTGACCTATAAGTCGTTCTCACTTCTCTATAAAACAATCAGCTTTTACTTTTAGAGACTTGCATTAGTTTGTGAGAACCACTTCTCAGAGGAATCAATAGGGTTGCTGCAAACCGATACGATTGACTCTTATTGTCTTACTGTCACCACATTCACTATACTATCTCTGAACAAAAACAACGTTCCAAAAAAAAAACGATCATTACTAAGTACTTGTATTAAAGTTTATTCAGTATACAATAGGCTGAACAAAGCTTTCTTTTCCATACCAGTGCTTGGCTCAGTCTGCACCACTAGCAATGCTACTACCACTACTTACATATACTCTTTTTTTCTTACCTGTCCAGTAACTTACTTGTACTCTTACCTTCCCCAAAACTCAGTTTCATAAATATATTGTCATTGTTCTGTTAAATTCTTTTCAATAATACAAATACTCTTTTGTGGCTACATTTTCAGACCGAAAATCTTGATTTATCCTAAAGAATCGTATCAATGGGAGAGGAAATACAAGCGGCGTAGATCCAGTAAATACCAAGACAGTATAACTCAAATAGTACAAGACGGTAGGACAGTTTCAGTTATAAACATTTCAAATAATGGACAAGGCACGACGATTAGGAAGTCTTCAGGCAATGATGATATAGTAACTGGTCACAAAGTGACTAAGTCCAGCGGTCAGTACGTCTACGGTCATGCTTCCAGGTACAAGAGAGAGCCTCCGCCAGAGCACGTGATTCATGAAACGGACGGGAAGGTTGTCCGCAGTTATGTTATCGAGGAGGATGTTGACGTGGCCACTGCCCATCATAATGACCGCGACCTGGAGGTCTCGGTAGAGGATAAAAAATTTCTGTACCAGGTGCCGCCAGTAACCCATGGATTCGTTGATCACCCTGAAATAGTTCGAAGTCACACCATCAAACAGCAAGTCACTCTTGGCGAGGGCGGTAAGCTGGTTATAGCTGACTCACAGGAAGTAGACCTTAACGAAAGCAGTGGTTTTGTTGTTTCTTCACAAAAAAGTCCCCAGGTCATCTACGGGCACTACTCAACCGGTCAAGATAACATGTCCAGCCGTGGCCACACCGTCCATTCGGCCCCACTCACAGGTGCCGGTCACTCGTTACGCCTCTTAGCCCACGAGCAGAGTCCGACATCGACCTCACCTCACAGGGTCAACGCTGCAGTGCCTCAAAAAGTGCCTCAAATAGTAATTAGTCATTCCAGTGATCCCCAGGCCAGCGGCAGTGACCAGAGCGACGATGAGGAGTATGACCGTAAGAGAAGAGAAAATTATAAAGGTAAACAATAGTCTTTTGTACTTTTAGAGTCGATTGTCCATTAAATGATAAGAGTTGACCTTGCCCCAATTTTCTAGGGATTGGTCAGACTAGAAATGAATTAAAAATGACAGTCGAACTAAAGTTAATAAAACAATTAGCTATACTAATTAGATAAACTGACAATAATAAACTTTTACGTTATCGTGATATTAACTTGATTAAAAGTTGTCTCTTTTTCAAGCCTTACTACTTCAATCTTTAACAGTAGTGTAAACTAATAGACTTGTTAGGTAAGCATACTTCACCTGATCTTACTTGAATGTTCATTTATTCTCCTTTACTAAACCCTTCGATTGATAATAATATGTGAAATGGTGATAATATATTTTAAAAAGTTTAGATCTATACATATACATATTTAAAATCTTTGATACAGTTATCAAGAAACATTCGGCCCACAAGATTCCCGACATGTAAGTATAAAGATATGCAAATAGATCACATTTATCAATAATTGCATATAGCAAACATTCAAGATATCGTCAATATTGTTTTAGGACTCCAGTATTAAGATTAGCTTGTGGTGACCTAAGCGTCTAAACCACTTGGCTACAGTGTCTAAAACCTCATAATTGCTAGGGTATCTTTTACTTAGTATCTGGTTGAAAGATTACGCTGGCTAAATGACTCAAACAGTCTGGCATAATTTAGTTTGAAACCTTTAAGCACGCTGCACCTCTACATAGTATTCTTCAATGAAAACTCTTTATATATCCTAGTGTTTTTTTTCCCAAATACATAACTTACATTGCCAATGATGAAATATTCTTGTGCTCTAGCGCTAAAGTAATTTTAGTTCGCATTTTACAGGTTGTATTTTACTAAAACTTTGATCGAGTCTTCTGAGATTGAATTTTAGTTTGGTTTGAAATTTAAGTTTTAGTTCGTTCGAGAATATTTATTTATATAGAAATTATTTGTATGTTGATCTCTTACTTGAACTATGAGAAAGAAAGAGACTGAAAGAGAGAGAGAGAAAGAGATAGAGAGAGAAAGAGAGAGAGAGAGTGCTTACTACAGTTGATACAATAAACTAATGTAGCGCTTATTCCATATGATCCATTATATACACGTTCAATTACCATCTGATACATTTATAAAATATCCGATAAAATTATCAAATAGCACCTGATACATATCTGTCAAAATGTTATCTACTAATTTATGTATAGCTTATGTAATACGTTTTAGGTCTACTATTTGATACATCGTGCACATTGTTATTCTGTTATGCGCATCCATCATCTTTTTTTTTTCTTAACAGGATAATAAAGAAAGTGATAGAAAGTGTGAGTAGATTTAATGGCATCTAATTCTTAGATTTATTTGACTAATTCTTAGATTTAATTGACTATCTAATTCTTAAATTTAATGGACTATTTCTTAGACTTCATTGATTATCTAATTCTTAGATTTAATTGACTGATTTAATTGTTAGGTTAATTGACTATCTAATTCTTAGATTTCATTGACTATCTAATTCTTAAATTTAATTGACTATATTATTTTTAGTTTTAATTAACTATCTAATTCTTAGATTTATTTGACAATCTAATTCTTGCTACATATAATTTATCAGACATGCAAATGGAGGCAAGTTTCCATAAGTCTGAGAGTTTCAGTTCCATGAATCTTGAATCAACTCTTAGGACAATTTATAAATAGAAGAAGAAACATAATTCATAACTATGTCATTTTTTAAAATAAAAAAATAATATTTTTCACCATCTATGAGTTAAGTAAGACCTCCTTATGTCCAGCACAATTAGGAATTTAATTTTAAGTATCCTGAACAGTGTAGACATGAGCATTGATTGGTGGGTCATATATTGTCTGTCTTGAACCTGAACAGTGTAGACATGAGCTTTGATTGGTGGGTCATATATTGTCTGTCTGGAATTAAATAACAGTTTGGACTGAACCAAAATGTATGAACCAAATTGTGTATGTCCAAATAGAACACAAGATAATGAAAATATTGTTTATGAATATAGCAACTGTTTCTATTTTATATCGTTGCTACATTTTTTAACTGTATGTTTTGAGTCTTGATTTAACCTTTCTTGCTGGTCTTATTTAGACCAATCGGCTTTAACGAATAGTCTCAATCTGGCCAATGGAAGTTGTCTGACTACTTACAGCTAGCTTGATCTATTTATTTCTTTTCTTAATAATAAGTGATGCTGACATATATGAGATATAAAAAATGTCTCTTTTATAATCCAGGATACACATCTTGACCCAGAAACAAAAGACACAGTGACCCAACTGGAACAAAGAATTGGTTCTGGCCACGACCACAGAGAATCTATTTCTGAGATACAGAGGCGGCTCAGTAACTTCAGTAACAATACCGACTCTGCCCACATCCTAGACACGCCGGCTCGTCAATCAGCCGTCACGTTCGGAGAAGTCACGCACATCCAGGACGCCCAATATATGGGCGGAGAAGATTCCGACGAAGACGCCATGTCGCTTAGGGACGACGCTTCCTCCGCGAAAGCCGCCTATGCAGCTATTTCCTTTGACTCCGACGTGACCATCGTTCCCGGTACGACCAAGAAGGAGATCTACACGTCTCCAGACGGCACAACCACGGAGGTTGTCACAAAGACAACCACAGTTCAACGCGTGTCACATGTGGTGGAGGTAGACTATGAACAACCATCTTCATCAACGGTTACACCCGCGGAGTCAACATTTAGTGGAATAAGTCAGCAGATTCATCAATTTAGGCAGTTGACCGACGGAGGAACGGCTTTCAATGAATAGCCAGGTGTCCCTGTGTTGATCTCAATGACTAGCCAGGTGGCCCTGTGTTGATCTCACTTTTGTTGAAATAATTTAATGAAAGAACCTCCCCGCTTCTTCTCCAGTCTACAAAAGAGTTGACGACGTAACATTGATCAATGTGATATATATTGGAACAAAAAGTGCCTTTTAAATTATATGAATATTTTGTCCAACACACTTATGACATTTCCACTAAAAGCTGTAAGGGTTATGAGAACCTCATTTTGAGAACATTGACCGAGAAAATAAAATTTATCGATTGCCCTGCTAAAGTGGAATTAAATAAAAAAAAAGTATTAATTAAAATCAAAGTTTAGGGAATGCTAATTCAAAAGACGATATCCTTGGCACAGCTTGGGAAGAGGTTGATGTGTTTAATAATATGTAAGCTTAATTTGCATAGTCTGATATACAAGTGTCGACTATTTTATACCCTATACTGTCACCATGAATGTATGAGAGAGTTTTGGTAGTTTTATTTCTTAACGTAGCCTTGTATATCGGCTTAAAACTACAGATAGAGAGAGAGAGAGAGAGCGATAGATGAAGAGAGAAAGAGAAAGCAAGAGAGAGAGAGAGAGGGGGGGGGGAGAGAAAGATAAGAAAGAGAATAAAAAATAGGGAACAATTAAAAAAAAATTGTAATAGATAGAAGGAGAAAGAGAGATATTGACAGTAGAGAGGGAGAGAGTCCAACAGTAAGACACTTTCTTATCCAGCCTTTGAATGATGCCATCAACTAGAGGTACTAGACCGTTGCTAGAGTCATGTTATAAGGATATGAACGTGTACACCATAAATAGTGCCACTGACATCGCTATAATTTTTGAAACAACTTAGTATGCTTGTGTTAGTCCAACTGTATGTTTGTGTTAGTCCAACTGTGTGCTTGTATTAGTCCAACTGTGTGCTTGTGTTAGTCCAACTGTATGCTTGTGTTAGTCCAACTGTGTGCTTGTGTTAGTCCAACTGTATGCTTGTATTAGTCCAACTGTGTGCTTGTGTTAGTCCAACTGTGTGCTTGTGTTAGTCCAACTGTGTGCTTGTGTTAGTCCAACTGTGTGCTTGTGTTAGTCCAACTGTGTGC
>JADKLZ010003886.1:16214968-16225337 GCA_021533235.1 Biomphalaria straminea
ATAAAGCAGAGAAAGGAATAGAGACTTAGGATTTTATGTAGTAAATTCCCCCCATTTCTTGAACTGTTAAATGTTCAATGGAAGTAGACATTTTATAACAGAAAGTTCACTGAACCTTGATAAGAGTGCCGCCACTGACTGATGAAGTGATTAAATGTAACATAGAGCAATCCAGTTCTTTTTGGACCTATATTAAAAGGCTACACTGTTGATTAAGTCTTAAAGTTACTTTATTATTTTTATTATTATTATTATTTTGCCTACCAAAAACGAGGCTGAGAGCGTACCCCACTGGAGCTTGGCAAGACAGCAGCCCACTGCGCATGATCATCTCCGCAGTTCCGTTGATGTAAGCGCCGCCTACCCAAGTAGCTGTAGAGCAAACAATACAATATGACAGATTGAAGTATAAAAATCTATAAATTGTATATAGTGGCAGCCCATCGGCATTCTCTAGAACTAATATTAGCAACAGACATCAAGTTATATTTAGTTCAAATAGTACATGAAAGTTGAAAGACAAAAACAACATAACATTTGGTTAGAAGACATAACGTAGTAACATATATTTCCGTGTTTATTCTATAATGTAACCTAAATGTCGAATCTACTTCTCCGATAGTCGATAGCCTATCTTACAATCACTGCCAAAGTTCAAGTTTAAGTTCAAGGCCATTGTGTTATTTCAGTAAACAACTTCAAAACTACAAAAGTCACGTGAGTAATTAAGTCTATATCTATATATTTACGTTCAAGACTTTACGAAGATGCCTCTTTGTGCTTAACTTATTAAGCCATGTTCTAGTTCTGTAAGGCGTTATTAATGAGATTATTATTTTATCATAATTTTATACGTGGCTAAGGAAGTTTATATTTTCCTAAACAGATTTATATAGAAGGGTAGAAAATGGCTTAGTTATTCGTGTGTTCCTAGTTTATCAATCATTGACTGTTAGAGAATCTATATATGTAGTCCCGGATTTAAGTCAGGGCGTGGCTACTGCTCCAGGGATCTACACAAAAATTGGCTTTAACATAATAGATTTTAAAAGTCATCCATGGTCTTACTCTCAAAAACATGCAAATATACATTTATTATTTTACAGAAAAATGCAAACCAAACAATTGTAAATTGTTTTTAAAGTAGTAAGATTAGATAAAATTTACAAGTACTCTTATTTCTTTGATCTAAAATACTAAATACCTTTGGATAACAGTATGTTTATTGATAAGTGTGTTTATTGATAAGTGTTAAAAAGTTGAATTTTATTAAATTTTACAAAAAATTTTAGGGGCCTCCAGAAAAATTCTGTCGCGGGGCCTACACATAGTTAAATCCGGCACGGTATATGTGTACCTGAGCAATGGCTCGAAATATAGAGTAAAGCAAAATATCCTAGACCCTCGAAAAAAATACTACATGAACCTATTGAATTCTATCTGAGCTTGCTATCTAAACCCAAGATTCCAAAGTCGGAAAATATTTTCCTCACAGAAAAAGACAATTATTTATATAATCTTAAACTGTATTCTAATTTATTCTAGACATGAGTCAATATCAAAACACACACACGTAGTTTGTTAATTAACAATAATTTATAGATATGTTGAAACCTTTGTGTTGATTTTTTAATATTTTATATTACGAACGCAAATCATTTTATAGCGGGATTGAAGTACTATTGAAGGTCTTAAAGGCTAAGGTTAAAGATATATTTATTCAAATATTATCTAAAGACATTATCTGATTGTATGAAAATGCATTAACGTTTGTTCAAATCAGTGACAAAATATAGATGCAAGAATGTTCCAAGGCTAAACTCTACAACGGACATAACCTCTCTATAATTAGGGCAATTTAGCCGGACATGGCATCTCTCTTTTGCAAGGGATTCAGATAAAAAAACAAGCAATATTAAAAAAAAAATAATTAACAAGTGAAACAAAAAAAATTCTTGAAAAAAAAAGCAAGCTTTTATTATATGTAATTTTATCTTATTAGTTTGGATCAGTCATGTAATTAAATTAGTAATAGGTCTAAACCAGTGGTTCCCAAACTTTTTTGTCTCGTGGACCCCTTGACAGGTTTTCTGGTTTTCCGTGGACCACCTATTTAGTTTTCATTGAATTTTTGAAAATTCATCAATTTCAAATTACATATTTTGTTTAAATAATTTCCAACCAGTGACACGAGGAGTGAAAAAGTCATTTAAAACTACATATTAAGTTTAATTCATTTTTTAATATAAATTTTTTAACAAAATTGAAATTTAAACCCATTATGTAACAGTTAATTTGCATCGTTTACTATCACTAAACACATTGGAAAATTTTTTTTTATAGGTTTGCAAGCTCGACTTCCATTGCTACGGAGATTATTTCCCATATAGAGATCTGTTGTTTTAGTAAAACGTTTCACAAAGCTGTTTTTCGTGGATTTCTTGAGCCATAATAATTTGAACAAAAAAAAAATACATCATTACCAGACAAGGTTACTCAGCCAGCTGTATAGAGAAATATATTGTTTGCAGAAATATGTTGTTTGCAAAAACTTACATTAGAAGGAAGAAATATTTAGCTATATTCCAACAGAGCTTAAGAATTTAGTGAACTCTTCTACAATACCATTGCTCTAACAGAGTTTTCATGGATTGTTCTCAGAAAACCACAACAAACGAAGAGCTGGAATACTCATTGAATGGCCCAATGGAGAATTAATAATTTTAAAATTAAGATCACCATAACTAATGAGCTCTATGAGAACCACAGAGAAGAAATAGGAGCACTGCATAATAAAAAATGGCACATTAACACTCTTGTTTGACATGGAAGTAATGAAGTTCAATTTCAAATACTTAACGCTGTACAGTCTACATTTCTTTTTGTTAAAGTTATAACTAGACAAACTACACTATACAAATATAGTTATTAAATTAAATAAAACAATTTTTCACATATACATCATGCACTCCCTTTGTGCTGAGAATAAGTTCTACTGTAATTTGGTCCTCTCCTGGTGCTTTGTGATTCAACTGATGAATGTTCTTGTGATTTTCTCTTCACATTAGAGAAATTGCGTATTTAGTTTCTCATAACTGTGTTGATAACAAATTGAAGATGTTCCTGCAATCAAGATCTACTACTGCTCCATTTGTTGCTACTGATATAATAGTTACAGGGTTTGCTTTTTCTTCGAAAGATTCCTTCAAAACATCACATGTGTTCGACTTTGTTGTCAATTATCAGTTTTTACAAAACGAAATTTTGTCGTGAATTTCTTTATCCATAAATAAACGAACATGTGCCCAAAAAAATGCTTCATGACAGGCAAAACTCGGTTCATATATAGACCTTTGAACTATTTGTTGCTTAGAAGAATTCTTAGCAAATATTAGATGCAGGTTTGTGTACAAAATAGTTTTAAAAACTTCAGCGGCTGGCTAAATCATTCATTTTGTTTTCGTTAATTTTCGTAATTTTGCAAGATATTTTAAGATACAGCAAACCATTATATTTTCCTTAGGATTTAAAAACAAATATTTTGTCAATTGTAGATCTCAACTTTAACATGAGTGTTATTACTTTTTCAAATCTTATCAGGGTGGCTTTGTCGCCAACGATGAGGTATTAAAATTTAAAATATGTTTTTTTTCATTCCAATAATACATTAAATATTTAATGGCCTAGCTATAATAAAGTATAAATAATCTATATTTGTATGACATAATAGGTGATTCCATTAATGTGAGATTTATATTCAACTCAATTCCTTTTTAAATGAGATCCACTCTCGTGGACCCCCATTTGGATGTCATGGACCCCCAATTCTTTTTTTCACTTTCGTGGACCCCCTGGAAGTCCTCGTGGACCCCTGGGGGTCCATATGGACCACTTTGGGAATCACTGGTCTAAACTAACAAAAACAAATCTGTGCAAGTAGAAATATTTTTATCATTTTTTTTAAACGCATTTTCATGCTTTTTTAGTCAGGACTCAAGCCTCCTCAAGGGGACTAATTCAACTTTTACCACCACCACTATTAAGTACGATTTCTTTCCTTTGCTCAGTACCAAACAAAATAATTAATTACCAATAGTAAATAACTAATTGTTTTTATTTTATTGATTCTTATTTTATCAGGTAAAATAAGATAAATGTGCACAATTTTAACATGATCCGAGACGCGGTGTAAGAGAAATAGCGTGTACACACTTTTTACCAAACAGACAGACAGAGTGAGTTGATATAAGCTTTGCAAAAAAATCAAATCATATATTAAGTAAAGGAAGAGCACATTTCAATCACTGCCAAATCTCTCTCTTAATTTTGAAAGGTTTATATCCCCATTTTCTTTTTAAAATATAATAAAGTACCATTTATTGATTTAAAAGTAAACTTCACCTTTTTAGACCTTGTGGTCTATAGGGCAGATGATGCAAAGGTCATCTGATTCTGTGTCCAACGCTTAACGAGGGTGTCATGTGGCCAGCACAATGACCAACCGCCTTTACCACAACTAATGTCAGGTACCCATTAGAGCTGGGTGGACTGAGAGGCGCCCAAGAATCCCGAAAAAAAATCTTAGTCTTCACCAGGATTCGAACCCGGGACCCCAGGTTCAGAAACCAAGCGCTTTACCGCTCATCCACCTCATCTACCATTTATTGATTTACTACTTGGTTAATTTTTATGTATATTCCTGTGCAGTCATCGACCTGATATAATTGTGCACATTGTCAACTTGATTCTGGAATGGGAAGTGGTAGAAAAAAAGTGTAAAAGAATCTACACAGACAGACAGACAGAAGAAATGATTTATTATAAACTTTTCCAAGGAAAAAAAAAACGTCTTCGTTCTATGGTGTAAGCCTACTACTAGCACATCTTGACCAGCTCGGCTTGACTAACCACAACTTGGCCAGCACGACTTAACCAGGCTACTTGTTATACAACAGACGTCCTTGTGAAAGTCAAGTATGTCGTACATGTTTGTATGTCATTTTTTTAAATGACTAAAATTGCGATGAAAAAAAATCATTCACACGAAAAAAAAATTACCAATAACTTTGGGCTCCTAAAGTATTAATTAACTTATTATTAATAAGGCTACATTATGTTGTTGTGCATAAGGACGACAGTGTCTCACTATTCATCTACATTCGCATTGGTCAATTCTAACTTTGTTTAGTTACATTGGTTAACTGCCGGACTTTATTCAATGATATATTTGGGAACTTTTGTTTATTGTACCTGGTTCATTTCTACGTATGCACTATGTCATTACAGTGGTCGGTGTCACTGGTCCAGTGGTAAAGTGCTTGACTTTCATACTGAATTCTTTTGATGACCTGGGCTTGGATTTATGATTTAATATTAAATATTTCTAACTAGGCTGGAGATTCAGTGACAATTAGAAAATCCAATTCCAATCCATGTTTCTCCTTTTCATTTATTGAACGTATTAGTACATCTGAGCTTTTTTTTTTGCAAAGCTTATATCATCTCACTCTGTCTGTCTCTCTGTCTGTCCGTCTGGTACTAATTTTGAACACTTTATTCGTCCCAATTCCTATTGTCGTATCAAGTTGAAACTTTGCACAATTATACATTATTCCTAGCAACACATGAATCCATTAACAAAAAAAACTAAATAATTAAATAGTGTTAATTTATTAATGTGCTCATCGAAAAGGGAAACAAATCTTAGAGCTATGAGAGATATTGTAGAGTTTTTTTCTCTTTAGATGTTTTTTTTTTAAATAAAAGTATTTATTTAGTTTGCTTGTTTATCTTCGTTTTTTTTGTATTTCATAATTTTAACTAGTACACTGTATGACATTTTCAAAAGAGTTCATTCTGTTACCGGTGATCAACATTTATTAAGCTGGCAAACTCGGAAGTCGCTTTTTACTTACAAACAATAGTTTGTTTTTCTTTCAACGCAATCTCATTGAAATGCTCTTATAATGAAAAATAAGGGAAACAAATTATATAGAAGAAAGGCACACATAATTCCTATTTCATACGGTCTATTCCGAGCTTAGTGCTACACAACTTAATTTATGTGCATACATTTTGTGCACTTAAGTGTCCTTTTGTGTTTTATTGAATATATTATAATAACAATGGAAATAAAGTATTTCAATGATTGTTTTAATAATGACCAAAATTTTAAACTTTTTTTGATTCCCAGAATGAGCTGAAGTTGTTGAAGACGTTCTTTAGCACTCTAATAAAACGAAATCATGGTGTGTGTGTGGGGGGGAGGGGTAAAATAGCTTTCAAAAATGGACTTAAAGCCAGTGTAATTTCACAACTGAGACAGTCAGGACAAGATCCAACTGTCCAGTCAAGTGTAGAGAAGTACTTAATTCTGAAATGACCCTGATCTACGTAGGCAGAAATCTGCCAACAAGAAGATCCAACTATTGAAACGCACGCAAAACCCTCATATAAAATCGCAATGTTATAACATCATTCAATGGTACAACGACTTTGGTTCATCTCGTAAATTCCATCTTCATGTGAATGTAGAGCCTTACTCTGAAGAGATGTTCCCATTCACATACAAGGCAAATAAAGTAACATTCCCCTTAGTGGCAGAGAAACCAAGCATTTTTAGTTTGGCTCGCATTCTTCCTGAGTACCAAAAGCTATATTTATACTCACAAAAGCTATATTTATACTCACGAAAGCTATATTTATACTCACAAATGCTATATTTATACTCAACGTTGGTTTTATTTACAAGGCCATTTCATAAGAAATAAATGCTTTCATTTCTCTATATTACACAATAAAGAGATGTGACGCAACGCAACCTTGTGGAGATATTGCAACATTGCTATAACTTTACTGAGTCTACACCAAGACCCAACCGCCAATCAATGTCCAGCCCTGAGTCACGTGAGCAAACTCTCCTTCCAGAGAATGTTATTTTATTGTAAGGACGTGGTAGCCTGGTCTAAAATTGGCCTAATAAAATGTGTCCCGGGGAGGGCCGACGGGAATCTTGTACCAACATGTACAGCAAATATCGTATTGATCGGGACAAATAGAAGAAGAAAACCCTGTCAATGGAAACTTGTTCTAAGATCACTTTACTTTTTTTTTTTCATTTAACATGATAGACTTTTTTAAAAAGACTACTAAAAGATTCATTCATTAAAAAAATATGTTTCAACATTGCATGAAACAAAAGCCAAGAAAACTAGCTTCTGGAGTTTACATTGTCTATGGCATCCGAAAATGTCTTGGGTGAGTTTTGTTTATACAAGTTGTCTCGTATACTTTTGTCATAATTTTGTTTCTTATATAATTTTAATGTCATGTTTCTTATACAACTTGTAAATGTGATGTCATGCCTAATTCTCCAGTACGTTTCCCAAAGTTGCACGCTACTGATCAAAAGTGGCAAGTGGTGGATTATAAAGTTGGTAATAAAAGTTTGGATTAATTAATTAATTATTTTTTTGAGATCACTGTAAAGTGTAAGCCATAGTGACCTTAATCTTCAGCTACAGTTGTTAAGAAAAACAAAAACAAGGATCGCCTTCTTGACGAAACAAAACAAACAAGTATAATACAATATACCAATACGCCAACCACTGTGTCAGGGAGATGATTGTGAAACTTTTCTTTCTACTAACAATAAAGGGGGCTAATTCAACTTTATCCGTCAAGTAACATTTCTTTCCATTGTTCGTGATTCCAAACAAATTAATAAATTACCAATAGTTAATTAACTATTTTGTCAATTTTTTTTATTGATTCTTGTGTTGGCAGGTAAAAATAAATATTTGTGGGAAATTTCAGCTTGATCCGAGATTGGATGGTGGAGAAATTACGTGTTCAAGCTTTTAACTAGATAACAGAAAGAGTTGATATAAGCTTTGTACACTATAAAGGCAAAATTCTTTACATAGAAGAAAGATAAGACAAAAAGACAGAAGCTCTTTTAAGTCTTAAGATACTGAATCAGGTCACAAGGCCACAATCACTGCCGTACACTGACAGAGAAGGGGAGGTAAATTTCCCTGGGGCAACACCGCAGCTAATGACCGCAGAAGCGTTGATAGTCTGCCAGCAAAGCGCCATCAATAAACTAATCGGGCGGTGTAGTGGCAGAAAATAGCATCCCTCAAGTGGTGCACACTCTTAGATTGGTGAATGTGAATGTGTGTGTGTGCTATAGTGAGGACACACTGGCCAATGACAAATATTTACACAGCTTGCCACAATGAGCACACTTGTTATCAATGGGAAAATCTCTTAGCTTTGTTTCCCTTTCTTTGTCTAGGCTGGACTGATAGTCTTCATGGAGACATTCATCTATTATAAAGTGATGCCAATACACCTGAAAATTATCATCGGTCCTTTTAATCAAGAAGCACTGTACACTGAACCCGATTACAGTCGTTAGTTGTTTTAAGCACACATTTAGTGATCACTTTGGTGTTTACAATATAGCGATAATTAATAGGATATATTAATAAAGCTAATTATTTTTAAAAAAATTCAAATTAGAAAAACCCAAAGCTTATATAGGGGAAAGAACTGCACATTAACAGCCGTATTTCTCAGTACTGTAAACTCTATTTCCCTATTTCTTTATCAAACGAAATTAATTAACCACCACTAAATAGTTAATTGTTTGCAAAGTTTCAATTTAATCCATGAATTGGAAGTGAAAGAAAAAACGTGTATATATTTAAATCGGACAGACAGAAAGACAGACGGACTGTGTAAATTGATATAAACTTAGTAAATGCTAAATCTATATTTATATAGACAATAGTTGATTTTGTTTAGTTATTTCTATCTTTGACTTTATTTTGCTTTTATTTTGCTTTTTCTATATTGACTTCCTAGTCTTGTGATGTTCACTTTACTGTAACGACAAAATCATCCCCCCTCCCCCCCCAAAAAAAAAAGTTCATTCCGAAAATGTTTGATTTAAATTATGACAATCTCAGTCTAAACCTAGAATCTAAGCTTAAACCTAATATATAACACAAAACTTTGCTTTGAATCTGTTCCCTAATCCTACAGCAAACCATATCAGAGTATGAAAACCCCAATTCATAATACTATATCCAAAACAACCCAGATTATCTAGCATGAAAATGACTACATCATTAATAATTCTTTTTAAGTTGAAGAAAAATTGCTTCATCAAAGCCTAATTCAAGAAATCTCGTTATATAGAATACCTTTCCACCCTTAAGCAATGCATATCCCATGTATGTAGACATAAATATTGACCCGAGTAGAAACAATGTTTACAGTTGGCCATTACTTCCACTCAACCAACCATCCCTCTTTTTTTTTTCGTTCTTTTAATTTACAGGAAATAGCTGTCATTATATCCCCAGGTCAAGCAAGCTGTAAACTGAAACAAATAACGCTCGGTGGGCCATTGATTGTGTCAGGTCTGATTTGCTCTGATTTATGGCCTGGGCCCACACAGGATCTTTAACTCTGGCCTTCGCCTGGCATTAAACGAACAAGGTGATTACTGAGGCAAGAACTACTTCCAGAAGGGGGCAGAAGAATAGAGTTAAACTGTTGTGTCTGAAGTTGTAATTAGTTTGTTCATGTTATAAGTAGGAAATAGGCAGACTAGTTGGTTTTTAGGCAAACTAGCTGGTTTTTAGGCAAACTAGTTGGTTTTTAGGCAATTAGTTGGTTTTTAGGCTAACTAGTTGTTTGTTTTTATGAACATCCATAATATAAGATGAATACATTATTATTATAGTTATTATAGCTTTTATATAGCGCTACTTTCATGCTTATACCATGCTCAGAACGCTTTGGTCCAATCTCATTTGTGGACCAGTGGGGAAAGGGGGTATCTAGGAGATGGTTCTCTGTGCTGCCTTTAGGCGCTCAGTAAACACAACTCTGCCCGAGTCGGGTGTCGAACCTCGAGCCCCCTTCTAGGTAGCCAAGCCAAGCCAAGCTCAAGCCGCACTTAGCCTTTCGACCACGCTTCCCATTATACATACACATACTTATGACAACATTACGTGTAGAGAAAAACACACCACATAAGAGTGATAAGATAAGATAGGAACCAACTCATTGAGCAACGGTGCTACGGAGAAGAAAAGATCAGATTTGCTTATAGCTCTGCAGTTCTGTGGAATAATAACTAAGAAACAAACACATTTTCATTTCTGAAAGTACCACTTGTTGAACACAGACACAACTAGGGCGTCCATTGTATAACTACGTCTGAGACTTGTTGAACACAGACACAACTAGGGCGTCCATTGTATAACTACGTCTGAGACTTGTTGAACACAGACACAACTAGGGTGTCCATTGTAAAACTACGTTTGAGACTTTTTAAACACAGACACAACTA
>JADKLZ010003886.1:16291116-16302764 GCA_021533235.1 Biomphalaria straminea
TGCATCTTTCTTCTTGTTTAGAATAAATGCATCTTTCTTCTTCTTTATATTTGTCATTTTGGATTGAGTCTAAGACTCTTGAAACTCTAGGCAAGTCTCCATCCTCCTGCCTGAACAAACATCTGTCTGGGAAAGAACTAAGCAGTTGTAAATTATTACTATTAATGATGACTGCTCATAAAGAAAGGAGGCCAAAGACCAAGCATACTGGGGAAAATAACAAGCATTACCCCTGGAAAATATATCTTTCAAAAAATTGTTTCCTTTCTATCTTTATTAATTTTGAATTGTGCTGCACATTTTATCTGTCCATTAATTTAAAAAAAAAAAGTTATATTAAGTGAAGGTGAATGCAAAAAAAAAAAAAAAAAGGTGAATGAACAGACACATTTGTATTTTGAATATATACGAACATCAATGAAATGTTTTGTAAGAAAGAGATACAATTTATTTTTGTGTTTGTTATTAGTTAAAAGTAGGTTGAATACCATACTGTTAAATTAATAATTGTGTTTTATGGGAAAAATTGAATAGAATCTACTTTTTTTTAAAAAAAGGCTGTCAACTATAAATCTCTAGATCAAGTTATTAAGGAAATAAAACAGTTCAGCCAAAAGTCCCTTAATCCTCATTTTGCATGTTATGTAAAAGATAAACTGAGGTATAAATGTAGATCTTGTGTGCTATTGTACAAATGTTTTCTCTAATCATGTATTGTTTTGTTTTGTAATACATATTTATAAAACAAATTTCCTCATGGATAAAAAATATTATTATTATTATTGATATCAGCATAAGGGTAATCAATCTTGATTAGTCTTAGTGCTGGCAATGCAAAACTTTTGTAAATGTTTGATAGTAGTTATAGTTACTACCTCTGTTGTGGAACTTGATGTTTAAATTTATAACAATTATTAATTTATAGACTTATGCAAATATTAGTACTTTGAGCTCGGCAAAAAAAAAATAAATGGGAAGTACTTTTTCTTTGCGAGAGACATAATAAAATATAGAAAATATATGTTATGTTGTGTAGCTTTTTCATCACACTTAGAATAGGTTATCAGTTAAGTTGCTTTCAGTTTGTTATTAATATCAGATTTGTTGTCATTGACAGGGTCAGATGGATTTAGTGGAAACTGCTAACATCTGGAAACAACGTAATCATGTCATGATGTTTTTTAAAGACACTGTCAATCCCAAGCCTACAGATTTCTTGTCCAAATTCTATGAAGGACAAGATTAAATTGTGTTATTTCTAGGCGCTGTCTGTGAAAGAATCGTGTTGTTGTCATGGAAAGACAAGTCTTGCATCTAGCTCTTGTACATAGAAATTAACTATTCATTAGTTTATAAAGAAAATGGAAATTCAAATTTCGTGAGATACAGAGTTTTGTAAAATTAAGATGTGACTTATGATTCAGTTGGTTTTACTGTCTTCTTTTTAATTAGTAAGTGTAAGTGTATATATAAAAGGTGGGTGTGTGTTTTTGTTTTGTTTCATAGCTTTTGTTGACTTTTATCAAAGGCACATCACTCTTTAGTAAATCAAGTGTTTAGCAAAGAAATAAAGATGATGTATGAAACATTTAGAGATTAAAACTATGAAAATATAAATAGTTGTCAAATTGTTTTATTTTTTTTTTAGATTTGTTGTGATTAAATTCTGTTAACAATTTGAATAATAATAAATCTTACTGTGTGTTTAGATTGTGCTTACATACCACATGTTTGTTACTTTCTGTATGATCAACGTTACTGCTGTTAACTCCATTATTTGAATGGGTAGCTACATTTAGCTAAGCTGGTTATGTATCCACTCCCAAGCAATGATTTAGAGTGCAAGATGTACAACATATGTGCAAACCATTTAACAGTATACCAGTACTCTGGACTGGACTATAGTGCAATCTGATTAATTGGACTACATTTGGATATAAATCATTTTGGTCTAAATAACTGGCTGGTCTGATTAACTGGACTCAACTCAAAATGTATAATTGGATTTGTTATGATACTTTAGAATTAGGCCCAAACAGCTTCTGGTCCAATTAACTGGTAGTCTAATTAGCATAAAGATGCTAATACCATCTTAAACTATACATATAATTATATATAAAGTATGATGTCCAAAACATAATTGGAGATATGACCTAGTGCAGTTAATGTCTGGACTGACTCCAATTTGTGCAAGTTTGAACCTTATAAAAAAAGAGATACCCTCTATACTGTTTTGCTATGAACTACAGAAGATGTTTTGTGTACTGAGTTATTTGTTTTCATTAGTTTGTTATTAAAGATATATTTAAAGTAGATTTCTTTTAAACAATTGTATACGGTACATGAACAGTTGATGACATTAAGATCACGTTATTGTGTTTTTCTTAACTAGAGACTTTTAAGTCTGGAGTAATACTCATACACACTTTTGTTTTGAAACAAAACAGTTGTTGATAAGAGATTACTTTGTTACCATACTTAAACAAACGTTTTTTAATGAAATATTTTTAAAATCAACTGTGGACTAATTCTGAACCTATGTGATTCAATAACTATGAAATCAGTAAACCTCTGAACAGTTATTTCAGAACACTTCAACTTCATAGAACTCAGGAGAGTAAGGAAACATATAAGTTAATATTTCATTTTTCACATTATCAGAAATATACCGTGTGAATAGTCTAAGAGCTGAGCCGAAGGCTCTTCGAGCTCTAAGTTTGAAAAAAAACCTGTCTGAATCCGTCCGAGAACAAAAACAAACAGTAAAAAAAAACAAAGCTGCGGACTACAGGTCTGTCTGGGAGCGACCCGAGTCAATGCCTATAGGGCATTGCTGTTTCCAATACCACTCGGTGGCACCGGGGGCCTCCACCATCTACCTTCGTTATACCGCTGGATAGTCATAAGTGCTGAGCCGAAGGCTCTTCGAGCACTAAGTTTGAAAAAAAACCTGTCTGACCTCACTGCCCGAAAATCAAACAGTAAAAAAAAACAAACCTGCGGGCCAACAGGCCTGTCTGGGAGCGACCCGAGTCAATGCTTATAGAGCATTGCTGTTTCCAATACCACTCGGTGGCACCGGGGGCCTCCACCATTTACCTTCGTTGTACCAAGCTAACTGTGCGGAATCCGCCATTGATGAGACGGTCCCTTGAGGAACAGCGCATGGATTTGTGACTGGTTTGTGGGAGCTTTCTTACAAATCCGCACCGTGAAGGGGCAGACTCGTCCGCCCATGGGCACTCCCACGGGAATCATATTTGTTACCCTTTCGCCTAGCCACTTCCTCTAGTGAGCCGTTTCCACGGGAGCGCCACGTTGAGGCAGGATAACGTGCTCCCGCCTTCGTTATACCAATTAATTTAATAGGCCATAAAGGGAAATAGTGTTGTGATTTTCATCGTTTTCTAATTTTGGAGCGGTTATCTCCCTTCATTTTTATAATACTATCATTCTTAATTGCAAAGATGGTTTCACTAGGAGTGATCTAAAGGCTATGTGAGACACTAAATTTGGGTAAAAAGGCCTAAAATTTCAATTTTCAGTTTTAACCTAATTTAAATAGCCCAACCATTTCTGGACATAGAAATATAATTTTCACGATTGGCAAATAATTACTTATTTTTTTATAAATTTTTTTTGTAAGGTATATACATTAGTTTTATATAAATTTTTCTTCTTTTTTTTCGATTTTCTCAAAATACCGGTACTATTTTTATTCACTTTTTTTACTACTCCTTCACTAATTCTGCATATAATTCAATCAAACTTGTCCAGCTTATTATTTATACCATGTACAACAACTTGTATAGAACATTTTTTTAAATTTGAATTAATATTTTGTCTTAATTGCAATAAAATACTTGAAAAAAAAATAAAAAAAAATTTGGCAAGGTTAGAAAAAATTTTTATAAAAAAATGTTTTTACTATATTCAGAAACTATTCTATAGAAAATGTTCTGGAATGATTGGTCTACACATTGTATATTTTTGTTTGGCAATAGCTTAAATAGTTTTAAAGCCTTAGCGATTTAAAAACAATTATACAAAAACCCAATATGGCGGCCGTTGCCATGACAACCATTAATAAGAAAACATTTTTAACCACATTTTTTAAAATGGTTATTCATAGGGAGTATACATATAAAGTTTGGAGTAATTTGATTAATAAATTTAAAAAAAAAGGTGTTTAGTGTCACACATAGCCTAAAGACTAATTTTGGTATTTAATTCACATGAATTATTGTAGAATAACTAGAGCAACACAATTAACCTGCTGATTTATCGCACATCCCTAAGGACTTCTCCTTTTCATTGATGCCGTCATAACTCCCATTTCACGTTCACACATTTTACTTCGTTAGAAAGTTCTTGGATTGTCTCGATACTCGTTGGATATTAAATGAGTTTAAGATTTTGTTATGAGATCATCATGAGGCCTAGACAGACTCTCTATGTGCTCCTCTGAAACGAGCTTTCCGTATGTGATGTCTAGAAGCTTCCTAATGTAACTCTTCTATGATTTGTAATTTATTCCCAACTCATGTGCCCTTTCACTGTCACATAACAGTTCTAGCAAACAAAAGTCAAACTAGAGATTAACATTTATCTTACATTTATATTGAATATACAGTTATTGTTAAAACATTCATCAATGTCGTAAAAAATGTTTAAACTTAAAGACTGCAGCTAGTTAATGATAGTTCCAGTATTTCTTTTAAATTATTAACTAAAAGGAAAATGTGAAATAAAGAGAATATTTCGAAATAACTTTAAGTCTCATCGATTCAAAACACATACAGACTGTCGTACACACACACACACACCACTGAGTAGCCTACTACCTACTTGTTGATTGAATCCATTAAGACTGGTATTGCTTAATGTCTGACACTCAGACGAAGATCACTGCGGCAAAAAAAAAAAAAAAACGCTTAGAAAGAAAATTCAGCCCCTAACAAATCATTGAAATAATCTATTTATAGTACACTAGTACAGGCTGTATGGTCGTAATTAGAACAAACAAAGTTTTAAAATAAATCTTTGCTTTACCAAATTGTTTTTGTTTAGAGAAATGTCATGGTTTCAGCTTACTCAGTGTAGTATGATCCAAACATTTGCCTGGACCAGTTGGAAAAAAAAAGAAGGGAGTATCTCTGTGAATACAACCAAAAATGGTTCCGCAAGGTTGTCATTGCCGGAAGTGGTAATGGATGTAAGCACTCCACTACCTATAAAATGCTTCCTAATGGCATGCGTCTCAAATAGCCTCTGACAACCAGTCCAACTCCCGGCCTTCACGTGTGGCTCAGATATTGAGTCCGGCGGAACTGTTCTTACTAACAGGAGAAGGGGCACAGGCGAGTAACTGGCGCCTTAACCAGTAAGCTTCGGGCAGGAGGGGCTCGTTAGCCATGGCTGGCTACCCACCTAGGAGAAGGAAAACTCTGATTTCAAACCTCTGCTGCCTTGCAGCTATACCCAACCAAGGGATAGGCTTCGGGAGTCAACCCTGAGGAAAAATCAGGAGCTGGCGACCCTAAGGCAGTTTGCAGCACCCAGTGCTACACTCTGGCAGAACCTGCGACGCTGCTGACCCCAAACTGTATCGGCACTGCCGTTCCTATGGATACATCAGCTGCGTTGAGAGGGGGGAACTGATGTGTGGGCAACATCGTTCCGACCACAGCTTATGCCCAGGCATTCATCTCATTTACATGAGATGATCCATAGTCACTTCGCGACTGACGGTGGCCATAGACAACCGGCATAGCACCATTAAAAGGAGAAGACAACATAACGCATAACAATAATGAAACTAAAGCTAACATCCTAAACAAACACTTTGCATCAGCATTCTCAGCCCCAGGAGACAAAGACATATCAATTAATTTAAACCAAGTAGACAATATAGGAGAGATAGAAGTACAGGAAAATGGAGTCCAAAAACTATTAGCCAGCATCAAGCCGAATAAAGCGTCGGGATCTGATGGTATTCCAGCTAGATTACTCAAAGAACTAAGCAAAGAACTAGAACCTGTGTTCAAAATACTTTTTCAGGCATCTCTTAACCAGGGCAGAGTACCAAGGGACTGGAAAGAAGCTAATGTCACACCTCTATTCAAAAAAGGAGAAAAATCTGACCCAGGAAACTACAGACCAGTATCACTTACCAGCATCACATGTAAAATCCTAGAACACATAATATGTAGCAACATCATAAACCACTTAGATAAACATAATGTCCTTACTCCATACCAACATTGCTTTAGGAAACATAGATCATGTGAAACACAACTAATAGGACTAATTGATGACTTTTCAAAAGGTTTAGATAATAGTGAACAAATAGAAGCTATCTTACTAGATTTTTCCAAAGCCTTTGACAAAGTTCACCACCATAGTTTGCTTAAAAAATTAAAATATTTTGGTATTGATGGTCCATTGCATCAGTGGATTAAAGATTTTCTGATAGCAGAGGCGTCACTAGGATGGGTGTCACCCGGTGCGGTAAGATCAGGGTGTCACCCCCCCCCCCCCCAGCGTTCCACATTTTCTTCCCACTTAAAACAATCGTTGGTTTGTTCTTTTTTTGCGCAATAATACAGTTCGTTGATTGCTGCTGTTACACTTAGTTAAAATGAATGTCGATACCATTTAATGTTTTTATTTATTTTCTTTTGTCGCTGACATTTTATAGTTAATTATTACATAGATAAACATCTTAGATTTTAAATTAGAAACAAATTAAACATCAGCTGAACAAAATTTCCTTAGTAGACATTAAAGAGCTCCTAATGGAAGTGTATGAATATTATAGTGCTAGTTCCCTGAGCACGACTACTTCAAAAAAAATGCAACTTTATGAAAGGTATATAGATCAGTACAAAAGTTTGAAAGAATTTTTTTTATCGTAACATTTAAAAGTTTGGAAAATAAAAACTTACATTTAATTTTCTGTATTTCAAATATGAAACCGCATCACAAATCATGAGATAAGAGACAGTGTTACTGCAGCGATCGGACCCCATGATGACCTGCTAACTACTGTGAAGAAACGAAAGCTTAAAATGTATGGCCATGTAACAAGATCGTCGGGACTCGCAAAGACCTTCCTCCAGGGAACAGTACCAGGAAAAAGAAGAAGAGGCAGACAGAGAAAGCGGTGGGAAGACAACATCAAAGAATGGACAGGCCTACCATTGAAAGAGGATTTAAACAGGGCAAAGGATAGAGAGGAATGGAGAAAGATGGTCTACGAGTCTTGCTTGGTGCCCCAACGGTCCACCAGACTAAGGGATAGGTAACAGGTAACATTTATATAAAAATCTCAGATTTTAAATATTACAGTCTACTTAATTTGAACCAAAATATAAGGCAGTCTTTGATTTTAGTTCTTTGTCAACTCCTTATTTGTTAGTGTTTTTTTTTTTTTTGTAATTTTTTATTCTACACTGCTGTATTTGCATGAGTTCTTTAGCAGTGCCAATTGGAAAATCCTTCCTGTTCTCAAAGATTGAAGCCGCTTAAATAACAAATAGGTTAAAGGTCAGTAGGAAGTGCGTGTCTTCAGCTAATTCTCAAATAATTTATGGTCAAAAGTTGTATTCGTCATGCTAGAATAATATTTAACAAGATTACAAAGAGATTTTGTGTGATACACAAACTCAGAGGCGGCCCCCGTCGGAGTCGGATCCCTGTCAGATCCGCCGATTCGCAAGTTGTTTCGGATGTTCCTTCTAAGTTGAAAATAATTAACTTTTCGCTGGACGACGGAGGATGGTGAGCAGGGTAAAAACCTGCCTTATCTTGATGTTTGCGCACTAGACTGTAGTTCGGATTTATCGTTGGTCCCTGGCTCAATTCCTGCATGCTCCCATCCTTAAACTATCGCAATATTTCTGAAAGAACAGTAAAGGATAAATCATATTTTCAAAAGCCTTTAGTGTTTTTTTTTCTAACCGTGACGGACAGACCAACCAACAGACAAAACGCACAAAAATATGCTTCTTTCTGATTTTTAAAAAAATTTAAGAAATTAGTTTAGAATCATGTCATTGCCGGGCTTTACGCTAGTACACGAAAGTCGCTGCTAAAAGTTCATTTTAAAAAATGTGCATGATATCTACATAACGAGAGTATTTCTTATAGTAACATTTCCTCCCTTACATTTACGTAATTATTCTAGAATTGTTGTTTTGTTATTAAAAAATCGCTTGCATGATTAATTTTATAAATTAAACGGTTTGCTTTTAGAAAACTAAAAGTAACCGTTGCACCTAAACTTTTCAAGCCGCATTTAATGGTGAAATAATATTTTTCGTATCTCTTCTAGTTTTGGCGCCCTGAGTGTGATAGACGGACAGACGGACATTTTGCACAAACCTAATTGCGGCTCTTCCCCTTACGGGGGCCGCTAAAAAAAAGACAACACATAAATGTAAAATGGTCTTTTTTCTTTTTGTTTCTAGGATTATATTGTATGTAATATACAAGGGCGTTGCTAGGAAATTTGCATCGTATGGGGTACTGGGGGACTTGACCTCTTTGGGGGCCCTTGCATTTTGTGTAATGTTTAATTTTTAGTAAAAGAAACACTCATTTGGGAGCCCAGGGGATTTTTAACATTTACCCCTCCCCCCCACCCTATCTACGCCACTGGTAATATAACATTCTTAATATCTATTGGCTTATGAGATTTGCCCAATCATTGATGCATGAAGAAAAATGGTAAAGTGTATAAACTTTGATCTAGATCTATGTAAGTCTTTTTACTGCGGGCTTAAGTTATGAGCAGATCAAACCACCAAGTTTTGCAATGCCCATGAAGTTTAAGGCCCGAGGCTGTTCAGTCGGAAGACAGCAGGCGTGTCGCTGGTTTCACATCTCAGGCATGCCGAGTTCATGTTTTTAGTTGTATGGGCTGACACGTGATCCCATTTCTTTTCTTTAACAATTTTTAGTGGATTTAATGTATCAAACTGTGAAGTTATGATATGCCTCAGTTCTAAAGAAATTAGGCAATATAAAGGTAATGTCTTCGAGTCCGAATATTACAAACGAGTCCAGTGTTTTACATGTATACATAAAGTTAAATGTTTTGGAAATAAACAAGAAGTTTTTGTGCTTTTTTGGAAAGTAAAATAAACGTGTTCTGTAAATGTATAATACGTGTTCTGTGAAAAGTAAAATACATATTGTATATGAAAGGTGAACTAACTGTGTTCTTTGAAAATAATTTTTTATGCAGAATTTGATCTGTAATTGGATTACTTGCCTTTGTAAAGTAAGTCTCTTTTACTTCAATCTTAGCATGTATTAAGCTTTATATGTAGGCCTATCAGTGGTGTTGCTATGGAATTGGGGACCTGGGGTATGACCTGTTAAGGGACTCTACATTTTGACATTCGGCATCATGACATGAGTAAAGGCGTAATATTTTATATTTAATGTAAAAAAATGTTTACACTAATTTGACTTTCCCTACAATTGGAGTAATGGAGGCCTGGGGGGGCATATTTGGACCCCCTCCCCACCCTAGCTACGCCACTGATGTGTATACATGATGATAATTTAATCTCTATCATCTTTGCTTTTTCAAAAAGCTGAGCAAATATTCTATAACTCGACTCAGTAACAAAAATTCTCAATGAAAACATTATTTTGTCACATATGGACTTTAAACCTAGATAAATACATTTACGTATGTTGTAATAAAGTTGTCTTATATATACAAGTCCATCTTCATACACAGCACTGTAATACAGGGCACTTAAAATACATTCTAGATTTAATTATAAATTAAGTTTTTGTTTAAGATTGTAAATGCGATCAATAATGAAGGACATGCAACAATTGTGAAATTTGTTGTATTAGTTGTTTTAATGAGATAAAACTTATCGCACAGCATGTCTACCAGAAATTTAAACTTATTTATCAATAATTTTTGTGGTATAATCATAGTACTTTAAGATTCTCCCCCTTGTTATTGATCGTTGGTTTGTAGCTCCAAACTAGTTATTATAGTAGAACAACGTTTAACCAATGTGAGTGTATTTATATTCTTAATGTTTAACTTAACAGACCTTTTTGTTTCAAAGATTTATGAATAGAACTTGTATTTACAAATATACATAGATTCAAGTATAAGTAAGATATAAATCTAGTAGTTACATAATGATATACACTATAAACACACGTCTTTCTCATACCTCTGATTTGTCTCCCTTCAACTATTAGGTGACTTCTATTTCCATTAATTATGACACACCATGGCGTGGTTTCACCAGACATACTCTAACCTGCACAATCAAAATGCACCTAAACCTTTGCATTAGAAACACACACAATCACTCAGTAACAATGACTAACTAGCAGAACAACAAGAATCAGAGTTTTATAGCTAGACCTCTATATTCCTTATGAAAACGACGATACATTTCACATAACTGTTGGGTTGATCTAGGAAATGAATGAACAAATGCGTTTAAACTGCTCATTTGTTTTAGCAAGGAACCCAGTGGCCAGGGATGCCGTTTTATATTCAGATTCTTGACAGCAGGGGCGTAGCTAAGACTTTCCCATCGTTTGGGGGCCCGGTAGGAATGGGGGGGGGGCTTGATATCTTTGGGGGCCCCTGCATTTTGCATAATATTTAATTTTTATTGTGAAAAAAATCATTTTGGGCCCCTCCTTCAAGTGGGGACCCGGAGGGGGGGAAATTTTCAACTTCTCCCCCCACCCCCCACCCTAACTACACCACTGCTTGACAGCGAATCCAAGGACAAAGATCATATGGCGGTCTGCTGGTCATGAACTCCCCCACGTTGTAGCCCTCCCCTTCTTTTTTTTTTTGTTCCATGAAAAGCTTAGAACAGCACACACACACACACACATCTACCGTTACTTCCCACAAATTACGATACTCTCATCTGAGGTCATCGGAGGTCTGGATTAGAACACGAACCCCTTTGTTAGATTGTTATTCGGTTTATGCTACCCAGCAACACAATACACATCCTCGTGTTATCATGAAATTATTTTTAGAATGCCAGTAATTATGAATGGATGCCGCCACAAAAACAAGTAACCTCTAGGGCATAACCCTCTCCTAGAGCACCAGCGATCAGAAGATGCATGTCGATCGCCAGTTCAATGACACCCACTGTCTGTCCCACGCTTGTTCTTGACGTTGTTTTTTAAATTTCCTTTTTGTTTTCTAAAATATTATTTTTGTTTCGTGATATCACTTTGTCTATGTAGCTATTATTCCAGTGAAGACTCTCACGTTTTTTAAAGAATCACACTACAAAAAAAAAAAATAAACAAGTTTCAAACCTGTACCCTGTACAGCAGCTTAGAGAACCGTGTTTCCACTTTCCACCAACAAATTAGAGAGAATTACATATGTAGTGGTTTCCGGAAGGGTTGAAGACGCAATTATATTTGTGTGGTCGGTCTGTCCGTTTGTCCTTCACCCTCAGATCTACAAAAAATAAATAAAGGTAATGAAAATCCCGTCTCAAGATATTCTTCTGGTGGAACGGCAACTTTTTGTTTTCTAAAAGCCAACCATTTTGTTTTACAAATTATTTATGCTAACCATTTTGTTTTACAAATTATTTATGCCAACCATTTTGTTTTACAAA
>JADKLZ010003886.1:16345609-16359333 GCA_021533235.1 Biomphalaria straminea
GGCTCAACTATACCTGACAGTTTTAAGAAGAAGAAGTACCTAAACGGTCCCACAGAGGGCTCAACTATACCTGACAGTTTTAAGAAGAAGAAGTTCCTAAACGGCCCCACCAACATTAAACCTTACAAGCTCTTGTTCCTAATGTCTATATATGGTTGATCCGCTGCTTAGTTAAAGGTAGCGTTGCTCAAAATGCGGGCAAGTCTTGTCCTGGGGAAAGAAGGGAAGGGGGTGAAGCAAAGCGTGACCTCCTTGACCCGTTGGCTGTCAGCAAATTCGATTTATTTTGAATGGGTACAAAATATGTAGTTTCAAATTAGTTAGAAGAATGCATTTCTCAGGTCGGATTGAGAGACAAAAATCTTGAATATCAGCGAGTCACTTCCCTTTTAACTGTAACGTTTTGTAACGTGAGAGAAACAAAAAATTCTGTAGACGCCACGAGAATGAATTTCTGCAGCATCGAAAGCATTCAAATTCTTTCAGCTCTACCCCCAGAGCCCTTGCTGTCTGAAAGTTGAATCTGTAGTTTCTCCAAAACTATCAGCAGAAAAAAAAAAATAAAACACGTAAAAAAAATCACCTTTTGTTGGACTAGATTTAATGATCGTGTATTACGTAACCTTGCATTCCAAACATATGGTGAATACATATGCAAAGAGAAACCGAAAAATGTATTATAATCTTTTCTTTTTAGTTGGCATCTTTTTCATCACATAATTAAAATATTTCGTTACCCAAATGGAATAGACTATAACACTCCCTCAGGCCCCCATCAGGTAAAGGGAACGTGAAGGACGGTGTGAGTTTGTGGTTATTGAGATGTCTAATGAATAACTTAAAATCATTGTTATAATTGTATATGTAGTAACTGTGAGGTAATGACGTCATGAATCTGTGTATTAATTTACTTTTCATCTGCGATTTATAGAAAACAAATAACTCATTCTAAAAGCCATAATTAGTTGATAAAAAAAATAAATAAAAATTATAACAACACAAATCAAGAATATCAAAGACTTAAAAACAATGCTTCCCTCTTCTCATTCCTCAATTATTTCCCTTTCCTTTACTTGTGAAATGTTTGATTCTTCAGATTGACTTTTTTTCCCCCACATTTCTGAAATTCCATGTCTTCTTGAAATGTTTTTAAATGTGCATTTTTACCCCTTTGTTTGTTTTATATTAACTTATTCTTTAATTAATTATTTTTTTTGTTTCGACATGATATTTGTTTTGCAGAGAATAATTTTTGAAACATTATTTTTAACCAGTTAGCATCCATTGATTACTGCTGCAATTAATTTTAATCCCGATACTCTTTTATTCCATTTAAATATGGTGTCAGTTTGACCAAGGCTGAACTTGGATCCTATGTTGCACTCTTTGTAATTAATATCAATTTAAATTTTACTTTTCAAATCGTGGTTTTATAATAACGCTCAAAGCGGGTGGGTACAAAGACCTTTATATTCAATGAAATATTGTTTAGAAATCTTTTTCTTAAAGTGGGGATACGCCTAAATTTGTTTTTAATTAGAACTAGTAAATAGTTCAAGTTCAACTATTTATCATACTTTTTGGAATATAGTCTGAAGTTGGAACTATTGGATTGTATGTATGAATAAAGTTGTTTACTGACCCTCGGATTGGACAGACGTCTCACGTCATCTGCAAGTGGTCCAAGTCGCGCCTGCCTGTAATGAATGACTTAATGGTGCCCTCAGAATCCAGCGACGTGACGTATGTATGGTTACAGAGTCACAGAGAGCGTCGATGAAAGATTGCAGTCTAGCGTGCAGGAACTCGGGACTGGAGATTAACAAACATGATGGATACTGCAAACATCACCATGCGTTGGAATTGAAGGACATTTTTTTTTGTTGGCCAAGTGGGGGGGGGGACATACTGTACAAGTGTACATGATGGAAGGAGCACATAGGATGCACATAAGATGATACAAATAAAACTGTATGGAAGGATCACATAGGATGCACATAAGATGATACAAATAAAACTATGACATCACTGGCCAAGAATTTATGTTGTTTTTTTATAAATAAAGACCTCGTATATTTCAGTTCATGTGAATATAATGCGGTTTTCTTGCATCGTGATCGAGATTTCATGAGTAGTCATTTTTAAACATGTACATAAAGAAACACAGAAACAGAACGTTTATTTATAATTTGGCTTCTGAAGCTTCGAGTTTCTACACAGAAGAGAAAATTAATGAAAAACAAATGAGCTTAAAAGCCTTTATTTAGAGAAGACGGTCTTGTTTCAGGCTCTAAAATCAGTCTGCTCGATTCATAAGATACAAACTTCATGGTCAATCTTCTTATGTCAACACAGTGATTTGAATTTAGATTAAAATGTGTAATACAGTTTAATTTTTTTCACGATTTCTATTGATTTCTACTTTGAAGATTTAATTATTTGATTCGTAAAGAAAAGTTCTGCCATTAGGACTTAAGGGCGTCTTAAAAATCCCGAAATTTAAATCCCAGCCTTCACCGAGATTCGAACCCGGAATCTCTCGTTTCGAAAGCCAAGCACTTTCCCACTTAGCCCTACTGCTACACTGCCAAATACTAGGACTAATTATACAAGTAAAAACAACACTACAAGTAGCTTGTCTTACGATTCGTAACGCCTCACACCAAGCAAGAGGTCGACTGCTAACATCCTCCGCAACACCTCCCGCTGTCTCTTAGATGTTTAATGTCATAATTCTGAAATGGGGCTTGCATTCTGGGTTTTTCTCCAATATTTTCCCTACACGGGTCTCCTTGCTGTATAATTCTGACTGGGACTCGTAGAGTTCAGCTTAACATTCAGTCAAGTCATTGTTAAACTGGTCTCCATCACTTCTTTGTTGGTCTTTTCCTATCAAATGTTGAATTCTCAATTTGATAAAAGTATTTCTAGATTGTAAAATAATCATAAGTTATTTGTGTGTATGTGTGTGGGTTTTATTAGTTTCTTCACCTTTTTTTTTTATAAACTAGAGATTTGATTTTGGAGAAGTCAAAAATTATGTCAGAAGCGACAATTCTGACTAATCAACTGAACTGGATAACAGTCGCGAATTACGACTTTAAAATCTCAGAAACCTGGTTTGAAAACTCTCAGACCCAAAATGTTACTTGTAACCAGCAGCGGGAAACAAAATGATTTTTAGAGATTATTATTGTGGACGTCCAATGCTGTAATTATTGTGTGATAAAGTAATGTTCGCAGAATATATTGGACAAAAACTGCTTACAGAGCAACGATAAGAATTAATTACAAGATCACTTCCATGAATTACTATTTATATAAAAATTCCTAATACATTATTATTGTCAATGTTCAGTTCTTTCCACTATATACAGTGGCGTAGCATCCATGGCGCGAAGGGGTTCAATGAACCCAGGCCCACGACCATTTGGGGCCCACAGCCCGTGCTGTAGCAACAATGGCGCAAAGGGGATGATTGCACTTGGGCCCATAACTCTCGACCAGTTGGGGCCCACGTGAGAACTTAGGGATGACACTAAAGAAAAAAAAATAAATTGCACTTTTGTAAAATGGAATGCTATATAGAATCTGAAAAGCTCCCTCGAAATATCCAAAACATGGCACAAAACTTTATAGTAGTTTTAAAACATTAACCATGTGTTTTAAGCTCGAGTTAATATACCAGCAGCATATATTATTTAAATGTAAGGAAATGTTCTCCATCATGATGGTATATTGCCATGAGAGTTAGCAGTTTAGCACAAAGTGTACGTCTGAGGTGACTATAGATGCCAGACCATCCTATTGTTTTCCATGTATGCTCATAAACCATTGCTAGTATTAATAGGCTGTTATTATAATTAATAGATTGGGAGGAAGAGAGAGAGAGTTTTATGTGGAAAATAGAAAATATTAATATGTTGTACAGAAAAATAAGGAAAGGGGCGAGTAACAATTAGGTCTTGTGAGGTAGTCCCGATGGTCAGGAATTAATATTCGACACATCTACTCAATATTCATTTTTTTTTAAAGCTTAATCTGTTTCTTTCATTTTCTGTATTTTAAAAAGTAAATATTATACTATATATTCCGCATTTCATGTTCACAATTATAGTATGTATGTGAACTTATCTGACTAAAGAAATTTTATTATTAATTAACCGAAACGACACAGAATATATTGTAATGGCCTAGAACTATAAATCTTCATCATATCGTTTTGTTGTCCTCTGTATTATGTTACAAAGTTTACAACAGAATAAAGGTATTATTAAATATTTAGCAAGCAAAAGAAACATCAAAGGTAATTTTGCTTGTGCTACTACGATGAATGGCGAAACCGAATTGGAGAGCAGGTTTATAACAAAGATCTAGAAGATTGATGTCCAAATTGATCATGGAAAAGGATCAATCAATAGTCAATGCTTAGTATTTATTTGGTGCATAGTTCTTAAAGAAAGTTACACCATTATATTTATACAAAAACCTAAAATTAGGCTTTATTTATAATTACAATATGTATTGAAATCTGACAGAATTTCTATGACATAGAGCAGGTTGGCTTCCCTTTGTGTTCTTTGAGCGAGAAACATTTAAAAGTTTAGAAATAGATGCACTGGTTACTGACTTTGCTAATTAGAAGGTCAGAAAAAATGTTCGATCTAGTTACTGTTAAATGATAGAAGTAGAATTAGATTATAGTTTGTATCAATGAAAGTTTTACACCTAGAAGTGTTTTAGGAATGTAAATGTGTAGAATGTAGAACTCATAACACGTGTATTTATTAATTTAAAACATCTTCAAGTCGTTTATATCTGTAAAGAAATTGTACAAACATTGACTTTTAAGACACTATTATTTGCCCTAACTGAATCAAACGTAAAGACTAGAGCTAGAGTGAGGGAGGAGGGGAAGAATTTGAAAATCCCCCCTGGCCCCCACTTAAGGAGGGCCCACAAATGAATGTTTTTTTTACAATAAAAATCAATATTACGCAAAATACAGGGGGTCAAAGAGCTCAAGCCCCCTGGGCCCTAAAACGATGGAAAATTTCTAGCTACGCCCCTGCGTAAAGACATTATTACTAATAAAAAAGGCTACTCTACTTGCATTTAAATGTCCTTTGGTAAATTTATTCAATTGTTCTGTCTCACTTTACATTCATATTATTGGGGAAGGGGGCCCACCAACATATTCTTGTACCCGGGTCCACGGGTACCCTGCTACGCAATTGACTATATATATATATATATATATATATATATATATATATATATAAGCTTTTTTAAAAAAAGCATTTTGTAAATATTTTTTTATTTGTAAACTCAAAATGAAGGGTATCACTGTTTCTATTATCGTCTTGTATGTGATCGTGCAATGAAATAACGGAAATCTTGTCGACTAACAACTTTTGTCACAGCCCGAAGCACTAATCTAGATGACACTTTTTCTACCACGTGTATATCATTATTTTTGGGTGGTGAAGATTAACCCTTTAAAGCCTCATATCTAGAGGGAGAATAAAAAATCAATCCTGGGGTACGATAGCGCTGACAAAATTATGGAAAGTAACTTTGAATCAGTGACTGCTTTTATAGCTAGATTCGAGATGTTGAAATGATATTTTTTTGTACCACAGTAAGGCTTCAGAAAGCTTTATTTAAAGCAAGCACAAGATAAAGTTTATTTTAAAAGTGAAGATAAATCATGCATTCTCTATTCTTTCTTTATTTCTGGCCCACTCCCCATCCTTTCCATTCCCCCAGAGATGACATGTATGAATTTAAATCATTGTCACATGACCGGATGTAGATCTTGAATGAATTATATCAAGAAATATTTCCATACGAAGGTGAATGTCCTGTTTCTACACTTTTTTTAAAAAGATATAATGTTTCGCGAAGCTGTGTCCGCCTCATTTTGTTGTCCTCTGATTTAAGAAAGTAAACTACTTGCAGAAAGTGCACCTACCAAGAGATGGGTCACTTTAGAAACTGCAGTCTGTCAATACCAGAGAGAAAGTCTTGAAATCTTTTCCTCGATGAAGATTGCATATTGTGGTGAATGGGCATCGAAATGCCCTTCTTCTGCTACAGAATGAACATTTACTCAGACATATTCACCTCTTGAAAAAATTCATATTAGCACCAACCGCTGTGTTTAAGTGACTCTTTGTTTTTACAACCTCATTTACGGCATGTTTAAAAAAAACGAAAGTGGACATGGACTTTTTTTAAAAAAAGGTATGAAGTCGTAAAAAAAAAACAGTATGAGAGGCCCATGGTTCAGATTTATAGATATATTTTTATAAGTTAGTGGTAGGCACCTTTAATGTTTACAGCCAATAGAAGTCTTTTATATTTCTGTTATTATTGCTCGCTTTCTTCTTCATTTTAAAAAGGATTATTTTAAATGTGGGCAACTTTTGTTTGTTCGGAAAATGTAATTTTTTTTTCTGTTTCGTATGTTCCTTCAGATTTGAAGATAATTTCATCCTAGTCCAAATCTCCCGCAGGACGACGGGCGATGGCAGCGCGCAGGGTGTGAACCCAGTACCATCGAGACTATCCGAAAGTCAGTCCAGAGCGCATACCACAAGACCTGGCAGCCTTTCTTTGTTATATACACATTTCTTTCATTCCATAGTCCCGACAGAACAAAGAGAGCTAACTCCTCTTTGAACTTTGTGGTGACTAGAAAGTTTCAAAAGGAGCGGCAGATTAAAAGTTCTGAGCTTGCTAAACGAGGGCTGGACCAGACGTGTGAATGAATTAATGTCAAACAATGTTTTCTTTTGATTGGATGAACACAAATGCAATGACGTTGGCATCAAGGAAGGGATTAATGACGCTATAGCGCTGCAGACGTCAGCTGCCTCCCACAAGTCCACTGTCGATCAATGGGCTCACCCACTGACCTTAATCCATTGTACAAGTCCAAACAATCCCTGACGTCTGCAAGGGAAGAAGTCCTCTTGTCGCAGGCGCAGACCAGGACTAGAGACACTTGTCGGGTGGGAAAGTCTTCACCACGTAGACCTGAGAAATGAAATGAAACATCTGGCAGAAAAGCTACACTCCCAACACTCTCCTTATCTTTTTATTCCTGAATCGATTTCCGTATTCTCTGTTCCTCTTTTTTTGTTCTCTCTAGATATTGCATGCATGAATCTTAATCATTGTCATAGGACTGGATGTAGATCAAGAATGAATTAAATGAAATGAAACATTTCCATACGAGGACAAATGGCAGGTTCTCAAAGATTTAAAAAAATGTAAAATATATTTTTTATATATGTATACATATATTCATCACTTTTTATTTAAATTTAATGGGCCTCGAAATCTAATTTGTAAGCCTTTAAGTGGGCGTACACTATTTTTAAATGCGACACGTTCTTCGTAGAAGGGAATCCATAGAAGTTGAGAATATGTGACTGTCAGTTCTGTGACCTATTTATTTTACTAATCAAACCTTCTGTGAACTAGATTGGTAAGAAATGCAACCAATCAAACTGGCACATCACTTTAGAACGGCATCTCTTGCTTTGAAAGTTCAAACAAAAATTATCAATGTTATTCCATGAACTCGATTGTCCCTCATTGACACTGAATTTTGTTTTGAATTAAATACATTGACTCTGATTGCAAAACGAGGTTTTTTAGATGTAAAATTTAATGTTTTACAATACCTCTATGCAAGTCCCCTTTTCATGGAGTCTGGGGGACAGAAAGTAAGTAAAGTTCCCCTTTCAGACCTTGTGGTCTATAGGGCTGATGATGTAAATGTCATCTGATTCTGTGGCCTACGGTTAACGAGGGTGTCATGTGGCCAGCACAACGACCAACCGCCTTTACTTCATCCCAACTAATGTCAGGTATCCATTAGACTCAGAGGCGCCCAAGGATCCCGAAATAAAAATCCCAGTCTTCACTAGGATTCGAACCCGGGACCCCCTACTCAGAAGCCAAGCGCTTTACCGCTCAACCACCGCGCCTCCTGGTGGGGGACAGCTAACCTCAAAAATGGCTTTAACTATTTTCCTAAACAGTTGATGTATATTGCTGAGAAAAGAATTACTAGTTCTTTGGCCACATTGGGGAAAACTCTAGTTTGGCCGTTATAATGTTTCAAAGTAAAATAAATAAATGTAAATTTGGCTAGGGACTAAATCTAGGTCTAGATCCTACATTAGTTTTGAAAGGACTAACGCGTTCTTGAAAGAGATATCACGTTTGGGAATCTTCAATTGCTAGTCTGTATTGATACAAGAGTTGAATAATATCCAGGAAAATTGTGCTTATTGTCTTCTAAGTGAAGATCTGAATGCATATCGTTTCAATATTAAAAGGTGTACTAGATCTATAGCCAGGAAAGGGGGGAGGGGCGGAGTAAAATGTTTTAAATCTAACATTCATTCATTAATTTTTAAGAGACAAACAATCGCTAAAAAAAAAGTAGGTATTGTCTTTTTATTTATATTTATTTATGACTATACGTAGGTCACATCTGGGGCTGCGCAGCCACGGGAAATACTGTATTCCTCACTAACTTTCGGACTCGAAGACAAGCCTTATTATTATTATTATGTTAGAAAAGAACGAGTATTCATTCTCTCGCGAAGCCAGGGTCGATTTTTCTTAAAGGGAGACGAAATTCATCGTATTCCCTTTATCAGTTTCCACTGAGGAATTTTCTGGTGATGTGGCAGGTCTGCAGCAGTACCGCCCTCTGACAGGCAACGAGAATGTTCCTAGGAATGCCCAGGGCCTTAAATGTATCTGTGAGGTCAGTTGTTATTATCCCCTCGGTTGATATGACAATGGGGTATATTGTTATTTTAGATAACTTCCATAAACGCTTAATCTCCAAGCCTAGGTTCACATACTTTCGCTGTTTTTCAAGCTCAGTTTCTCCTAAGTTATGAGAAAGTGGTACGGCAATGTCAATCATGACAGCGGCTTTTTCTTTTTTATCGATAAGCAACAGATCAGGGCGATTAAAAACTACCGTTTTGTCGGTCAAAATAGGCCTATCCCAGTACAGCAGGTGATCAGTAAACTCTAGAACCTCTTGTGGTGAGTATTTGTAATAAGGAGGAGTATCCTCCCCGATCAAATTGTGCGTCAAAGCCAAGAGCTGGTGTATTAGCTTTGCAACTTGGTTATGGCGACCTAGGTAGGCAGATTCCAATAGGGCAGGACATCCTGCCATAATGTATTCAATCGACTCACCCGCATTTCCACATTTTCGGCATTTGTCGACAACATTGAGTTTTAGGATATGCTTTTCGTAATTTTTTGTCCCAATTACTCTGTCTTGTATAGCTGTAACAAAGCCTTCTGTTTCAGGATATAGATGGCCTGCCTTGAGCCATGCTAAGGAAGCAGCCTTGTCGATGTTGTCCCCATGTAATAAAGCCGGGAATTTCCCTTGGAGTGTTTTTTCTTCCCATTGGCGAATCTCATGGCCTACGTCGTCCAGGCCGAGATTAACATCTACAGTGTGTAGGTTCAGGGGGGTTGCATCGGAGTCGTATTTCCGTAGGAAGGTAACTAGTTCGTTGTTGGAGGCATGCAGTTTTGAGCGTATTTTTGAAACTTGCGTCTTACACAGCTTGAAGATGTTCTACAATCCACGGCATCCATCTTTCCTGGGTAGGTATAACCTTATGGTGGAGGACTTGGGATGCAAGCATCGAAATTTGGTTAACAATTTCCTCGTCAGCCTGTCAATGTCATTTAGGTCGGTGTCAGTCCATTTGATGACGCCGAACGTGTAAAGGAGCACTGGGACGGCCCAGCTATTTATTGCACTGATAAGATTACTGCCAGACAGTTTGGTGTTGAGGATCTTATTAAGCCTTTGCCTATATTTATCAAGGAAGTCCTCTTTTAATTTTTTATGGTTTATCTTGGCATTCTGATTTATTCCAAGATACTTATAAAGAGATGCAGAGTTTAACTCCTCGATGCCTTCAAATGCAATGATGGTGTTCGCTGCCTTGCCCTTTTTGATGCTTATGATGCCACATTTGTCCAGGCCAAAAGACATACAGATATCGTCACTGAAGCATTTCACCGTTTTGATTAACTTGTGTAATTTTTCTGGGTTTCTGCATATAGCTTTAGATCATCCATGTATAATAAATGGAACACATATTTTGTACATTTAGTGTCAACCCTAAAACCGTTTGTAGAGTCTTGGAGCAGTGCAGATAGAGGGTTAATCGCTAGGCAGAACCAGAGTGGGGATAGCGAGTCACCCTGATATATACCTCTTTTTATGTGCACAGAACCTAGTTTATCTTGATTAAGGTGCAGGTTTATTTTCCAATTATATACACAAATTTTCAATAGTTTTATTATTCTTGGATTGATTCTATGAATGTCCAGTGTTTTTAAGAGCCAATCATGCGGAACAGAAACGAAAGCTTTTTTGTAGTCGATGTAGCACATGTGTAAAATTCTTTTTCTTTTATTCGCTTGGTGCAATACAATACCATCAATAGTTAGCTGTAATTTGCAGCCCATAGACTCTTAACCCTTGTGTTCTGTTAACCTCTCTTGCCATGGTAGCCATCATTGTCATAGTAATCTTGGTATCACATAGTAACATTTGTTGCCACGGAAACCTTTGTTGTCATGGTAACTTTTGTTACGTTTGTTACCGCCACTAGCAGAGCGCAATGTGAAGAAGAACTTCTATCCACCCGACCAACTAATGTCTCACAACAAACTCTAATAATGCAAATTACGTTGACCTTGTTGGCAGTAAAATACAACAAAAAAAAACTCCAATTTGCTGGGTAATAAACGGAATAATTATAAGCATCAAGGTCCTTGACCTATCATTAAAATGTTAAAGTACATCTCTTATAAATCAAGAGCTCGTTCAATTGTTATGAATTTGTAAGTGTTGCCCCTTTAAAAAAAATTATATTCGGTAAAATATCTGTACAGTTAAAACATTTTTATAAATCTTCAAGTTGCTTTCAATATTTCCAAGAAGACAGCACTAGCATCGAAAAGGGAAGAAACAGAAGGGAACGAAAGCGATGTAAAAGAATAATCTCTCTCTCTCTCTCTCTCTCTTTTTCCTCAAAAGAGTTTTGCATTTGGTGGAAACGCTCTTACTAGTCGCCAATTTGATGATTTCCATTCAACTCTTTGTGAATTCTTTGTGACTTGAGTCTTGTTTGTGACTTCAGTTTTGTTTGTGACTTCAATCTTGTTTGTGACTTGAGTCTTGTTTGTGACTTCAGTTTTGTTTATTACTTCAATCTTGTTTGTGACTTGAGTCTTGTTTGTGACTTGAGTCTTGTTTGTGACTTCAGCCTTGTTTGTGACTTCAGTTTTGTTTGTGACTTCAGTTTTGTTTATTACTTCAATCTTGTTTGTGACTTGAGTCTTGTTTGTGACTTGAGTCTTGTTTGTGACTTCAGCCTTGTTTGTGACTTCAGTCTTGTTTGTGACTTTAGTCAAGTTCACCAATGAATTAAATTCTGCCAAATCATTGGTTTTCCTGGCTGGCTCAGGCAACCCATTCCATGCTCTAATAGCACCAGGAAAGAAGTATTTGCACATATTTGTCCTAAAATATGGAACGAGGAATATGCTTTTATCTTTGTGTCTCTGTGCGTATTTTAATACATTTTGTTTTTGTATTTGGAGATTATAGTTCAGTGTTTTGTGTATAATCTTTACTTTTTAGTGTTCTGTCCTGAAGGCTTTCTAAATTTAGTGATTTTACCAAAGGTGTTACTCGAGTAAAATGTGAATAATAGTTTGTTATGAATCTCACTGCTCTATTTAGTGTCTGTCCAGTTTCTTAATGTTTTCTTGAGTTGCGGTGTCCCAAAAAGAGGATGCATATTCTATTATTGACCTAACCAAGAAAAAAAAGCATTTTATTATGTTCATATTAGATTTATAGACATTTCTAATAAAAAGCTAAAGGACATTATTTTATTTTTTGATGGATTCAACAATATCTGTATTGCTTTATTCTCTTACTAGGATTTTAAATCTGTATTGTAGTATTATCTAGCTTTTGCTCTCTTTCTCTCTCTCTCTCTCTCTCTCTCTCTCTAATATATGTATATATACATATGGTTTTGTTATATTACCTATCTTGCTACTAAAATTTTGATCGTCACACTTCGATGACCTGTGCAGGATTTGTCTCTAGTTTTACACTTTAATTATACAAGAAATAAATTACAAAAGAAATATAATCTAGATAAGCACATGTGATGACTTATACGTTAAGCCTTGTAAGCATTCAAAGTGGTAGAACTTGCGTGCGTTGCTTTCATGAATACTCAGATAGATTAAATTTTTAATTAAAGTAAAAGTAAAAAGTGTCCCCTTCAGACCTTGCGATCTATGGGGCAGATGATGTTAAGGTCATCTGTTTCTTTGGCCAACGGTTAACGAGCAGGATGTTATGTGGCCAGCACAAAGACCAACCGCCTTTACTTTCCCTAACTAAAGTCAGGTACCCATTATAGTTGGGTGGACTCAGGGGCGCCCTAAAAATCCCGAAATTTAAAATCTCATTCTTCACCGGGATTTGAACCCAGGACCTCAGGTTAGGAAGCCAAACACTTAACCATTCGACTACCGCGCCCCCAAATTTTTTAATAAGTTATTTTTAAAAGTGTAATTTAGTTTCAATTTCACGTCTTAGTGATAAGCCATTTTTGTTAAACCTTAATAAAATAAATTTCTATGTCTGTCTGTATGGTAAAAAGTTTGTAGACATTTTTTCTCCCCCACCGAATCTCGGATTAAGCAGAATTTTTGCACAATTATTTTGTTTACCCGTGCAACACAAGAATCAATAAAAACAAATTAGTTAATCAATCAACTATTGGAAACTAGCTATTTTGTTTGTTATCTTAAAGAAAGAAAGAAATCCTTGTTTGACAGGGGTGGTGATACAAGTTGAATAAGTCCCCTTGATGAATCTTGAGCCCTGGACATTTCTTATGCATTTAAAGAACGACCATAGATACCCCCTTCTTCCCTTCCCCTTTCACACCTGGTCTAGACAGGTGATAGGATCATAGCACTTTACGAAAGCTAAAATCTAAGCAAAAACAATCGGTAAAAATATTTTTCTATCGCGCAGATTTGTTTGTAATTACACGACTGACAAGACGAGAGTGTCTCGCCAAAATAGAGCTCCATAGCCCATGAAAAAGTGTGCGAGATTAACAATAGTCGGTCTACGACTGAAGGAGGCCGAGAATAGTACCGTCTGTAACTTATTGATAAAATTACACTTACTATAAGGTTTCTTTTTATACGTATGTTTTGGTTCGTTTTTTTAAACCTTTAAAATTCTTACAAAAAAATGTCTGATCGCTAATTAAAATAAAGCATTGATTGATTGATTAGATTGATTGTTATTGAGACGCACACGATGTAAAGACCAAGCCTGCCTGACCAAAGTGTTTACGATGTATGAAAAGTTAATGATAGGATGTGTCAAGCACCTTGTCCATAGTGACAATAGCGCGTGCAGAGCACGTGAGCATAATTTTAATCCTCTATTGATATACATTTAATTAGTCTGGGCATTAAAGTCCTGATGTTTTTATAGTTTGATAACCTCCTAGATTTGCTGTACTTAACATGTATGTAAGGGAAGGGAGGAAAAAGGATTTCTCTCTATTTTCTGTATTTGTGTGTGTGTGTCTGTGAATTCCGTTCTC
>JADKLZ010003886.1:16368753-16379851 GCA_021533235.1 Biomphalaria straminea
GGGGAGAATATAGAATAGCAATATTAGAGGGGAGAATATAGAATAGCTATATTAGAGGGGAGAATATAGAATAGCAATATTAGAGGGGAGAAGATAGAATAGCAAAATTAGAGAGAAGAGAAGATGGAAAATCAATATTAGAGGAAAGAAGATCGAATAGCTACCTCTAGCGAAGAGAAAGGTAGAAGAGAGTCATAGAGAACAGAGAAGTAATTAGTTGATCTCTGAAGAGACACACAACATATGCACAGTACATGCGAGTTGGAAGTGGGAATTGCACCCAGACATGATATACCTCAGTAATGTGTTCAAGAAATATCTAGCATTAACATATTTACCACCAAACAACAGAAAATTATCTGTTTAAAGATATCTTCTTTTTCCAACTATTTCCAATTATATAGCTATTATCTTTTTTTAAAAACTACTTTTGATGAGATTTTACTTTGAATATGAATGTTCGTTTGTTTGTTTTACATGTTTCGGATGTTCCTTCAGAGTTGAAGTCCAAACCTCCCGCAGGACGACGGGGGATGGGAGCGGCAGGGTTTGAACCCGGGACCATCGATAAATCGAAGCGACAGTTCAGCGTGCAAACCGCTCGACCAGGCAGCCATCCATGAATGAATACTTATCACCCAGGCGCTTCCATTTCTAGTCGTTTCTTACAAGTGTTGGTCAGACTATCAAATGAAACGAGCTTTTAGAAACCAAAAATAAACATGCTTCAGACCAAACATAAAACATTTTCAGAAATGGACTAAAATACACCATGAAAGACATGAGTAATGACCTGTCTATGTATTTTATATATATTTGTATATATATATATATAATTAAATTTCTATTTCAACTGCGGTCATTTTTAGATCAAACTACAACTTACAACTGCTACAACCTAGCTTTTGTATATAAGTATGTAGTTCCATTCAATATTTACTATTGACTTTCTCATTGGCTCTTTTATAGACGACCCATCTCTCTGAAGAAAGTGCAGAAGTATGTAATTCTTGTCATTTAGTCAAATAAATATACAGAATTATTCATCAATAAGCTATCAGTACTTTTTGCTAAATTAAAATATAAAAACAGCATAGCATACATTTCAAGTCAACTTAACGAAATTAAGTGATACTATTTATTTATAGACCATTGAAAACTTCAAAGATCTTTATAAAACTCGTATAAAATATTCATAAAAGTAAGAGAATTTAAAATCATGTCGCATCTCAATGCTAAAATATTTGACACACTAAATGACATTGCCAAGTTTGGCCTGACAAACAAAACTCCTCTTGTTCATTTTCTCTTATCTTTTTCTGTGCATGACAAGTATACCAGGTTTTTTTTTAAAATCGTGTGCAGTAATGGCTCATTTATCAGAACTCTAGGATCTGCCTGCTTGGAATAAACTGTAAAAAAATAAAAACAAGGTTGAATGCAAAATGAATATCTCGTTCGTCTTCTGCTTTGCTAATTATTGATTTAATTGTATTTATGCCAATGTCCTATTTATATCAATTAGCGAGAAACTAAAGTGCGGAGAACAAAATGGTGGGCAACAAACAAAGACAAAATATTACGTCTGTTTCTCATGTTTTAGATCTTGATTGAAAACTATCGTGCTCAAATCTGTCATCTGGTTTGCGCAATGTACTGGTGAAAACTAAATATTGCAAAGTACTCTTCTATGGATAAAGAAATAAACTGGTCCATTTGTACGTAGGTCGTGATAGATAGATTAATACACTGGTTTTTATAGTCTTGAATATTTTCTAGGCTTAGTCTTTGTAGAACTTCTCAAATGGAAGTGCAAGCTATAAAGTAGTTCTACTTAGAATCAATCATTAGGTAGATCTACTTAGAATCGATCATTAACTAGATCTACTTAGAATCGATCATTAAGTTGATCTAGAGCTACTTAGAATCGATCATGAAGTTGATCTAGAGCTACTTAGAATCGATCATGAAGTAGATCTAGATCTACTTAGAATCGATCATTAAGTAGATCTACTTAGAATCAATCATTAAGTAGATCTAGATCTACTTAGAATCGATTATTAAGTAGATCTACTTAGAATCAATCATTTATAAGTAAAACTTTGCCCCTCCCTCACCTAAAAATAAAGCGACTACTCTTACACATTACTCTCCCGTATAAGAATATTTCTAATAACATCTCTGCCGACATATTTCAACATACTTTATGTTGAAATCTTAAATCAACTCACTCTGTCTGTCTGTCTGTCTGTCAGGTAAAAAAATGTGAACTCGTTATTTCTCCCACACCAAATCTCGGATAAAAGCAAGTTGAAATTTTGGACACTTATTTATTGTACCTGAAAAAAAAAACAAGAGCCAATTTTAAAAAAATGCAATTAGTTAACTAATTGTTTATTAATTATTTTGTTAGATATCGAACAACGGAAAGAAATTTTACTTGACAGATTTGGTGGTTTAAAGTTGAATTAGTCCCATTGTGTAGCTTAAGCCCTGGGTGAACAAGTTTTTTTATGCATTTAAAAAGCGATTATGGTAACATTCACAGAAATACATCCATTCTTTCCCCCTTTCCCAAATGGTCCAGACAAGACATAGGATCTTAGCGCATGGCGATAACTAAATGCATGAAATTTCACAAAACAAAAACAATTGGTAAAAATATTTATTATTGTTATTCTAGTTCTATTACAAATTTAATCACATGACTGATGCAAACTAATGGATACAATTACACTTAATATAAGCTTTGCTTTATTTTAAAGTATTTAATGGTAATAAATTAACCTCAAAAGTAAATCCACTCCTGAGGACAGATGTGAAAGAAAATTTTAATCGACCTGTAATGATAAATAAAGAACACAGTAGAGTAACCTTATACAAGGCTTTATTATTCTAGAACGACACATAAACTAACGAGCGAGATCTGGACAGTAACACACTTAAACAATGTTGTGAACACATTCTCACGACGTTACACAGACATAAACAAATAGTAAACATTTCACAACACGACCACTGGCGGAAAATGTTATTCCTGGTCTAGGTGTCGCAAAATATGTAGGTCTCAGCTGTGGCTGCGTAGCCACGGGAAATACTGCACTCCTCATTAATCTTCGTACTCGAATTATTATTAATATTATTACTAACCTTAATCACTAAATATCTACCGTCCCTTATAAAACAATGTCTCTACTGACTTTACTGTGGACATCTCAATCATCAACTTTTTGATCCGTCTAACAGTCTAACATAATCTCTAATGTCCTCTCTAAGAACATCTATTGCAAAATATTCACTGCCTTCAATGAAAATCTATAGTCACCCATCTAATAGCATCTATCGCCTACTTTACTGACCTATATCCAGCAAAGAATTTATAATATATGTTAGAAATAAGTATTTAGAAGTTTACATTTCATTTCTTCAAAATGATTGAAATATCTTTGGAACATATTTCTGGGTCCCCAAACAAAGTGGAGGGTCTAAGCTAGAACTTATGTTGTCTAACACTGCACACACTCCAATGAAACAAACCCACTCCCTCACAGTGAGACTTGTGCAATTCGTGATTTATGCCATGTTTTGGACATCATATTATCTCTTACGGACAAATCACGAATGACGGTTAGTTGAATAGATGTAATGGTTAGATTAGTGGCGAGTAGAAGGATTAGATAGATCACAAGTACACAATATTAAGTGTTAGCGTGCGTTAGTGTGGGGGGGAAATGCGTTATAAAAAAAGTGGTGTCTTTTCATATCAGTATAGAAACATGACTAATATAGTGTTTGATAATAATACTTTATAATATAATGCTGAGAACGGCACCTGAATATAATGTACTGGAAATGATTTGTAATTCAAGAACTATTAAGGAAATGTTTTATACAGTTTCATTGTCTGATGCTATAAAACATATCATATACAGAAGAAATCATAATATCTTTACATAAACACATTAAAGTTTCTATGAGGCTTATATTAACCATACCATTTTATCAATCTATAGATAGATATTTAAAAAGCTTACAGTATTGTAATTTTCTTTCATATTAGCTTGCACTACCCACAATGAACTTTGATTATCTTAATTATTTGAACTAGCTTAAAGACAATTAGAGCATGGTCACCCCTTTGATGGCTAAACAGAGGTTTTTGAATGTCGCTACTAAAAAAATGCTTTGAGCTCATTACCCACAATCAAGTTTTGCGCAACCGGAAGTGCTCTAAATGCTCCGAGCGGATGTAGGCACAGGATCAAATTAGTTCCACGTAAATTAGATTGATGTTTCTCACAATTCGAAAATAATAGTTTGTGAATATACAAACACTTGTAACTTGTAAACTATATACGTACAGTAAAGGACTGCCTGCTTCCAAGCTGAACACTTTAAATCCCTTGGGAAATAAAATATAAAATGAATTTTTTTTTAGAGAGCAATAGTGTTTGAAAGAGAAATTCTGCATCAAAGAATTTGTAATTGACAAATTGCTTCATTAACTTCATAAACTAACAACAATGTCCCTCTATCTCTCTTATTTTATCACCACCACGTGTAATGAACTGCTAAAAGTCATTACTGACAGTTGCTGTTCTTGGCATCTTGTAAAGAGCTTCGCTTTGAAAAGATCATTTCCGGTGTGATCTTTGAAGGACAGTTACGGTGGTATAAATGGAGGGAAAAACGCACAAAATACACTACAAAGAATATAGCAAAAGCATCTCAAGTAGACAGATGCTGAATTAGAGATTTTTTTTTAATTCATGGGAGAGGCATAAGCAGGCTGATGCAATGTTTAGTGACCGTTTAACAAGCAATAGAGAAAAAAAGAATACTTTTTTTTTTTTAAACCAAAGCTTATCTAAGGGAAAAATAACCGCTAATTACTTCAACTGATCTCAAAGCTATAACAATATTAACTCTTTCTCTCCGTAATTATTTAACACATTTCGGTGGAATCAACGTCGGTATCGTCAGTTAGGAGAGAAAGAGTTAATAAATGATCAGCTAACTGGTTAATTTATGGATGGATTCGTGTACTGCTATTGACTATGAATAATTGTGCAATATTTCAATTTCCAAGAATGGGATATTAAACATAAAAAGTGTTAAAACGTAATTAGAGGACTTAATCCATATGTATATACACATCTTTCAATAAGTGATATTTATTATCTACATCGTAAAATCAAACATAATAATTAATCACCAACAATTAATGGACTAATGGTTTAGTCTAAACTTACCTTTAGCTAATATTTGTTATTGGGGATTTTTTTCCTATATCTATGTGTGAACAGTTCTATGCGAACATCTCTATGTGGACCTCTATGTGGACATCTCAATGTGGACATCTCTAAGCGGACATTTCTTTACGGACATCTCTTTGCGGACATCTCTATGCGGATATCTCCCTGCGGACCTCTATGTTGACATCTCAATGTGGACATCTCTATGCGGACATTTCATTGCGAACATCTCTATGCGGACATTTCATTGCGAACATCTCTATGCTGACATCTCTATGCTGACATCTCTATGAGGACATCTCTTTGCGGAATCTCTTTTTGGACATCTCTATGCGGACATTTTTATGCGGGCTTCTCTATCCGGACTTCTACTTCCCATTTAAATCCGAGGTAACGGGATAACTAGACAAAATACTTTTAATTTTGACAGACTGAAGGGACTCCACCCCGAACTGACCGGAATAGAACCAGCCGCTAGCGTGCGAGCCACTTCTCAAGAGCGGTCAATTTAAGCTGCTTATGGACCTTCAACGCTCCTGACTGTCGCCGTCTCACTGCCGCTTCATTTTGTCACACCTTAATACCGGGTCATCAATCATCGGTCAAGTTAAGTCCAAGTAACACCGAAGGTGGTACTGGTCTCATCTCCGACAAACACCGACATCCACTCACACTTGTTTCCACATCAACTTTTACAACGAACATATGAGCGAGGCTTAAATGGCATTTGAAAACATTAGTGACAGATTTTTGGTTGTTTTTTTTTTTGTGTCTGAGAGCGAGTTACTTAAGTACAGTAAATTGTGTTAATAGGTGTCGTTACTCTCAACAACGTGGCCAGAGTTTATGTAGGCCTAACTCTTCAGAGCAATTTCTAACAAGAATGCGTTCTTGCAGAGGTACACGACGCTTATTCTTGTGGTGAATAAACTGCATAACGTCAGGCTTTTTAAGACGACGCGATAACCACTCTGCTAGCGAAGAGTGTATGAACATGGAAGATTCTAGAGTTATCTATTGTTTCTATTTCATGTTTGTGTTCACTAAGCCTCAGACGGCAGCCTAATATAAAGGGAACTAATTCAGCTCATACCACCACTTCAGTCAAGTACTATTTCATTCCCCTGTTTGAGATACCAAACAAAGTAATTTATTACCAATTGTTAGTTAACTAATTGGTTAATTTTTTAAAATGGTAAACATATTTATAATTATACCAATTTATATTTGTTTGTCTAGATCCGACCACGTGGGAAGCGTGCTCGAGAGGCTAAGTGCGGCTTGAGCTTGGCTTGCTTGACTTGAGTTTCGACACCCGACTCGGGCAGAGTTGTGTTTACTGAGCGCCCAAAGGCAGCACGGGAAACCAACTCCTAGATACCCCCTCTCCTCCACCGGTCCACAAATGAGGTTGGGCCAAAGCGCTCTGAGCATGCTATAAGCATGAAAGTAGCGCTATATAAAAGCTATAATAATAATTATAATAGCTAATGGCAGGCATTCTTCTCTTATCGAAATTGAAGGAGGAAATCTATAAGTAATCTATTATTTTGTTTGATATTGAATAAGGGAATGCACTTCTTCGTTATTTCGAGAGAATATTCTATGTGCTGAGTTTTTCCCTTAGATAAGCTTTGTTTTTTTGAAAGATTTTTTGAAAAAAATATTTTGCTTGAAAGTTCTAGAGCGACTGCCTAATGCTTCCTCCATGCTGGAAAATGTTTGTGCTATAAATAGATGAGGTTTTGATCCTGCAGTGCTAAAAAGTGAAAAAATAATTATATATCTTTTTTTAAAAAAAGCTTCATTCAACATTTCAACATGAGCCGGGTACACCAAAAGCTATGTATTTACAGTTTATCCGCAATATATGTCAATCCCTAATAAGTGATATAGTTAGTCGTGATTCCCGTTCCTCACATTAGGTCAATTGTTGTTTTTTTTAAAAGCAAACCGGCTACCATTTCATGTTTCCAAAACTTCAACCAAAAATACTTTTAAAAAAAGGAAGATTTATGAACAAAGTAAAATGATCAAGCTATTAGACGGGGATAGTAATTGTAGAGGGCTAGTTGCCCTGTAATATCGATCAGCCCTATAAGGCTGTTTAGAACCGGCACCGTCCATCTCACGTCATGTATTGTCCGAAGTAAGGATGCAATTTGCTAGACCAAACGTGACACCGTCTCAGGACAGCAGGAGATACGTGACAGTGTGACACAGTGAGATGGAAATTGGATCCAGTGTTTGGCAATCGTGATAGTGCTTTAGAGCTGAGCTCTACCTTACGTCCTTAGATCTAGAAGGTTGCAGTCACAATGTTTCCTCGAGAGATGGACTTGTTACTTGCGTTGACCATAACTGCGTTGGATTATATGGTTCTTGGTCTACAAAACTACATAGATCTACTATATGTCATTCAGAAATACAATTTTCTGTGACACTAAAGTGACACTAAATTTTTGTTCTGATAAATAAGCAATAAAACTTGTAGCAAAGCCGACCCTAACCCTTGCGGGGCCCTATGGGATACGGACTACGCGGCGCCCAGTCTGGGTAAAGATAAGGGTAATAAGAAAAAATGTAGATTTTGTATTAGAAAATAAATTCGTCTTTGCACTTTATGCATTCTTTACAAAGTAAAAAGAAAGTATTGAAACTTCCGTTTTAGGTTCAATCTTGCCCTATTTGTGTTAAATGAAACTGACAATGCCTTTTTTTATAGCCTCTAGGACTGGCACTTTACATATTGAATGAAACCCCAAAATGACAATTTCGTCTATTTTTCAGGAGATTTTTTATGAGTTTTGAGGAGATTTTAATAATTTAAGATTTCCATTTACACCCATAATTGGTGCTGGGCACATGAAATCGCGGGGCCCACTGCGGCCCTGACTAGTAATACTATGAATATTGCGGCCCTGACTAGTAACACTATGAATATTGAACCAATTTCATTAGATAGTTTTCAAAAATAGTCAACTACCTAGGATTATTTTTTACTACATTTGTACATACATTGGTACAAAATGCATTTTCCAATAATGATATTAATTATAACTTGAATTATGTTAATAAATATAACATTAGATATTAATTAGAATTGAAGGGGTGAACAGTAAATAGATTACATAGTTCTCTCCCTGAAACCTATTGGATCGTGTGTAGTTCTAGCCCTGACTTCTATGTGGTTCAACTAGGAACGGTCCTTTTAAACAAAAATACAAATATGCATGTGTTAATATAGTCATACATGTTTAATAGGCCTAAAAATTTAAAAACGACTAACTAGAGGTTTTAAATAAGTTAAAAGTCTTTATGCAGGCTACGTTACGTCATAGTAAACAGATACTTTTTCCTTAAAGTAGTAAGGTAGATACATTTGAAACAGGCTCTAAGCTGTTTGAGATTTGAACCTTTTTTATAGTCTTTTATAAATGTATACTTTATAATTTTTTTTTATCTAGTGCTAAATATTTGTGCAATTTGTGTATATGTAAATCTGTCCCTGAATAGAGAAATAGATTGCATGCTGTAAACAAGAAATAAAACATGTCAGCATGTTTTTGAATTGTCTTGCTACAGCAAATAATTAATAATAAGGCCTGTCTTCGAGTCCTAAGATTAATGAGGAATTCAGTATTTCCGGATGGTACTCAGCGCCAGCTGTGACCTACATATTTTTGCAGTCAATTTGCTAGAGAGATTACCACAGTAATCAGCAAAAATTTAAAAAGAATTCACTTCATCATAGGCAATGTTATAGTAGAACTTTTTTTCTGAAAGCGAATAATCTAATTTTTAAAATCACTTATGCAAGCAGTTTTTTCATTAAAATACAACTATTTACAACTAAAATAAATACTTTAAATCAGTATAAATTTTTAAAATTCCTTTAATAGCGCATAACATTTTTTTCAATAGCAATATTTATAATAATAACAATTCCTTTAGTCCCAAGCTACTAAGGCATTATTATTTCTCCTGTCTGGTCTTTGAGTGTGAATACACCCAAGTCTTTGTTTAAAAACCCAAACTGTTCAGCACTGTCACTCCGCTGAGTCTCTCTGTTCCCAATATTATTAAATGAACAGACCGTAAAATGAAATTATTATTCGGCACGATTTCTGGCTCAACGAGTCCAGCGCTTGGCTATGTAATAAGGCAGATCTCTGGACCTTGCCCGAACTATTACTATTGGTTCATGAATGGCTAGTACAAGTCTTCAGTGGCCACTACATGCTTCCAGAGATTACATTGTTACGTTGCACGACCGCATAAAATATCTATCAAACATCTACATTTATAGAACTATTAAAATTAGGTCTTTGAATATCAAATAGACGTAATATACAACAATTTATGAATATATACTTTTGGATCAATGTATACAGTTTTAGCAGTCTATTGATTTAAGAATATATGTTGATAGGTCATTGCTGTAGACTGTACCGCGTATACTCCTCAATAGTTACGTTAGGCTTTCTCAGTTCACGAACTCACTTCCCATTGAATCTAAATGCTTCACCTCATTCAAGAAGAACATCAAGACCTACCTGTTTAAAACTTATCTAGATTAGTTCCCCTTTAAACTCTTTTTCCTGTTCTCATGGCACCTTGATCCTAGATTATGTTGTAACAGCGCTACAGAAATTAAAATATTTTATTATGAATTTAAAATAGACTCTCAGTCAATGATTTACGATTATGCACTGACATTCAAGTGCTTAAGAAATAAATATTTATAATCAAGTGATTTCTAAATTTAAGAATTTAAGAACACTGCAGAGTTTAAAAAAAATTTATTTGAAATAAGTCATTTAGTATCAAACTTATATGTACGTACGTTATAACACTATAGAAAAATTCAATACCGTACTTCAATACCAGACTGCTAAATAATAATAAAAGCAATATTGAAAAACATATAACAGCATTTACTACTATTCGAATACAATTTAAGGTGCCCAGTGATTTCTAATAAAGAAACTAGTAGGCTACCAAGTTTAAAAGCAAGCTACGATGGGCCACCCTAGGTGCTCGTACATTATGTTATAAATGTATGAAGTCTAGCACGTTAACTAAAATTGTTTAATAACTGCCGGTACATAATATTCTACATTCAGAAATTTGGTTTTACAAATCAGACTATTAGAGAGCTGTATGAGAAACTGTATGAGCTTGTAGACACTCGATGTAATGACGTCTATATTCTGTTCCCTGTGAAGCCAATCACGTGATTCTGACTGTGCTCTAATTATTGTGCTCCTCCTTTGTTCTTATTGCCAGCAAATGTCCAGGGGGAAATCTACAGTCCGTCAAATGTTGTTAAGTCCGGATGATGACTCCGGCCAGCTGTCAGACGTCTGGCTGGGGCTGGCTTGTTGTGCTAGCTACTGGTGTCCGAATCTAGTCCTGGCTAATTATGTTTCATAGACACATGACATCTAGATCTAATTGCTGTAAGATGATTGCAATTTGGGCTCAAACTGAAGTCATGCTATTTAGATCCAATATACCTGAACACACGACGTAATGGACAAATGTAGACAAAATGTATATATAACAAAATTATATTCTTTTAAAGTTCTGGAGTTTTAAATTATGTATGAAATGATTTGATTTGGGAATATCTACTTGTCATGCAGAGGTGGGACTGGGGTTCAAACCCATCTCTCCGTTGAATACTATAGCCATATCTTAAAGTTACTTAAACATGTTTTCAAGTGTTCAAGTCTACCGCCTTTAATGTTTCCTTTGTATGCTTTAAAAAAACAACTAAACCAGCAACCCTCCGTAACAACTAAACCAGCAACCCTCAGTAACAACTAAACCAGCAACCC
>JADKLZ010003886.1:16415368-16426601 GCA_021533235.1 Biomphalaria straminea
CCCAAAGGCGGAAAAAACAATCTGTGTGGAGGGAGGAAACGTCTAATCAAATTCACATCTCTATGTAAAACGGGATTCGATTTAGTTACTGGGATTTCCCAAAGCTTTCCAACCATTCTTTTCTTAATCAAGACTTTCTCTTTTCAAACCAAAAACTATCAAGAAAATAAGACGTAATTGTCCTGTAACAAGTCTTTCGGTGTAGACAGTTTACGAAGCCTTCTTTGAAAATTGTGTCACACAATGGGCTTGCCACATCAGAGAAACGTGACGTCACACTGTGATTATCAAAACGGGTCAATGAGAGATTCTAACTACAAATAGGAAGCCATTGATGATGCGTGAGTTTCGAACTTTAAAATGTTTTAACACCAAAAACACCAGTTCATAAAGTGACATCGTTAGCCTGGCCCATGTTTGTTGAATTTGACAAAGCCTACATGAACTCACTCTGTCTGTTAAAAAAGCTTGTACTCTTAACTCTTTCTCTCCGTAATTATTTACCACATTCTGATGGAATCAACGTTGGTATCGTCAGTCAGAAGAGAAAGAGTTAATGACCCCCACACCCAGTCTCTGATAAAGTTGAAACTTCGTGTAGTTATTCATTGGCTTAGAGTCTAGACGATACATGAATCAATTTTAAAAACAATAATTAGTACATTAATTACTGGTAATTGATTACTTTAATTCTATACCAACAATAGAAATCCAGTACACACAGATCCGGCCGAATATGTATGGTCTTGTCACCTTTGATAATTAACACGTTTTTTTGGCCCCACTACCATTCTTGAATCAAGACAAAACTTTATAACAATTATTTATTGTGCCAAAGTAAACATTACTTAGTTAAGGAATAAACGAATTAGCCAAATAATTATTGGTAATTATCTATGTTATTGTCATTGAATAAGGGAAACAACTTCTACATTATTATTATTATGTAATTCCGGTGTATACCAATGGTGGAACTAAGATTAAACAAAGACGTTTATTTGCAAATTCTGTGTATTATTAGACTTCTGCTAACATTTTTTTTTTTGCAATGCAGAATCAAACGTTGAAGCTCTTCTCTTTGTAAGTTTGATTTTGTTGGCAATTTAAATTTAGCGTCCTTGACATTGTCACGTTGATCGTGAAATCTCGTATGGTGACAAGAAAACGACGAGGCGATTTTTCATGTATATTGCTTCATGTCAACACTCTGTGAATTTATGACTTTATAATCTGATTTGTCTCTTTCGTCTTTACAGTTGAGGTATCAGCGTTCTTATTTACTGTGTGATTCAAGTTGGCGATTTGTGTCCATTAAATGGGTTTGAGTTTATTCAGTGCTAATTTCACGAACTTTGGCTAACCTTCGGTACAGGATTTGGCTCACTCAGCTTTAATTTGCAGACCTACTAAAAATATGTAAAAAGATGTAAAGGTCATCTGTTTCTGTGGCCCACGCTTAACTAGGCAAGCAAAAAAGACCAAAAGCCTTTACTTTTTTCCCATTAGAACTAGGTGGACTCAGAGGCGCCCAAAGTTGACGAAATAATAATTTCCAGTTTTCACCCGGATTCAAACCCGGGACCCCCAGTTCAGAAAATAATCGATTTACCAATTAGCCACCGGGCCTCCTATTAGGTTCAGTAAAGAATAGTTAATCGATGTGCTGACTACATTAAGTTCTATAACCTTTCAATTACAGAAACTGTATCGCTAGTTCTCTAAACGTAACGTTTTTGTAATTCACCTTTAACAAAAAATACTAATTATTTTATATATTTTTTTATTTTTGTTCCATATACTATATACTATATACACTTTACATCTCGTTCTCTCCCCTTGTTCTGTTCTAACTCATACACATTTCATGACAACTAGTTCTCTCCCCTTGTTTTGTTCTAATTCATACACTTCATGGCATCTCGTTCTCTCCCCTTGTTCTGTTCTAATTCATACACTTTTATGACAACTAGTTCTCTCCCCTTGTTCTATTCACAGACTACAGTTGTAAGTGTCTCTGTAATGACTCTGTGCGCCATTGCTGTGGAGAGGTACTTCGCCATCTGCCGGCCTCTGAAGTCTAGAATCACCCTCAGGAAGGTCACGGTCACTGTCCTAATCATTTGGGTCATCAGTGCTGCAATCGCTTCCCCCAATCTGAATAATTACGTGCAGGAACTGTTCCGGGTAAGGTCACTTTCATTGATTACATTGACCAAAACAGTCAAATTTATAAAAATCACTTCTGTGGACCAGTTATGAAATGGGAAGGGAAGGAGGGTGTCTCTTGGTGAATGGCTACATGATCGTATTTTTTTAAGTCATAAAAAAGTTCACTCTGAGCTCAAGGGGACTAATTCAACTTATACCAGAACATCTGTCAAGTAATATTTCTTTCTCTTGTTCAAGATACCAAACAAAATAGTTAATTACTAAAAGTTAATTATTGATTCTTGTGTTGTCAGATAAATTTCTCATTTACATAAACAAGATATGAATCAATAGAAATGGCAACCAATTATACAATTAATTACTGGTATTTTGTTTAATAGCACCAAGGGAAAATTCAGTATTCACAGATATGGCTGCATGTTACAACTTTAATCCTATTAGACAACTGTTACCGCTATTTCTCCCTCACACATTCTCCGATCAAGTTTAAACACTTGTTTATTGTACCTAAGATAACACAAATCAATAAACAAATATACTTAATTAATCAATTTATTATTGGTCATTATTTATTTTGATATCAAATAAGGGAAATAACGTATACATTATTTGTAGATATAGTTTTAAGGACGGAGTTCTTTCCCTTTTAGATAACCTTTTTTTTTTTAAAGTACGTTTCTAAAAATTTGCTTGTTTTTGTTTTCTTATTAAATGTGTAACTTAATTGATTTATTTTTGCTGCGCCAAAAATTTTAAATGAAATAAATTCTTGGTGCTTGGGAGGACTAATTTTTTTTTAAAGCGAAAGTTGTCAGTACTAACTGTAAATTGACCTGCACTACATTATTCACACCTAGCATCCGAATTGATTTTTATCGATTCATTACCTTTAACAGAACCTAGTTGATAATCATAAGAATTAACTGTTCAATACAATCGTCCTCCAGGACACAAGAGAGGTCTTTGACTTGAAGACAAAACTAGAAACGGGGAAAAGATGAGGAGAAATAGAAAACAATTCTAGGCAAACATTCAAATCAAAACTGAGTGATTCGTTTGATCTTCAGCCTCGTTTCAATGAATGACTCGAATCATTTAAAAGTAAACATTTATTGACTTCATCCTAGTTCCAATAAAATAGTTCGTGTGTGTTGGGGGGGGGGAGAGAACAAATATGATGTTGATTGAATATGTCATGTTTCAGTCTTAAAGTCTTACTGACTGAACCTTTAGCGCATGCGTAGTTGTAAAGAATTTTAACTAAATAAATAATATACCAATAATTTTCTTCCCCCCCCCCTTTGAAATGAATCATCGATTTATAAAAATGAATAGGAAAAACTTTTTCATATTTAAAACAGAAACACAATACCTCCATTATACACCTCATGGTTAAACTTCAAATAGAATCAAAATTATTTTAAAAAAAATGATTTAAAAATTAAATGTGTATATCGAACCATTGACAACGTCAACTACTTGAAAACTTGCATTTTCTGATTTGGCCATCGAGGAAGGTGTATAAGTGCGATTATTTATTGATATGTTTATTGTATGAACATCTAGATCCAATACTAGACATAAAGTTTTGATTTAAAACTCTTAAGATCTAGTCTAGATCTATTTCTGGACTTAGAATATTGATGTAATTATTATATAAGATATTATATAAGATATAAGAAAAGAATAGATTAACGTAAAAATAAATACAGCGTTTATAAACTTCAATAAAATTGAAGCTACTTTAAATTTACTTAGTTATCACATTTACGGTAATACAGCTGACTACACCATGTTGGCTCCAGATCTAGATATAGTCTCAAGCCAAATTTACATTTAAATATTTTTTTCCAATTCTAACGGTCAGACTAGAGCTTTCTCGAATTGGCTTACGAGCTGGTAATTCTTTTCATCAATTCTATTCAACTATTAAATGTGTAGAAAAAATCGTTAAAGCCGTTTTTGAGTTCAGCTGTCCCCCCACCCACCCAAGTTCCGTGAAGGAGTGACTTGAATTGTAAGAAAAAAAAAGAAATACAACCATATTGATCTAGGTCAAGGTTAGGGGGAAGGTTTAGAGAAACTATTTTTTTATTTAAAGTTTAAAATGGACAAACGGAAACAATCGTAAAGTCATTGCCATTAGAGTATACATGAGCTGTCTACCTTACATAATGTGTTGTGACATATTTACGTTCTAAAATTGTTAAAACTATTTCACAAATGAGGGTAGAGCTGGGGTTCTCAATCCGTGGGTCGCAACCCCCTTAGGGGTCTAATGTCGATTTGCCAGAGGTCACCGAGCTAAAAAGGTTGGTAACCGCTGGGATGGGGGGTATTTTATGAGAACAACACTCTAGCGGCAGCACTTGTTCTCTACCCCGCTCTCTCTATCTCTCTCATTTTCTGTTTCGCTCTATCATTCTTCTCACTTTTCAACAGTTTCTGTTTTTTCTTTTGGTTTACCGGTTAGATGTGACTTGAACAACGCCCTACTCGTATCCATGGGTCAATATATTCATGCATGTTAATTAGAAACTTAAATTCTTCTAAGTCGTTGATTCTCCTGGCTGATTCACGCAACCCATTCCATGCTTTAATGACAGGAGGGAAGAAATAAAACTTGTAGAAATTTGTCCTAGTATATGGTCTCATTCTCTGTAATTATTTTTAAAATTGTTTTATTTTAATAGCCCCATTATACTAGAGCGTGTCTATTTAATAGTTCTCTGGCTACCTTTCAAAGGCTACAGTGGTCGTGTACCTTAGTGAACTAACTAATTATAATTCTTCCATACTAGTCATCACATGACGCTTAGTTTCACCAACAATCTCTGCTTCATCCTTCAGTCGTATTCTACAGAGCCACTCTCGGGAACCTAAGACTCAACTCAATTGAAAGATTCCATGAAAAAGACAATTTGTTTCCGCGTTACCAGAGCGATTGCTCGGGATTAGGTACAGACAAGATTTCTGGTTAGGACTAGGTCAAATACTCATGGGAGAAAACTAAAATGACGGCTTACTCTTAGGAATGACATTCTGTGGGGCTACGCGGTGCTATAGCCGGCCCGGAGTAATTTGTGTCGACTGTGGGTGTCAGGGATGGTAGCCTTTATGATGGTGGTAGTGGTGGCAGAATTGTAGAGGACAGTTCATGGTCAATTTTAGTGGTCTTTATTTCATCCATTCCTGGTTAACTTCATTTCGTGTGATCATTTTGCTTTGAAAATACTGTATGACGTAGACACTTGTAGGCTCGGTGACATTATTTCAGTGATTCAGACTGAGAGATGTTTGAGTGCTGCGCTGTGTACTTTCTGAGAGAGGTTTGAGTGCTGCACTGTGTACTTTCTGAGAGAGGTTTGAGTGCTGCACTGTGTACTTTCTGAGAGAGGTTTGAGTGCTGCACTGTGTACTTTCTGAGAGAGGTTTGAGTACTGCACTGTGTACTTTCTGAAGACATTTCGAATCACGATTTAACAAGAACGACGAATTGATTCTGAATATAAATGTCACAGTACTGTTGGTATTTTTAGTCAGATTCGACTCGTCGATTAATGTATATGTTCCATGCTTGAAAGCGATGCATTTTCAAAAAAAAGAAGAAGACACTCCAACCCGGTTATAGAATGTTTCATTTAATTTGAATTGAACAGAAACATTCGTTTCGCCCAATGGAAGAACTGAATTCCATAAAAACTTAATGAAAGAACTGAGCACATTCACACGTGTGGCTGAAAGGTTAAAACCGCTTGGCTACCTAACGAGGGGGCTCGAATGTAAATCCCGACTCAAGCAGGGTTGTGTTTGCTGAGCGCCTAAAGGCAGTTCGGATACCCCAGAGACCCCATCCCCGCCCCCTCATCGGTTCAGACAAGAGATTGAATCATAGCTCACTGAGCATGCTACAATCATGTACGCTGCGCTATATACTAGCTATATAAAATAATTAAATAAAATTAAAAAAACAACAACATTACTATGACTCTATTCTAACTTCCTTCAATACTTATAAACTTATTCCTCCAAAATAGTTTCCTATTTTTTCTAGATTAGTGTTTTTAGAGTATTGCAATTTACTTTCCTGCACTTCGATTTCCCTTAGATGACATCGTTTGTAGGACACAATTCTTCTCTTTGTTGTCAGGACTTTTTTTTTTAGGTCAGACACCGTCCTGATAAATATGTGGAAAGAATCATCACTTCAAATGTATTAATAATTAAAAGCTAGCAAAACATAAGCCGGCTTTGTAAATACAATAAACATAAAGTGGTGCTTGTTGTGAGCCTGTTCCCTATTGTTGCACTGTCTTTATGTCCAGTTGCTTAAGATTGCTTAGATTTACTCATTTCCAAATCTTGACAATGAATACAACCCAATTTTAAATTTAACACAATAAATATCTAATTACAGACATTCTGTACACTTACTTTAACAAATTAAGAAAGAAAAATCACATTAACAATAGTATAATCACTGGAGATTTAGCTATTAGGTTGTTTGTTTGTTTGTTTTTTTGTTGTTTTGTTTTTTTTATTTTTAATGAACAAACTTAATTGAATGAACACAAATGAGCCTCGACAGTATTATTAGTACTGCTTGTATACTACTTCAAGAGTCTGATGTATGGTAAGAGTCTGATGTATGGTAAGAGTCTGATGTATGGTAAGTGTCTGGTGTATGGTAAATGTCTGATGTATGGTAAGAGTCTGATTATGGTAGTGTCTGATGTATGGTAAGTGTCTGGTGTATGGTAAGTGTCTGATGTATGGTAAGTGTCTGATGTAAGGAAAATGTCTAATGTATGGTAAGTATCTGATGTAAGGTAAATGTCTAATGTATGGTAAGTGTCTGATGTATGGTAAGTGTCTGATGTATGGTAAGTGTCTGATGTATGATAAATGTCTGATGTATGGTAAGTGTCTGATGTATGGTAAATGTCTGATGTATGGTAAGTGTCTGATGTATGGTAAGTGTCTTATGTATGGTAAATGTCTGATGTATGGTAAGTGTCTGATGTAAGGTAAATGTCTGATGTATGGTAAGTGTCTGATGTAAGGTAAATGTCTAATGTATGGTAAGTGTCTGATGTATGGTAAGTGTCTGATGTATGGTAAATGTCTGATGTATGGTAAGTATCTGATGTAAGGTAAATGTCTGATGTAAGATAAATGTATGATGTAAGGTAAATGTCTGAAAGAAGTGTGAAAGTAGGCCTACAAAGGATTAGCCTCTTAGTCACACAAGAAGTTGTAAAGGGAAAAATATTTAGTTCAGGTCTAATTAATTAATTTGCCAATTATATTTCGATGTGATAAATGTTTTATTTTCTTTGAACAAAAGAGTCTTGCGAAGTTCCGGTCGGTGTCAGCGCTCGATAAAATAGCAGGTTAAACACATCCACCTTTTTACAATAGAAGAGATAAAAGAAAGTTCTTCACATACAATCGTCGAAGTCAAAACGTTGATTTGGTTCAACGGAGTACTGGCAGTTGGAATAGACCAATAAATACGAGCTGTAGCATCATGAATTATTTGCATTTTCTGGGTATTTAGTGATGAAACTGCAGATATCTCAGGCACCGAGCAGATGTCTATGAGTGTTCGGTTAGTTTGTTGATTGCGATTGTATTCGACTTCATTGGTTTAGTAATTGTTGTTCAGAGAGACGCGCTGTATGTGTCTAGCGTCATTGTACAGTCTAGACAAGGATAAACTACTTGGCCAAAGCTGCAATGTTACGGCTGCATTCTTTTTTACTAACTGTCTTGATAGCGTTCTTGCTCTGAACCCAAATATTCCTTTACTAGTCATTTTTCCAAATTTTACTCAATCTGATATTTTTCTTGTTAAATAAATGTGGGTCTATAGCACAGAATTAATACTTGAATCCTAAAAATGCAAAAAAAAAAAAAAATAGAGTGGAATCATAGACTATGAGTGGAATCTAATTGGTACACTTAATTTTCCCTACCGCTTCCGAATTTTTTTTTTTGTTTAGAACTTTGAATTAAAGTTCTGTTACAAAACAAAGTTACAAACATTGGATGAATAATAACCTGCAGATGTCAGGAGAATGCGTTTTTACAATACAAATTTAAGGAAACGCTTATGGCGTCGAGTTTCGCCACGAACTCCAATGATCATTATAAAGCTGTAGATTTCAGGAGAATGCGTTTCTGCAGTGAAGAATGCAAGAAAACGCTTTTGACGTAGGGGCTCCGCTCCGAGCCCCAGTTATGAATAATGAGCTGGCAGATGTCAGGAGAATGCGTTTCCGCAGTGAAAAATGCAAGAAAACGCTTTTGGCGTCGGGGATTCGCCCCGAACCCCACTTATATGGAGGCTTCCAGCTTCCTAAGCTACCACGAGAAAGACCTCAATATGACTGGGTTTGTTTTTCTTTTCGAAGAATTTTGAGAAACACTGCTTTCTTATTCTCTCTCACACACACACACGCACATATATATATATATATATGCTGAACGCACGTTTATGCATAGGGTTAGGGTTTACTTGGCGTTAGGGTTAGGATGGAAAAATATAGCCCCCCCCCCCCCATTCCAAAGTTCTGGATCCGTTAGTGCTTGCACCCCCCTACGAAAAATCCTGAGGGCGCTCATGGGTAAGTGTCTGATGTATGGTAAGTGTCTGATGTATGGTAAGTGTCTGGTCTATGGTAAGTGTGTGGTGTATGGTACGGGTCTGGTGTAGAGTAAGAGTCTGGTGTAGAGTACGGGTCTGGTGTAGAGTACGAGTCTGGTGTAGAGTACGGGTCTGGTATAGAGTACGGGTCTGGTGTAGAGTACGAGTCTGGTGTAGAGTACGAGTCTGGTGTAGAGTACGGGTCTGGTGTAGAGTACGAGACTGGTGTAGAGTACGGGTCTGGTGTAGAGTGCGAGTCTGGTGTAGAGTACGAGACTGGTGTAGAGTACGAGTCTGGTGTAGAGTACGAGTCTGGTGTATAATACGGGTCTGGTGTAGAGTACGAGTCTGGTGTAGAGTACGAGTCTGGTGTATGGTACGAGACTGGTGTAGAGTACGAGTCTGGTGTAGAGTACGGGTCTGGTGTAGAGTACGAGACTGGTGTTGAGTACGAGTCTGGTGTATGGTACGAGTCTGGTGTATAATACGGGTCTGGTGTAGAGTACGGGTCTGGTGTAGAGTACGAGTCTGGTGTATGGTACGGGTCTGGTATGTTTTTGTTATTTACACACACGTGTGGAATAAACCTTTTTGTTTGTTGTTGTTTTGCATTGCATTTAATATACTAGTAAATGACATCATTGTATTTGCCTTTTTATACGTAGACAATGTTCAAGGTTAGATTATTATGACTACTGCGCATGTTCAACTCAAAAACATGTCTTTACCCACTCACTCTCTCTCTCTCTCTTTCTCTCTCTCTCTCTCACACACACACACTGTTTACTTTCTCTCCAGCTATTCGCTAACATCCCAAAGAGTGATCAAATATCTGACACTTGCAGCTTTAAATAAGAAAAAGCCCAAAGCATTGCCCTGTTCGTCTCCTATACTCAATAATTCACTTTTTTAAAAATATATTTAAAAGTACATCTAAACAAAATGAAGACGTGCTCATTGAGCAATATAATCTACATTATTTCAGTGTTTTTTAAAAGAACATGATTCAGAAATATTAACACCCTAATACGCTATGAAAGGTACAGGTTGAAAATTACATTATTATTGTAATATTATTTATATATATATATATATTGTGTTAAATTTAGTGACAGCTTAAAGATTCTCTCAGTGTTTTTTTTTTAGACCAACTCGTGTAGCTATACATCATGGATATACATTATGTGTTTCTTTGATTTCATCTTTTGTTATTTCATCTTACAATTTGCATTTAAAAAAATAAGAAGCTTTAATAAGAAAAATAAAATCCTAACAAGAACAAAGTTTTACAAAATAATTAAAAAAATAAACAAACCAAAGGTTATACGAAGTGTTATTTTATCAGTTAGTTTGGGTCAGTCATATCAAATAATTATAAAAACAAAATAAAACAAAGCTTATACGAAGTGTTATTGTATCAGTTAGTTTGGGTCAGTCATGTCATTAAATCTGTAATAGATCTGAAATCTAAACCAATAACAATAAATATGTGCTATTAATTTTTTTTCTCTTGTTTCATTTAGCTTTGTTATTTAATAAGCTATAATTCTATCACTTATCTAGACCAGTTTGGAAATCGGGGGGGGGGGGGGAAGAAAGGGATGTCTGGGTGGATTTTACGTAATTGTTTTTTTTATAAGCATTTGCAAAATAAAAAAATATAAAAAAATAAAAAAAATATAAATTAAAAGTATATAATCCTGTATTCTAACGCGTAGTATTTTAGCTTCTGTTGTGAGTATGCTAACCAGTTTACTGGTGATGTATTTATTACTAGAGAAGATTTTATAGTCTTATAGTTACTTTTTTTAAATTGATTTTTTATGTTGTCAGATAAAAGAAATAATTGTGTCAACTTTCAGCTTGATCCTAGTTTGGGTGTGTGAGAAATAACGTGTAGTGCTGATATAAGCTTGGCAAAAACAAAAAAGTTTGTTTGATATTCTCTCCCTTGGAGAAGCTTATTATATTAGTGGAAGTAACGACCAAGACCTAAATATAAATTTTTGTTGACAGTGTGTGGGCAACTACCAAGGTAGACAATGCCAATCGAAGAAGGGAGATGTCCTTGTCTTTAACTCCTTCTCTCCTATCTGACGATACCAACGTTGATTCCACCAGAATGTGGTAAATAATTACGGAGACAAAGAGTTAAATAAAGTCCCTTTACAAGTTTTTACACTATCGTCATCTGGTCCTGTTTCAGTTGGCTCAGTTTAAAAAAGAAACGTAAATTATAATACTTTTTGGTCAATAATAGTAGAAGTACTTTGCTGAGAGATACAGGGTGAAAGATATATATACAGAGTGAAAGATATATACAGAGTGAAAGATATGATACAGAGAGTTAAAAAGATTGCAAAAGAATGAGGTTATCATACAAAGAGTTAAAAAGATTGCAAAAGAATGAGGTTA
>JADKLZ010003886.1:16449323-16459447 GCA_021533235.1 Biomphalaria straminea
TCACACAATCATTCAATGGCTTAGACAAGACAAGAATCAATAAAAAAAAATAGTAACACATTATTTAATTAATTGCTGGTAATTAATTATTTTGTTCGATACCAATTATTCAGTTACTCAGTATTCACAGATATAGGCTTAATTTGTTGGGTTTAGTCCCTTCACGCAATTTCTCTCTCGCATTCTTGTATCAGGTTGATACTTTAAGGATTTCTTTATAGTAGACTCTACCTGACAAAAATGAATCAATTTTTAAAATACCAAAGTAGTCAATTAATTATTGGAAATTAATTATTTTGCTTGATATCGAGTAAGGGAAATAATGTGTACATTATTGATAGATATAGTTCTAAGCGTGGAGTTTTCCTCTCTAGATAAGCATTTTTATTTTTATGATGAAGTGACCAGAGATGAAGTGACCAGGGATTAAGCGATCGGGGATGAAGTGACCAGGGGATGAAGTGACCAGGGGATGAAGTGACCAGGGGATGAAGTGACCAGGGGATGAAGTGACCAGGGGATGAAGTGACCGGTCACCATCTCAGCATGTGCGTTTACCAATTGTTTTTTTTTTTTAGTATTTAAATTATTTTTCTTTTTATTTTATTATATTATAAACTTAATAATGGAGATATTGCCTATTTAAAAAAGGTAAATGTTTTTGTTGTTGAAAGTAACGTCTGTAATCTATAACATTTTTCTTTGCATTTGTTTTTATTTTGTCTGTATCGGAATGTTTTTTTTTGAAATAAGATAAACCAACTAGAATGAGTATCCTCTGACTTTGTTGTCTTCTACTTGGGTTTGGATCTCTTAGTTCTCTGTCTGTCTGTTTGCATTGTGCGTATGTTCGTGATCTGATGACTAGTAGGAATGTAGACTAGATCTTATGGCTGATCTAACCACTTGGGAGTGATGTGGCACAAAATACCCCCCACAAGAAAACAAAACCGAACATGCCAGACATAAGACAAGTCTCGAGCTCCTCAGCAGACGGCAGACTGAAAGATTTATGTCGCGTTGACAGGAAGATAATAAACTCCAGCAGACGTGAGATATTTATGTGTCACGATAGTACCACAAGAGTGCGTGTGTAGGAGAGACAAAGGTGTCGGACAAAGATACACCAAAGTTGGTTTTGATCTATTTACATAAAATAAAAAAGTTTGTACCAGATGTCCCTAAGTGTATTCATTTAATAATTCAGTCTCAATCCACATAATCCTCAATTATCACCAAAGAAAAAAAAAACTTTTTTTGTAACCAATAAAAATGTGTAGGCGAGTAAATCCTAAAGCAAAATGACTTTTCTTTAAAGCCCTAACGATTACAAAAAGAGCGCCTGATAAGACTCGGCAGGTATGACATGGTCACATGGTTCGGGTGAGCCACTAAGCTATGATAAATTCCTGTGTCTATGTTTTATGATTTGTTTTCTTTAAATCTACACTTCTACTAAACTAATTAATTTTGAAAAAAAAACTCTCCTCTAGAAAACAGCTTGTTTTAATAGTCCAAAAATACAAGCTATAAATACAGAAGCCAAAGCGTTTACTTATGATGGGGATTTCCATCTCCGACTCCAAACTGTTATGATTGAAAATCAAATGCTATGTGTACTAGTTCTTTGAGCTCGCAACGACGCTCCCATCGTTGATTCTATCCAGATATAAAGTGTTGCGTGCCTATTCGCGGTGTTGTACAGGAGGTAACTGTCACAACTCAAAAAACACCAACGAAGGCCGAACAAACAATATAGTAAGTCGACAATCGATTCAACTATAAACCTCGTTTAATAATCAAGAAGGGATCCGTCTTTTTCTGTAGCCTCAATCAAAATAAACGTCTTGTCCCTAGCGTCGACTAAAAGCGTACAATTTTTTAATCTATCTATTCGTCATTTCCGTCACTAATTAAAACTTACCCCTTAATTATTCCCGAAATAAATCTACGCTCTAATCATGTCATAACAAAAGCCATAAATTCCGTCCAAACGTGGAAAATAATTTCGGTATCAAAGAGCAAGTAAATCGTAAGCAATGTACTATCAATTAATCGGTACTTACATTTGTACTTACAATTAGATCCTCCCTCGCCGTTAGGCGCATTGGGCGGCAAGGTATTTTTATAAAGATCTGTAACTGGCAATGTCTGAATCCTCTACTTACCTGGTGTCCACTGCTCTGAGGTTTCAATGAAAGTGTGACGCCAAGTTATACGAGGACGTCCCTGTTTGCGCTTTCATCGTATTGGCCTCCATGTCATTGCAACTCTTGGTATGCGTAATTTCTTCTGTCGTAAGACATGTTCTGCAAATCCTCATGCGACACTCCGTCACAACTACTCACAACCTCATTATGTGGTCGAGTCCTAGTTTGGCATAGTATTTCTTTATTTGAAACCCGATCTCTGTAACTGACTCCTAAAATCCGTCTTAGCCTTCTTTGTTGAGTCACATTTAGTATTTTCTCTGCCAAAAGGCAGACGACTTCCATGTCTGGCTTGTAGACGTTGAGGTTGGCAAAATGATTGTGTTAAGTAGGTGGATTTTTTGCCTCATGTCCAATAGTTTGACTTGTACAAATAGGCCGCAGCTAACGTCCTAGAAAAAGCTCTTGAATACCAATGATCAGTTTCAAAGACTTTAAGACAGTGTTTGATAGTATCCCTCAAGAATCTGATTGCTGTTGGTTGAGGGTCTCTTTAAAGTATCTACCCATCATGCATCATGCTCTTCTTTCATTAGCATTATTTTACCTTGTTTGAATTTTATTGGTGTTATGTGTCAACTCTTTGCTCCGGTGAGATCTCGGATCTCTTGATCCTTCTCTCCAATCCTGTCCTTTTTATCTCGTCGACAACTTCTCTTTACTTACATAGATATCACATTATAGACCTTGACCTTTCATGATAAAAATGTCTTCATTGGCATGAGAATTTAATTGAACAACTAGATATCTAGCTCTAGTAGTACTTCATTCAATATTGAGGTCATTAAGATAGGTCTGCTGTATTGGCACAACCGCGATCTAACACAATCTCTTGCACAAGCACACATATAGACCAATCGCCTACAATCTACTGTTTCCTTCATGTTTATTATATATAGTAAAGTTCCCCTTTCAGTAAAGTTCCCCTTTCAGTAAAGTTCCCCTTTCAGTAAAGTTTCCCTTTCAGTAAAGTTCCCCTTTCAGTAAAGTTCCCCTTTCAGTCAGTAAAGTTCCCCTTTCAGTAAAGTTCCCCTTTCAGTCAGTAAAGTTCCCCCTTCAGTAAAGTTCCCCTTTCAGACATATACATACACATTTACAGATACTTAACATTCTTTTAGCGTTTCATTGTGTTTAATAGTTTAAAAAATGAAACTATTCATCTTAAGGATACTCTGAGTTGAGCCTAGGAGCTTCAGATTAACATGCGTGTTCTACAGTTTGACCAATCTCTATTTACTACAGCCTTGCCGAGGTCAGCACAAAGTCCCATCAATATACAATACACATAAACGCTTGCATAAACACGCGCACACATTTATATATAGAGCTAAATGAAAAATGGAACGTAACTCTTTTAAATCAGTGTTGATATATCTAGTGGATTCTCCTCCCCTGCTTTACTTTAGGTGACGCACGAGTTGCCCCGTTTTTTTGTTGTTTTTTTTTTGTCATGTTGTGGTGTTTTTTTTTTAAACCTGCTCTGGAACAGCCCATGTAGGCTTGTAGCAGAATGAAGCCACAACACTTATGTGCGTTCAAGCTTTAAATTCTATTTCATAGCCATTTTATCCCCCCCCCCACACAGCCACCCCCTCTAATTTTGTTACATTCCTTATCATCTCGTTGATTCCATGTGTCTTCTCTCATGTCTCTTCTTCCATATCTCTTCTTCTCTAAATCTAGTTCAAAGAAGAAAAAAAAAGTTTCTGAACGATAGTGAGAAGATCAAAACATGGGCAGACAATAAGCAACAACACCCACAGCAAGAGTTGTCGCCTTTTGAATGTCCCATGGTGCCTCCCACACAATTACCATGTTTTTTTGTTTTTTTTTGTTACTCAATTTTCTATTACGCTCAAAATAAATGCACTGCATTATTACACTGTAAATTATCCGTTGTCTATCAGTAGATTGGTGGTGCTTCAAAAACTCTGAAAGATTAGCACGGTGTCCCTTTGTGTTTACATATATAGTAAATATTTTACTCAATACAGTTAACGTAATATAACAAACATAACATGTTTTATTGTTGTTTTTTTTTTGTTTTTTAGCGGCCCCCGAGAGGGGAAAAGACGCAATTAGTTTTGTGTAAAAGGTCTGTCCGTCCGTCCGTCCCGTTTAGATCTCGTAAACTAGTAAAGATAGTGAAAATCCGACATTATAATATTTTAATCCATTCAAAGTTTTGATGCAACAGCTACTTTTTTCTTTTCTAAAAGTGAAAAAAATCTAATTTTATTAATCACTTATACAAGTAGTTTTATTCATAAAAATACACCACTTTAACAACTATTCACTATTAATAGTAACAAAAACGGAAGGCTCTTTAGTAGGGGAGATAACTATTACAATATCTTTAACACTTTAATGCAAATGGTTTTAGACTTTATATTACAAAAGATCACAAGTTCTGTCAACCTTCTTTCTCAATTTGTCTTTGTCATTTACCTTTGATATAATTTAATTATGGTGTTTTTTTTAATGAAAATATTGATACCTGCCTTTCCACCTACCTGGGTGGACCCCTTCGGGGGACGATTTTGAGCTTGTGTTTCAACACAGTCTTTGTAAGCTTGTTTTGTAATAAAAATACCATTAACCTATTTCATTTCTTCTTTTGATTTATCAGTACTATACGTTATTGTTTTGTTTGTGAAAATTACTGTAGAGATTTTGTTGAAAAAAAAAAACAATATTTAAATAGAATTGATCGTAAAACTTCTATTGTAGAATAGAGCTTCTTCTTCTTCTTATGTAATACAGATGTTACTTCAAGAAAGAAGATGATTAAGTCCTACGCATCATGCATTTAGTCATGCATATTAACCAAGGACTCAAATTCTGCGAAGTCACTGGTTTTCCTGGCTAGTTCAGGCAACCCATTCCATGCTCTAATGGCACTAGGGAAAAAAGAGCATTTGTACAACTATGTATTAGCATATGGGACGAGGAATGGGCCTTTTTCTTTGTGTCTTTCTGAGTATTTTGTTAAATTTTGTTTTTGTATTTGAAGATTATGGTTCAGATTGATAAACCGTCTATATATATTTCAATTATCTTCCGTGTCAGGTAGTAACAACCATGGCTAGAAGGGGCTCCTTTTGGCCTGGACCATACCCATTACTGGGCGACAGGATCACTATAAGGGGAAAAATTTCATTTAAGAATATAAATGTATCGACTTATGAATTGCTTGTTAGAAGCCGTTAATAAAATACCGAAACAGATACTTGTAAAACGTAAACTCATCATTGAAGTGTTTTATGTTATTTCATATATACAAACATTTTTAATACATTCAACCTACGCAGGCTTGAACCCGGGCCCTCTGGCACCTTGCTACTCGACTGCTCAGAGTCTATAATTTTTTTTTGTCTTTTTAGAGTCTCAGCACTCTTTTTAAAGTTGTTGCCTTGTGCAGCAATTAAAAAAACGCTATTACTTATACTTAAGGAATGCAAACCAAAGTTTGCCGAGGTCATGGCTAAAACTTTTCTTGGATTGGTGGCAATTTTTATCCAAATAATTTTTACCACTGAAATTTGAAACGCGGGAAACGTCGCTACTAATGTGAGAATTTAACAGTTTTTTTTTTAATATACAAGTGTCATGATACGTTTGTGTTTTAATTATTATTTAAATGAATTTGATGTCCTATAAACATTTCCAGACTTAGTTATGTTACAAGAAAATATAATTAGTAATAGTAGTACTAAACGTTGGACAATTTATTTTCAAGAACTGAAAGATCCGTAACAGAAGATGGAGCAGCAAAGGACTTAGTAACACTGCTTTAATTCAATAAGATTATGTTTTAAAAATTAAATTCATATCAACTCACTAACTATGTCTGTCTCTGTCTGTCCGTCTGGCAGGATACTTTTATTAGTTTTGTCTCCCGACTCTCGGATCAAGTATAAAACTTTGCACACGAACCAATAATGTAATTCACCAATTATTTAATAAATGAAATTAATTTATAATATTTTATTTTTAATTTAAAATAGGTAGTAAATCGTTCCATTTTTATTTTCAATGCAGTAATTGAGCGGTTCTTTCTGTTATATGAACTTTGTTTTCTTTATGACTTTATTAATTTTTGCTTGTTACATGCTACTGTTTGGCGTAGATTTTAATATTTCGTAGGTCTACAGTCTCATTTCAACTATCTGGCAAGACAAAACTTAAGTATAAAAATGAATCCTCATCTCATATCTGCCTGTAGTCCCTACTGGGGCATAGGCCACCACCCAGCTTTCTCCAGGCATCTCGGTTCTGGGCGAATCTCTCCAACTGTCCCCATGTCTTGACCATCTGCTTGGCATCTGTTTCCAGATCGCGGCGCCATGTATTCCTGGGCCGTCCTCTCTTCCTCTTTTCTTGGGGGTTCCAGGTTAGGTCTTGATTTGCCCATAGACATGAATAGTTACACTGAAACTAATCTTATTATATGATCGCTTGTGGACACTTCGACCGACAACAGTAATAACAAATAACACGGTTGACAAATCTATCAACATATCAACATACAATGCTGTGAAAAAAAAAAAAAGCTGTCAATATAACACATTATTACCATATCACACATTCAACATACGACACAGTCAGTCAACGTACACAATGTTAACATACAACGCTGTCAAAAAGCAGCACCGACAACATAAACAATGTGTTTATCATCAAACTGTCAATGTATGTTTCCTCAAAGAACTCCATACAGTAACTATTCAACAAAAGAATTGAATGAAACAAAAACACTTTGAATCACATCATATCATTCTTCATTTTCAAATAGCATAGTTAGTTGTTATATTTTTCCCATCGTGTCTATTGATGAACTGTACAAGTCTGTATTTCAAAATGAAAGAAAAACTCGCAGAAATTGAAAGTTCAAATCAGCTTCCATCAAAAGTTAAGATTCCTCACACCCTGCAATTTGGCTGGTTGATGTGTGAGGCGGCTGGGCAACCATGATGTCGTGCTTTCTGATCCTTTGAGGTCCGAGTCCAGCCCCTTTATCCTACTGACCACCGACTAGGAAGGAAGCCGTTAACTAAGCCCAACAGCTCCTAAAGGCCGCCCCGCTCTACTCCGCGTGTATGACCTCGATAGTGTGTTTTGTCAGGAAAGAACTTCAGTCTATCACGTCACGAGGCTGACAAATATTTTGGAGAGAAAAAAAATGAGGGGGTGGGGAATTGAAAGGAGGGGAAAAGTTGCCCCCACATTTCGTGTTAGGGTCATCTAATACATTTTTATTGGACCTTTTTTTCTCTTTTGTTTTGTCTGGTTCTTTTTCGTCTCTCCTTTCTCTCTCTCTCTCTCTCTCTCTCTTTCTCTCTCTCTCTCTCTTTCTCTCCCTCTTTCTCTCTCTCTCTCTTTCTCTCTCTCTCTCTTTCTCTCTCTCTCTCTCTTTCTCTCTCTCTCTCTCTTTTTTCCTCTCTCTCTCTCTTTTTCTCTCTCTCTCTCTTTCTCTCTCTCTCTCTTTTTCTCTCTCTCTCTCTTTCTCTCTCTCTCTCTTTCTCTCTATCTCTTTCTCTCTCTCTTTCTCTTTCTCTCTCTCTCTCTCTCTTTCTCTCTCTCTCTCTCTTTCTCTCTTTCTCTCTCTCTTTTTCTCTCTCTCTCTTTCTCTCTCTCTCTTTCTCTCTCTCTCTTTCTCTCTCTCTTTCTCTCTCTCTTTCTCTCTCTCTCTCTCTTTCTCTCTCTCTCTTTTTCTCTCTCTCTCTCTCTTTCTCTCTCTCTCTTTCTCTCTCTCTCTCTCTCTCTCCCCACTATCATACCTTCAATTTAAATTTAGAAACATCTCTACCACTTTTAAAACATTCACCTATTTGTGCAGACATCAAAGAGATGACGAAATTAGAACGAAACAATATATAATTTTAATTAGGAGTCAATTTGGTTCTAGGGCCTGAACACTGTTCTAATTATAAACTCTTGTGTTTTGTGTAGGATGAAATATAACCCAGGGTAGTCATTCTGAACCCTGTAAATCTACAATTACATGTTTATAGAAAGTCAACAACTTTGATGGATTTACCTATAGGGAACATAAACTAAAGCATATGACCTACTTCTTGTTTGGGGGCCCCGTAGAAATTGTTGCAATGATATTTTATTTTCAATTATTTTTAAGAAAGACCAAAAGGAAAATCGTCAGATGTTGAAAACAAGGGACCCATAACTCAAATAGCTTTGGGTCTAAATGCGGTGCAGAACAGTAGTGCGGATTTTTTTAGCACATTTAATTTTTAATCTCTCTCTCTCTCTCTCACTATCTCTCTCTCTCTCTCTGTCTCTCTCACACACACACACACACACACTCTCTCTCTCTTTCTCTTTTATCTCCTCTCATTATGTTAAGTTATTATTCCGTATCAACACCAGCATATCGTAAAATACAAGTATGTTTGTGAAAGCACGGATTGGAAGAGATCAAAGGTCACTTTAAATTACATCCGTCTCACCTTAGTCGTAAACAAGAAAAGCAAATAAAAAAACAAAGCTTATACTATATTAAGTGTATCAATTACTTAGGATCAGCTATGTAATTATTTACTGTCACTGATCTAGGTAGACATAATAAATCAGTGCGATGGAACTATTTTTACCAATTGTTTTTTTTTTAAGCTTTTAGATTTCTCAATTTCTCGCTATGATCCTATCACTTGTCTGGACAAGTTCTAAATGGGGGAAGAGAAAGGGACAGAAGAAAGGGGCCAGGTGAAGGTTTACCGGACCTTTTTTTTTAATGCATAAAAAAAATATTTCGCTACGGGCTCAAGAGTCCTCGAGGGGACTAATTCAACTTCTACCACCCCATCTGTCAAGTACGATTTCTTTCCCTTGTTCAAGACACCAAAAAAAAAAATTACCAATAGTTAATAGTTAATAGTACATGTTGTTTCTCCCACACTCAATCTTGAATAAAGCTGAAATTTTGCACGACTATTTCTTTTGCCTGGCAACACAAAAATGAATTAAACATAAAATAATCTATAATTTAAAATTAAAAGAAAGCTGAAAGCTTAACAATACCAATTTGTGAAAGAAAATTTAATCGCACAGGTTTATTATGTCTAGGTTAATAGTACGTATATTGCATGACTGATCAAAACTAATCGAAACAATTACACTATATATAAGTTTTGTTTAAAAAAAAAAACAAACATTTTTATGTATTTCTTTTTAACTAATAATTGTAAGGAAAAAGTTACATTCTCAATAAAACGCCCCTTCCACAAAATGTTTTTTTTTACACTTGTAACGTATATGGGCCTACTATTTATACGCTTTTTTTTTCTTAGGGTATGTGGGTAAGTTTTGATCATTTAAAAGGGTTTCTTACTATCATATGAGCCACTATAATATAGCACATTTCAATAAATAAAACAACTTTTGGTTCTAGGAAAGGTTAGAACAAATCTTGGGATTCTTTTCGTTTTTGCTGCTTGTTAAAGTGTCTTCCTTGCCATCATACACCACCATGCTCCACCATATACTCTACTGTATAGTCCACCATATTCCAACATATACTCTAACATACTCTGCTGTATGCTCCACCATACTCCACCGTGTACTCCAACCTATTCTGCCGTATACTCCACCATACTGTACCATATAATCCAGATTACTCCACAATAAAATCCAAAATAAACACCATATGCTCCACCATACTCCACCATAAGCTCCATCATACTTCTCCACCATATTCCACTGAGTACTCCATCATACTTCACCATATACTCCAACATACTCCACCATTAAATCCAATACACTCCACCATATGCTCCACCACACTCCACCATATGCTCCACCATACTCTTCCACCATACTTCACTTTATACTACATCATATGCTCCACCATACTCTTCCACCATACTTCACTTTATACTACATCATATGCTCCACCAT
>JADKLZ010003886.1:16459457-16469874 GCA_021533235.1 Biomphalaria straminea
ACTCTTCCACCATACTTCACTTTATACTACATCATATGCTCCACCATGACACTTCGCCATAGACCGGCTGAAACAATAAATTTTGTTTGTAACAAACCCTAACCCTAACCCTTCTATGTGACGTCATTATTTTGTTCTAAAATTTCTGATACAGTTTCCAACACAATGGCTAACACTGCAGATGTTATGCAAATTATGTCTAGACTTTTCGATTCGCTGCATTACACCACATCAGTTTATTCAAATGTTATTCCGTTTCTTCCTTGACAAATTCACATCTTCTTAAAGCGACTTTCAGATAAAAATTGCAATTTTATGTTCCAATGCGAAGTATAAAGTACATCTATTACTCACATGTTATTAGATACCATCTGACACATTCCTCAAAATTAGAGTCATAACTTTTTCATAACACATCGAAGTCTTAACTTATCAAAGACTAAACTTAAAAACATCCAATAAACTATAAACCATTCAATCTCCGGGATTTGATCTCAACAGACGGATTTAAAGCAAATTTATTGATTAGCTCCCATTTCAAATTACGTTGTGTGAATTTAATAAGTTAACTCCTTTACAGCGTTCTCGGGGCATTGTTGGCTAATTGAACAACATGATTAGGAGAATTAATGACAGAACGTGATCAACCATTGACAATTAAACATTCTAACAACATCCGAAAAAAAAAAGAATGATTAATTAAATTGGCTTACGGGAGTTACTTCTCTTGTCAATGTACGACAATGTATACTGTTGAAGTCTTCATAAGTGTTTCCCTCTCTTTCTCTCTCTCTCACTCTCTCTCTTTTCCAATCATTTTTTGTCCTACCACTTAGTAAATCCATTCATTTCTCTGCCACACGTACTGGTACCGTTATCAAATTACTTATTAATTAGATTTTCGGAGGAAATCAAATAGAGATCGTAAAATTATGTTTATTGTGTAGGCTCATGAATATTAATTGGATTGCTTGATTAGGGCTCAAAACGAAATAGTTTTGCTAATAAAATATTTATTTAAATTTTGTTTACAAGAAAATAAATTAATGAATTTAATGTGAAAATATTTTTTTTTGGGGGGCCAGAGATTCAATTTGTTTTTTTTTTTTTTTTAAATTTTATTAATCTGTTTTTGTTTTTTTTTGTTGTTTTTTTTTTGTCTATTTTAATTCCTATATATACAGCTTCTATTTTCTTAGCTGTGGATGAGATTTTGAAACATAATAAACTATGCATCACCATAAGCCACTACAACTTTTTCCCTCAGACATATTCATTCCATCTATGTTTGAAAGTGTTGTGTATTCTGTCTGCCCGTCGGTCCGTCATATTTAGAGCTCATAAACTAAAAGCCCTATTGAAGATCCGATATCATCATCTTGTATAGCATATAAACAGCTGCTACACGATACGTTACATCTTTTGAAAACATACAAACCTCCACTTCTGCCTAACCTCCACTTCTGCCAAGCCTCCACTTCTGCCAAACCTCCACTTCTGCCAAGCCTTCACTCCTGCCAAACCTCCACTTCTGCCAAACCTCCATTTCTACCAAGCCTCCATTTCTGGCATACCTCCACTTCTGCCAAACCTCCATTTCTGCCTAACCTCCACTTCTGCCAAGCCTCCACTTCTGCCAAACCTCCACTTCTGCCAAGCCTTCACTCCTGCCAAACCTCCACTTCTGCCAAACCTCCACTTCTGCCAAGCCTCCACTTCTGCCAAGCCTCCATTTCTGCCAAGCCTCCATTTCTGGCATACCTCCACTTCTGCCAAACCTCCATTTCTGCCAAGCCTTCACTTCTGCCAAACCTCCACTTCTGCCAAACCTCCACTTCTGCCAAACCTCCACTCCTGCCAAGCCTCCACTCCTGCCAAGACTCCATTTCTGCCAAGCCTCCATTTCTGCCAAACTTCCACTTCTGCCAAACCTCCAATTCTGCCAAACTTCCACTTCTGCCAAACCTCCACTTCTGCAATATTTTTGTATCTAGTCGTCATTTTCTTTGTCTACTTATTCAGATAAGCGGCAAACATCGTGTCTCACGTTGTAAAGGTCGCAGCTAGGACTGCGTAGTCATGTGAAATACTGCATTTATTATTAATCCTCAAACTGAAAGAGAAGGCTTATTATTATTATTTTAATAAAATAATTGTCAGTTTCATTCTCCAAAACGCATTAATAATAATAATAATAATAATAATAATAATAATAATCTTTATTGTCCATAAGGAAATTTGTCTTACAATTTGTGCATTATACCAAACAAAACATTATAACTATAAAGAGAAACAGAATGTTCATTCACACCAGACTCAAACACAATTTACATGTCAAAAGTTTACATCAGATTGTTACTGTTTAGTGATTTGATTGCCAGAGGAACAAAAGAGTTTTTGTGTCTGTTTGTCTTTGCTATCGGTGTCTTATATCTCTTTTGTGATGGTAAAATCACAAAATCCTGTCCCAAAGGGTGATTTTTTATTTCTAGAATCTTTTTAGATTTTGTAAGGATATTTGTATCAAACAGCTGTCCAAGGGGGGTTTGCTTTTTGCCAATGACTTTACCAGCAGCATTTAGGATTCTCTGGAGTTTATTTTTATTCTTAGTGCTTAGATTGCCATACCAGGCAGTGATATTAAAATGTAAAATATTGCCGATGTGAGCGTGATAAAACATAGCTAAGACATTTTCGCTAACATTAAAAGATGACAGTTTTCTTAGTAATCGCAATCTTTGCTGTCCTTTTTTGCTGATATAATCAGTATTTGCTGTAAAATTTCGTTTATTGTCTAAGATTGTACCAAGGTATTTAAAGGTTTGCACTATTTCAATAGTGCAAGACGTGAAAAATCTTATGATGCCGTATGACCTATGACCTATGAACTATTACCAAAACATTCCAGATCCCCGTTTTTTATTTCCTCTAATTAACCAAAGACAATGAAACATGTTTAAAAACTGGGGGGGGGGGGGGACTTGTGTTTTCACACTAACTCAAAGGCGCCCCCTATGGTTCCATTCGTTTGGTAGACAATGCAAAACAAAAAAGCATAATGTAATCTTAGAGTGGTTGCATGAGAAATGGTTGAAATTCTGGCAAGAATTCGATTAGGTTTGTAGTGTCTGGCAGCATATTCACCACCACCAGAGAACATTTGTTATTGTCCGACGGAAGTCTATTTAGGATCTCTTTCCCTGTCTACGTCTTTCTTCGGCAGAGGATTTTCTTTTTTTGGTCTCAAATGTTTTGTCCTGCGGCCTTAGCAGTGGCGTAGCTAGGGTGGGGGGAGGAGGGGGAGAATTTGAAAATCCGCCCGGGCCCCCACTTGAGGGGGACACCGAAATGAGTGTTTTTACATAAAAATTAGATGATAAGCAACTTCGTAGGCCCCCAAAGAGGTCAAGCCCTCCGGGCCCTCAAACGATGGAAAATTCCTAGCTACGCTCCTTGGCTTTTGTGAGAAATTCTATTATAAACTTTAAATCTAAAAAAAAAATATTAAGATATTTTTTGTATTTTGAGAGGGAAACATTGTATTATTTAAATTTGAATCAAATTTTTTTTTCAATAAGAAAAGTTAATAAAGCATCGTATAAATATTAACATTCACAAATATTGATAAGAAAAAGACATGATAAGGAAGAAATAACTCATGTATGCATTGTTTTACTCAGTTCCTGTGCTGACCAATGGGTAATTACAGCTGCAGAGCTAGCACTAGACAAGGTTTGCATTGGGTTTATTATCAAAACATAGTATCACTGTTCTCTACAGAGGAAATATATTCATGAGTTTCAGGATTCGTGTTTCGCTCATTAGTATCAGGTGATCCGTATAGAAATGACATTATGTATAAAATCACGCCCCCTCGCTTTCTCCCTAACACGTGAGCATCATGTGATTGCTGATGCAGTGTCAAGACATGCTCATGGTGATTAGGCCTATATCTGCTTTGTGACAGAAAAAAGCGTGTTCATACAAACAAAACAAAATACTTGACAATATATATATATTTTATTTTATTTTTTTTGCAGAAGGGGGGGACTCATTTTATTTACATTTTCTTTCATTGGATCTGGACCCCCGGGGGGGGGGGGGAGAAGAACGATGACAACATTCATAGGCAATAATCCAGGATCTATTTCTTCTTGGTCAGTTGTACTGAAGTGAATCTTACTGATTGGCGCATCCTCGACGAACATGAACTGAATAAAGAACAAAGTTCCACCTGAAATGGTCAAATATTGAGGGAAATAACTCAGTGACCAAAAGTAAAAATAAACCTACACAATCTCAACTCTTTCTCTCCGTCATTATTTTCCTCTTTCCGATAGAATTATTCATTTGTATTTCATTATCTGTTAGGGATTAAACTTCAATAACTTTTTTGTTTGTTATCAGAAAATGTTATATTTGGTATGGAATTATAGGGAAATGCATGATTTGTTCACAATGAAAGTTAAAGTTTATAAATTTAAAAAAACAAACAACAATTTAGTTTAATGGAATTAAATCAACGTAGGCATCGTCAATTAGGAGAGAAAGAGTTAATATTGGGACATTCGTTCGTTTTTGTTTTAGGACAAATCAGAAATGTAATAGTTCTGAATGGCTTCTACTTGCTGTTGGCTAGCAGTGTGAGCTTTCGCTATATGGCACCAGCAATACTGTTTAATTAAGAAATTCCAGATAACAATTTAAATGTTTTACTAACGGAAAACACAGTATGTTTTTCTTAGCACACACATACCCCTTTAGGAAATATAAATCATGTGAAACACAACTAATAGGACTAATTGATGATTTCTCCAAAGGTATAGAATAGTATAGATAGTAATGAGCAGATAGAACTATGTTCAAATCAATTGCTCAAAGAATTCTCATTCACAGTCTCAGTACAAAGACCTCAACGTTAATAGTCTCTATTTCTGTTGAAACTTTGCAACCCATTCTACACTTCTATGTGCCAATGTATTTTCAAGCTCGCTTATTAACTGTAGAATAACAAAACAAAACATATCCCAAGAATCCTTGATGACTGCGTGTGTTTGTGTTGTCTGTCTGTTTTTAAAGTTCAGTAAACTGTTGAAACTCCGAATTCACTGTGTTCATTGAGGCCGAAATATGAGCAAAGGAGATAACTCATGGTTTTCCAAAATCTGTGTCCTTATTTAAGTATAGGTTTTTCTGCCGTATTGCCTTATTTAAATCTTGCATATCTATTTCTGTAACAATAGTATTTCGCTATTTTATCTTAAAGATATATAATAATAATAATAATAATCTTTATTGTCCGTAAGGAAATTTGTCTTACAATTAGTGCATTATACAAAACAAAACATTATTTAAAAAAAAAAATGTACATTCACACCAGACTCACTCACATTTAACATATGAAAAGTTTACATTAGATTGGTTCTATTTAATGATCTGATTAGCAGAGGAACAAAAGAGTTATTGTGTCTGTTTGTCCTTGCTATCGGTGTCTTGTATCTCTTTTGTGATGGTAAAATAGCAAAATCCTGACCCAAAGGGTGATTTTTTATTTCTAGAATCTTCTTAGATTTTGTGAGGATGTTTGCCTCAAACAGCTGCCCTAATGGGGTTTGCTTTTTGCCAATGACCTTACCAGCAGCATTTAGGATTCTCTGGAGTTTATTTTTATTCTTAGTGCTTAGATTGCCATACCAGGCAGTGATATTAAAATGTAAAATATTGCCGATGTGAGCGTGATAAAACATAGCCAAGGCCTTTTCGCTAATATTAAAAGAGGACAGTTTTCTCAGTAATCGTAGTCTTTGCTGCCCTTTTTTGCTGATATATTAAAGGTTTCTTCTCTATCCACAGCATATGAAAGTGGCTACAGGACCCACGCTGAGGTGCAGCTAGCCTCCAGGAAGAAAGTAGCCAAGATGTTGATCGCTATTGTCCTTCTGTTTGCTGCCTGTTATTTCCCAATCAATTGTCTTTTTATATTCAGGTGAGACCATGTTCTGACATTTTCAATAAGCCTGACATTTAGAGAGTGACTTCAACTTTATTGGCTCATTTAGTTGTTTGTTTGTTTGTTTTTGTTTATTAAAATATTTGTGGAAAAAATAATATGAACACAATGTTTAAGAAGAAAATAAAAAAGAGGGGAAAAAACAAGGGATTGTTTAGCGTCTGTGCTAATAATAGACATGTCTTTTTCGTTTTTTAAATGTGATAACTTTAGACTGAAGACAAATCAAACTACTCGTTTTGTTATCTCCTTTTATAGAAGTCATTTAAAAACATGGACCTGAACATTTATTGAAGAGACTTTGTCTAAAATATGTGATCTTATTACTTGTGAATTTTTTGACGACATTTTTGTTCATCTCGACCACAATGTATAAAACAGATGACACCTAGAGATGTTACAAATAAAAACATTTCTTGAACTATCATCTGTCATCTGTCTAGGAGACACTGTATTACTTAACACGCACACACATACAAAAATTAAAGTGAATCTAATAAAATACTCAGAAAGACACAGGGATAAAGGCACATTCCTCGTTCCATATACTAGGACAAATTTGTAGAAATGCTCCTTCTTCCATTGTGCTTATTATAGCATGGAATGGGTTTTTCCTTAGCCAGCCAGGAAGACCAGTGACTTGGCAGAATTTAAGTCATTGGTTAACATGCATGACTAAATGCATGACTTGTAGGACGTAATCATATTATTTTTTGATGGAACATCTGTAATATATAAACTAATAAGACAGCAACTAAAAAAAAAAATAAACCAATTAAAATTTAGATCAATTAAAAAAAACAATAAGGAAATTATCCTGCAGCAATCACATGCAAAGTTTCTTAATGTTTTATTTTTCGATATTTGTATATCTAATTTATAACAATCTATTTACTTCAGAAATAAAGAGGAACATTAAAAGTTTATTTTAAAAATTAGATGACGTTAGTCACATTACATTAATTTTAGTTTTTAGTTGTTTTTTTACGGATGCTACCGCCATCAGCTCAATATGAGAACATTGACATCCAGAGACAGACACACTGTTATTGTAATGGTCATTTTAAACATAAACATTCATCTTCTCGTTTCTGGTAAGTGGACGTTCACAAAACGAAAAGAAATGGAAGGCCAATGTCTGGTCATATGAACAGTGGGTCTGGAAGGGAGTTGGAAACTCCCCACAAGTCAATTTGTGTGCAGATGTCTTCAATGGGTGAGCTATGATGGAAACAACTCAGAGGCTTGGAAGCAGACCTCCCAAGGCGGCACGTTACTGAAAAAAAAAATAATTCTTACTAAAATTGTATTATTAACTAACACATACTAAATGGACATACGATGGCAGGACCGCACTACAAACAGCGATGTCCTTGCGAACGCCGGTATGGACAGTATAGAGGGACTTCTTATGGCCCGACAGCTACGCTGGGCAGGGCACGTATCCCGTGTGGGAGACAAACGTATGCTAAAGGCAGACTTTTTTTGGTGAGCTAAAAGGTGGTCGACGTAACAAAGGCGCCCACGAAAACGCTTCAAAGACCAGCTTAGACGTCAACTTTCCTTGGCTGACATAGAAGAGAGCACCTGGCTGCATGCGGGGTCGGAACGAGACAGCTGGAGGTCACTCACGAAGGCTACGGGATACACATTTGAGACCAAAATAAAATGTGCTGCCAAGGACAAGCGCAGACGACGAAAAGAAAATCTAAATCGACCACCTGCAGACAATAGTTATGCTTGCCCTGGATGTGGCAAAATATGTAGGTCACAGCTGGGACTGCGCAACAACAGGAAATACTGTTTTCCTCACTATTCTTCGGACTCGAAGACAAGCCTTATTATTATTTCAACTAAATGGGTTAGAACTAAAAGGGAAATTTTAAACACAACTATTTCAGTGGGCACTAGCAGCGATTCTTCAGAACAGTAAATAAAGGTGTCTTCACTTTATTATATTGTCAGTTATAATTACTTTTTTCTTTATTTTGAAATTTTTTTTATCAGATCTAGATCTTTTTAAAAAGCGTATATCAACTCATTCTGTCTGTCGGTGTATGTCTGTCTGGCCAAATGTTTGGACACGTTATTTCTCTGGCACTCAAACTCAGATCAAGTTCAAATTTTTCACAATTATTTCTTTACCTGACAACACAAGAATCAACAACAAAAATTAACCAACTAGTTAATTAACTATTGGAAATCAATTATTTTGGTTTTGTATCTTGACTGAAGTGTGGTATAACTGGTGTTACAAGCTGAATTCGTTCCCTTTCCAAGGGAAAAAAATAGTAATTGACTAAATTGGTGGTATAAGCTGAATTAGTCCCTTTTATATTTCACAAACATGAAATAGAAAAAAATAGATAACTCTAGAATCTTCCATGTTCATAGACTCTTCCCTAGCAGAGTGGTTACCTAGTTTGCTTAAGTAGCCTGCGAAGGCTTTAGCTCACAAGTTGCGACAAGAAATAGGCTTTCACACCATGGAATAATTTCTTTAGTGTTTTTCCACCGCAGGTCATCAGATGTAACCAACTGGTCATTCCATAGCCAGAAATTCTGTCATCGAAAAATTCACAGAATCTGTTTTAAGATTCCACGCGAATATTGAAGTAGCATAAGTATTAATCAATAATATTGTATCAACGTTTACTGGTAGACAATCTACAGATATTGCAAAATGACCAGCATAGCCAATACCCGAAGCAGGACTTTTTGGCGCCGCCGTTTTGGCGCCGCCGTTTTGGCGCGGAGGTCGTTTTGGCGCCACCGCCTAATAGCTTTTTTGTTTACACGACTAAATCTTGCAATTTAAAAAAGAAACTCTTTTCTTTCGAGCTTGTTCGGGCTTGTTCGGTCTTCCAAAATCAGTATTGGCAATGCCGGTACCAAATTTTAGACATTTCTGTCAATCCATGGTTTTGTAAACCATTTGCAAATAATCTCTGTGGTTTTTCCTTCAAGTGATTCTGTTTCCAGTAGCTTAATAACTTGCAGCAGTGTTCATGCGTCAAACTTGGAAACTCGTATAGAGATGGGAATTTAAGAAAGATCCAGAAAACAACGTCCGAAGACGTTAACTTTGAAAATACTATCCCAATGACGATATGTTGAGTCTAAATGTCGATAGAACTTATAGATAGACTTATTAGATAAATGGGAGTCATGTGGCGCCAAGCTCGGATATTTTAGAATAAAGTGTGAGCAACAGTGAAAGGCAGCACTGTCTCCATAATCGACGGTCAGTTTCTAGGATAAACTAGAAACCATCAGAAACTGTCCACTTTAGCACTTTGCCACCAGGCCCTTCTAAAAAAAAAAAAAAAGTAGCACGAATTTCCGAGGAGGGATAACCCAACACAATGGAAGTATAGAGTGATTATATAGTGCTTTCCCTTATAGAAAGAACTCTTTTTATTCCGACAATTCGATGTTATCTGTGTTAGTCAAAATAAAAAAAGTATTCTATCAAATAATTTGTTTTTCCAGTTTAAAATTGGTGCCCTTGGACTTATTCTTTTACAGTTCGTCTGCCATTATTTGCATGGCAATTTTTTTTGCAATAAAAATGACTGATTGCTAACGAAAAAAAAATGTTTAATGGTTGACTGGGCTTCTTATTCTTATAGTCTCAATAATACATTCCAACCAATTATCTTTTTTTTTCACATTTTTTACTCATGATTTATACCATAAATTTTACGTGACATTACCTTCAGTGTGAGGAAAATAACTTCATTTGTATACGTTCTATAAGCTTGTCGAATATATTTATGTTCCACCCAGGGCGATAAATCAAGTGAGACCCTTTATAATGAGCATCAGTAGCCACCGGTTAGTTTTAAAGAAATGTGGCTGAATAGAAGTTTAGGGGAGTTGGGTGGAGCAGAAATACTAAAGTAAGCTAACTCTTGGATTTAAAAAAAAAAAGCAGAAGTAAAATGACCATTGGTGTGAGAGTTATCTCTCCTTGTAGATAAAAACAAGAAATAAACTTTAAAATCATGGAAGCGGTGTGTTAATGAAGTATGATCGCTTATGGGTACATATCTAATACATAGTACGACTAGACTAACAAAAAAGATATCTATCCTGAAAGTATAGGATGTGAACCCTCCACTCATTTTTTTTTTCAAATTGTACACATTGGACAGCCCAACACTGGGACTGGACAGCCCACCACTGGTACTGAACAGCCCACCACTGGTACTGGACAGCCCACCACTAGTACTGAACAGCCCACCACTGGTACTGGACAGCTTATCAATGGTACTGGACAGCTTATCACTAGTTATGGACAGCCCACCACTGGTACTGGACAGCCCACCACTGGTACTGGACAGCACACCACTGGTACTGGACAGCCCACCACTGGTACTGAATATCCCACCACTGGTACTGAAT
>JADKLZ010003886.1:16471779-16482590 GCA_021533235.1 Biomphalaria straminea
CTAAACGACCAAATAACTATTTTAATAACTTCAAAAACCTCGCCACATAATATTGGGGGCCCGTCTCGTGGATGTTAGAACCAAAAAGTAATACAGGCACTTGCAAGCAACAGTAGAACTTTCCAATATAATTTTTTTTTCTGATTGCAAACTGAGTGGAAAAGTGTATCTATTTTATTATTATTATTATTATTACCATTAGTATTATTATTAGTAGTTATCACATCTTTGGTATCATTTTATTACTAGAAACAAATATTGTTTTTTTTTTAGAAGCAACTTACCACGCTCTTATCTACAAACCTTTCACTATCAATTTCTTTTACAACCCAATCCGTTGAATATATACAATGGCCAGCAACACAAGGTCCAAAGCAGACTCTGACAGAAAACTCAAAATACAAGAGTTGACTGAGACAGCAGTACTGCTAGAGTTAGAGGGGAGAGAACGCTCAGACTACATCCGACAAAAGTTGGATGAGTGGGAGAAATGGGAATTTGAGTTAGCAATGGAGAGGGAGAAACATGAGCACGAACTAGCCAAAAATGAACACGAGTTGGCAATGGAGCGGGAGGCAACTGAAAGAGCTAGAATAGCTCAGGAGGCTGAGACGGCTCGCGCAGCTGCAGCTAGCCCGGTCTCCAGTCCTCCCAGCCCTGCCCCCAGCCAAGGGTCCTCAAACGGCTCCACCAACATCCCCTTCGAGCACTTCGATGAGAAGTGTGAAAGCATAGAAGTGTATCTAACACGCTTCGAAGAGGTGGCACGCTTTTATAGTTTGCCTAATGATAAATGGTGTTTCAGGCTAGTTCAGTGCCTACGTGGTAAAGCCTACGAGGCCTACTCAAAGCTTCCATCCTTTCAGCGGGATAACTATGAGGCTTTGAAAGAGGCTCTGCTCGTTCAATTCGAGTTAACTTCAGAGTCTTATCACAAAAAGTTTCGAGGGTCCCGCCTCGAACGCAGAGAAACATATACTAATCTCTGCGACAGGCTGGATAAATATCTCAGGAGATGGTTAGCCCTGAGCCGAATGCCCGAAACTTTTGATGGTCTCATAGACTTGGTTCTTGCAGAGCAGCTTAGAGACTGCATGACGCAAGAAGTCAGGGTCTACGTAAACGAACAGCAGGCGATCGCCCCCTCTGACCTAGCAACCGCCGCAGACCGTTACGTAGCTGCCAGACAAGACACCAAGACAAAACCCGTAACAGAACCTCAAGCTAACGAAACCTCTCCTATCCAACCCACACCTCTCAACCAAAACAAACACAACCAGGCACGCGTCCCCCCTCAGCACCCCTCCAACCAGCCCAACCGCCCACCCCATCAATCACGCCAAAATAGTTCGTATCGCCCCTCTCACCGTGACTCACACGACACGCGTGACGACAGGAGGACACGACACCAACAAGCCCCAAACGTAGTTTCGGCCCTGACGACCATACGACGGCCCAAGGCCAGCAATTCTGTAGGCCCAGAAACCCCTCTTATACCTCCTCACCCCCCTACCTCACCACCGGGTGTAGAGCAGGCTCTAATAAACGGCGTGAAAACGAATGTACTTTTTGACAGTGGATGTAATGTCTCCGCCATAGTACACAAAAGGATGGTTGATTCGACCGATTATACCGGAGAAACGGTAGAAATCCAAACGGTCGACAGAAGCATACCCACAATAGTGTTACCTGTAGCAAGGGTGCACGTGGAATGTCGATACGTGCACGGGACCATAAACGCAGCTGTTATGGAATCCCCTGTGTACGACTTTATTCTTGGCTCCCAATATGTACCATTGGGGAACGTCAAGAAGCCATATTTTTCCCTGCCAGTCTATAGAATGACTCGACAGAAGGATGGCTCTCACCAGTCAAACACTGGGCGTCATCGCTCAACGCCTCAGCTCAACAGAGCTAAGGAAATAAAACCCCTGATTCCGGACATTGACAGTGTCCGAAGGCGTAGGTACGGTCCACCATATTGGCCTCCGCGCAGAAACATAATACAGGCAGGAAAGCACCAAAATGGCAAACCCCACCGATTCCCGCCCAGCTCATCACAGTCGAAATCTACCCCTTCCCCCCTCATGTCCTCAGCATACAGGTATCCAAACAATTATGACCTCAATCCCAGGTCGCATTATTATCCCCCCATACACAACAGTTCATGGTGGGATCGAAATTAGACTTGACAGTCACCTGGACGCCCAATGTTCCTGACGACTGATTCCCTGAACTCCGATTTTTTTAAATTTTTTTTTTGCTTTTCCCTTTAAACCAATTATACTAAGTGACAGCCAGTCTCAAATGAAACTTATATGCAAATACTTATAAGTATTCTGCGAATACTTTTTAAGTGGGTGGGTATGTGACGATACGAAAATTTGCATATAAAAATTCATTTGAGGCTTTTTCCCAACAGACCGTGAGAAGACATTTAGTTTTGAAATTAATCAACTAGTTAGTGTCCACCCTGACCGCTATATATAAACTCGCGCAGTTTACTAACTTTTCACCCCCACCTCCCCTTCGAGCTTTGCTCCGCCGCTTACTTACTCGTCCCTCCCCCCCGCCCCATAGGATACAAATGACATTTGAATTCCTTCCTACAAACTGTGGGAAACCTTTATTCTTAAATTTAATGCTCCGGTATGTGTCCGCCCCTAACCGAGACTCTACCAAGAGTAATGCCTGCTTGGTCCATTATCTTACGGAACACTTAAAATTCAAACACTAAAATATGTCCACCCGGTCCATTGTTCCATGGGACATAGCGAGTCTCAGCCCGTTACACAAAAGACTGCAGTGTCCAGCCGCATAATAACTGGGCTCTCTCTCTTTTTCCCTACTTTCCTCGTCCAGTAGAATAGCATCTTACACCTTCCCTCCCCTTCTAGACACTAACTGACTTTTAAGTGCATCCTCTTACAATGGACCAAAATTTAACGACGTTCCTAGATCAAACGTGACATGACACTCCGGGCATTTTGATACCCAGTTAGTTAGGAGTCCAATGTGTATATAAGAGGCCTTAAACTTTAGTAGAACGCTCACATTCGCCCACAGACTTCTGTGCTTGATAGGCAAGGAACTTGGCTTCCAAACATTTAGCTGCCTATATTCTAAACAACCGTGGTAGGTTGCTCTAGTTTTATTTATGTGTTTATATATGTGTTTCATTTTGTGCATTCATAAATACTATGTAAGTATGTAATCTTTTATATTATTTTTAACATATTTGATTGTTATCAACGGGCCATGTTTACGCCTATTTTAATTATTTAATTATTGTCCTCAACCCAGCGTTGAGATGATTTAATCTAGATCTGCGGGAGCGATCGGATCTTTTACAAGATGCCGAATCAAATACTCTCTTACTAGATCCCCAAATATATATTTCGATATATAACATGCCAGTTTATTTTAGTGATGGCAGATTATTACCACGCCACTCTATGGCACATACAGTCAATGTACTCATGTATTTATATTTAACATCACTATGTTATGAATAAGATCTGATCAACGATCACTTCATCCCCCCCCCTTTGTTCTTTCATACTCCTACATATTTACTAAGTACTATTATAAATAATATATTTAACAATACCCACTAGAGATGTACGTATCTCTCTCCCTTTTATCTTGGTTTTGATCGCTACATATTTTGTCAACATTTTATGTCCACCCTCTTACATATTAGATCCTAGATCCACGGGTTAACTCCCTTATAGTACATCTCATATATTATTGTAGTCCGAAATTTAAACCTGTTGTTTACTTCAATGATTTTTAACAACATGACTGATGTTTGATTAATTTGCATTCTTTTTTACTTAACTCAGTTATTCCCCTTACTTCTTATTTTGTTATGTATTAATTAAACGGAATGAGCTCTATGCCTCACATGCACAATCTGATTGATTGCATGGCATATGAGAGTTCCTACCTATTGCCATGAGGAAGTTTCTAAGTGATTCTTTCTTTTCAGCCTGGTTGTTATTGGTGATGCCCTAGTGCACAGTAGACTTTCGGTCACCACGAGAACTGTAGTCTATACGCTGTCAGACCATCATCTAAGACTGGATCTGCAGCGTCACCAAACCTGAGCCCACGACGCCAGAACTCCCCCCCCTTCTTCTGTCAGCAAGAAGAACCCTCAGCAGTGCCCACTGAAAACTCAGTGCCCACTATCTAATTACCCACGGTACAGTGCCCACTGAAAACTCAGTGCCCACTATCTAATTACCCACGGTACAGTGCCCACTGAAAACAAACTCAGTACCCACTATCAAATTACCCACGGTCCAGTGCCCAGAGACTTGCCCAGTGTTCAGCGCCTACTGCCCAGTACAATCTGCCCAGTCCAAGGCCCCAGCTGCTCACTGCCCAACCTCTCTTGCCCACTGCCTACGGTCCTGAGGTCACCTTCCCCACATATCGCTGCAGATCTACTCATAGTCGAGTTAAACTTCGACTGCTCAAGCCGGTCATCTCAAGTTCTCCACTATAGGAATCAAAGAAGTCCAGCGGCCAGTCAACCAACCAGAAGTGAAAGTTAAGAGACCGAAATAGAAACGCTTATCCACTCCTCACAAAGCAATCTAATGATGAGATTTATTAATTAAAATCCCATTGTTAACCCAATACCCAACTATTTTCTTTATTAAATTTTCGTATATTTAATATACAGTCTACTCTTGTGTTCTTATTGTTAGCTCGTAGTGTGCCTGTATCAAAATTTATTTATGTGAGCGGGGAAAATTATAAATCATTTCCCCTAGACTAAACGACCAAATAACTATTTTAATAACTTCAAAAACCTCGCCACAGTATTATAGCTGGAGAATTCCTGTACCTTCTTTCTTTTGTAGCTTATATCTATCATGGCTTAACATGGTATCTTCCTCAATTCTTGCTCCAGTGCTTACAGCGCGGCGCCATGAGATTCAGCCTGTATCTCTTGTCTGTCAATAGAGCAAGCCTATAGCGAAATCTCTCACGGGATAGAACTGATCGAATAAGTTATTGAATATTTTCATCTTGCATTAAAAATATGTAAATCTGTGGCATTTTACGTCTTGTGAGACGATCTTTTCCCTTTGCAACTTCTTGTGTGGCTAAAGAGGCCAATCCTTGATACACAGCTGCGGTTGCAGGTTGGGCATATAAAATCACCAGGCGGAGCTACATTTTCAGCCTTCTTTCTGCTTCTGTTGTGTATGGCATCTGCAATCCGAGACCCTTCTCTTATGCTCTCTTTCCATGTGGATCTATCCAGTGCCACCTCTTCCCAGCTGCTAGTGTCGATTTTAAATAGCTTCATGTCACGTTTGCACACGTCTGTATACCGTAAAAGTGGACGACCAGCAGCTCTCCTGCCTTCAATAAGATCGCCATACAGTATATCTTGTGGTAGCCTACCTACTGGCATTCTGCGAACGTGGCCAAGCCAGCCAAGGCGTCTGCTGCTGATAATAGAGCGGATGTCCTGGCACCCTGCTCTTTGTAGCACTTCCTCATTTGTTATCTTATCTTGCCACCTTATATGTAAATATATCAAATAAAACACACATCATGTAGTCAGTGGGCTGCTGCGCTCTGGAAGTTCTTGAACTTGTCACCTACAAATTTGTAGAAGATTAATTTTAGTATTATATAGGTGTTATATTATATATATGTTATATAATATGTTATATTTAGCTCTTGTTAATAGTAAAGTTTCAATTTGATCCGAGAATGGGAAGTGTGAGAAATGAAGGTGTACAAAATGTGTACGAGTGAGTTGATATAAGCTTTGTACTTAATGTGAACGTCGTTTAAAAGAACAAATAATAGGATTAGTTTAGTCTAAAAAAAACGTGTTCTTCTCCCTACCGAAGACTCCAGAAGTATAACGTCCATACTTCCAATTCTTTTAGCTTCCCCCCCCCTAACTATGTGGCTATTGACTCAGTCCCTATATGTGTGTTCTGTTGACTGTGTCCGAGATGTCTATATGTTAAATTGATCTCCGATTGGACTTTCTTCCACAGACAGACGGCCATCATGGACCAATACACCGAGTCCCCGATCATCCCCATCGTTTTCATGTTTGCTCACTGGTTGTGCTATTTCAACAGTGCTATGAACCCCCTCATCTACAACTTCATGAGTGGTGAGTGGCTACAGTGTGTGTTGTGAGTGTTGTGAGTGTCACTTGGTTGCAATGTGAAGGCTACAATGTGTATGCTTCTGGGTGTCACTGGGTAGCGATGTGGGGGGCTACAATTGGTGTGTATTTTGTTACACGGTAGCTATGTTTGTGTGTGCGTGTTTGTTGTGAGTTTTTAAGTGTCACATTGTAGCAATGTGTAGGCTATACTGTGTGTTTCTGAGTGTCCCAGGGTAGCGATGTGTGTGGCTGCAGTTGATTGTTTGTTCTTTGCACGGTAGCGATGTGAGTGGCTACATTATGTGATCGTCGGTATCACATGGTAGCTATGTGGTGACTACTGTATGCTTGTAAATATGGTAGCTATGAGAATAGATACAGTGTGTTAGTTCGCGAGTGTGGGAAATGTGACAGCACATTGTAAGGATTTGTAGCTGTATTTAATTACATTCATTATGAAGACATTTAATGGTCCTTTTTAAATATCGTTAAATATTACTGTACCACAACAAAATCAACAAATGTCTCCTCAAAGGGACTGTTTTAATGGCAGACATCTACACGGCAGATGTGGTATAAAGAAGAAATATATCTTATCTTATAAAATACAGGGGAAGATTCCTTGGTAAGCTCGGCCTTTGGCCTTGCTTCTGACCCAAGCGTCATGGGATAAGAGTTATCGGTAACAGGGGTGTAAAAAGAAAAATTACTTGGATCTTTCCCAGACAGACGTTGTTCAGACAGGCAGATGGAGTCCTCCATAGGCCTACAGTTCCAAGAGTCTTTGACTTAATTCTCGGCACAATTACAAACAGCAGTCAATAATTTTGTGATAGATGCCAATTATCTTAAATCTCTACGACATCAAAAGAATGCGAAATATTAGTACTGCCACATTGAAAAGCTTTTCGTTCATTTTGAAATGTCAGAAGATAGCCTAAATATAAACTTTGCAATAATGTAGTTTGCAGTCTTCATTAACAATACGATTCTTATCCTCATGATAAACCTATAATAATACAAGACTATCTTATCTTTCAGTGAAGTTCAAAAAAGAGTTCCGGAATGTGTTTTCTTGCCACAAGCGACAGAACACGCCGCTGCATCAAGAGAGCACCTGGTTTCACAGCACCCGGATGGTGCGCCAACCCACCAACAACAGCAACCACAGCTCCTGCCGCATGCTGCGGGTTCACGAAGTGACCTACCCAGCATTGTGCGAGCTCAGTACACATCACAGTAATGACGGCGAGATCAAGTTAAACGGTGGTCAATCTGTATGAAAGAGTTCCGTCCACTGGACATAGATGACCTGATCGCCACTTTAGGAGATTTACGTAATCCCACCTTGCTGTTCTATTTGCCCGTTCTGCTGAACGTACGCCGTCTGGATAGTCACAGACAATAAATTTTGTCTCGGAGACTATGCTGCCACTTGTGTTGAACTGCATGCGCTCAGTTCAGAAAGTAATTTGAAGACACTTCTACATTTATTGCCAACTGCAAGCATTAAATTCAACGTTGAATCGCTAACCTAGTTCTATTGGAAATATTTGAATGTACAGTGCGAAAATAATATTTAAATTGTCTATTTACAAATGACTTTACATTATACGTTGTATCCTCTTCTTCTTAGATCGAATTGTTTTCATATGAAACATTACATCTGCTATGAGCTGCCTTTAGGTTTGTAAAGATGGTACTTCTGCTGTGACGTATTCACAACAAGGGTTACTTGAATAAGTTACTTCTCTGGATACACGTTGGAACATTAATACAGATATTTTGAGATAGTCTCAGCAATTGTAAATTATGAACACGACTCGATAAAGACTTTTCAGATGTTCAGTTTCCTGTTCGAGAAACCTAACAGTGGCTATGAAATGATTGTTTTGTCATGTTAGCGTCTGGGATAACAGAAATCATTCTATATTATGATAATTAATCTTGATAACTTTTTTTAAAAATGTTGGTTGAGTTTTGATTATTCTGAGTCTATTGTTAAGGTTTTAGAAGTCATCTTTTTAGCAATGGAGCTTGAATAAGAGATAGAATAGGATACGTGGTTACTGTATACACTTTTTTGTTCTTGTTTTAATTACAAATCATAATTAAAAAAATAAACTTTGGTTTCTTTTACGAAAGGATTAAAATAAATTTGAGATACATTACAGTATGCTTCTGTATGAATGTATACGTGTCTGTTAATCCTTCACTTACATCACGAAATGGTGGTAGACGTTCTAAGCCGGAGCATACATCTTGTGAAGCCTCTGGGCTAAATCATCTGTATTATCCATATTTCTTTCGCACTGCCATAAAGCATAAACAAATTTTCAGTGAGTCTTGAGGAGCTTGTGGTGCACTATAAGTTTTACGTTGTGTGTGTGTGTGAGAGAGAAAGAGAGAGAGAGAGCGAGAGAGAGAGATGAGAACTCAATAACTGTGTCTGCATTTATCTCTACATTTTAATTCAGACAATTGCGCAAAATTCGTTTAGATCTCCACGCGAATCATTGGAGATTCTCATTCATGGAGGAAAATTCACAAGCTTTTTTTGGAACAGAATATGGAAGAATTGATAAGCTAGGTATCTTATTAAATCCTTTAATAAATTGTGTGGTCTTTTAAGCACTGTAGAATCAAAGTTCTAAGCTTTTTCGCTTGTAGCATGAATTAACATGCAACGGTCTTTTTAATATGTCATTGGTATTCTTGTATTGTTTTTTCTTCACTACATTTACATAATGTGTTTTGCTTGCTTTTAATTAATAACGAAGAATTGGGAGAGCAAATGGTTTGAAAATAGGGATTATAATTCTTTAAATTTTTCTACCTATTATTTCCTAATTTCAATTTATTCAAATTTGAATGACCAAATTTAAAACAATGTAGACTTTTTTTCTTGTTTTTCCCATGAGATGGGCTCAAATGTAAAATAAAAAGTTTACATTTTCGTTTATTAAATTATGACAAACATAAGTCATAAAATAAACTGATATTAACTATTAAGTAGATTTTGTTTTTATGTCACAATATTGCTGTCTCTCCAATTTGAGCTCCTTTGATATTATTTTGTATTTATTTTCTTTCCCATCTCATTATTTGATTTCCTACCATTTAGATAAACCTGGGCTCTGTTCAAAAATATGTCTATAAAATATACAGTCAAAAAAACAGTGCTGTATAATAACATAGGTTTCTCTTTTTCCTTCTAAGGCGTGAAATTTTAATTTCACCAGTTGACCCACTTAGTTTGTGACAGTGAACCAGTTGGCCTACGTAGTTTGTGAAAGCCAACCAGTTGTCCTACTTTGTTTGTGACAGCCAACCAGTTGATCTACCAACTATTTGACCTACGTAGTTTGTGAGCATCAACTAGTTGACCTATTTAGCTTATGACAGTCAGCCAGTTGACCAACGTAGTTTGTGTCTGTGACAAAGAAATGTTAAGCATTAAAAAAAAAAAGTTGTATTTTTTTACTGACAGGCTGAATAAAAAAATGGTGAAATTTATGCACACAAGTTATAATGTTTGAGAATCGTTTAAACTAGGAAATCATTTCCCAGAATGCTGCAACATAATATGATTAAGGGCATTACTACTTACAGTGGCACGTGTTTTACTCAAAAATAACCTTCGACACCCAGTCCTACTCCTGGCCTGCACGTGTGACATAGATTGCCTTAGATTTAGGATCCTATGGAACTGTAATCGCTTACAAGAGAAGGGTTGAAGGGGAGCAACTCGATCCTAAAGTAGTAAGCTTAGGGCAGGGGAATATCATTAGCCTCAAATGGCTCTCCCCAACTAGGAGAAAGAAAACTTTTAATTCAAACCTCTGCTGCCTTGCGGCTATGCCCAAGCCTGGGAAAGGCTTTGAAGTTAACCCGCTATCAGAACCTGGTGACCCTTACTTTCACCTCAGACAGTAATAACACCTGGCCGAACATGCAACATCGTTGATCCGTTCCTTTGGACACAGCAGCTGCGCGGAGAAGGGGGAACTGCTGTGTGGGCGACATCGTTCTGATGTTCCTAATGTCAAGCCTCTCATTTCTATAAGACGATCCAGAACTGCTTGAATGAGGCTTTAAGGTAAGGCGCGTTAAGCTCAATAATTCAAAAGTTCATGTGGTATAATTTCTTTGTTCAAGTCTTGATGTGAAATAAAAACACGTTCTTTTCACACCAGCACCAGTCATGGGCAGCACACACACACACAGAATAACACACTTTGTTGACTTGTGAAACAACTTCTCAATACCTTAAAGAATAACAATTCAAGTACATTATAATTGAATATAAATATGTACAAGAGGTACAATGTTTACAGTGCTCTGTGTTCAGCTGAGTCTCGTTTAGTACTTAAGTCTCCTTCAACACTTTGGTAGGTAGACCATAAAGAGCACCAGGCCAGAGAGACTATAGAATGCACCACTGGTGTAGAAAGTCAAGGCGTAATCCCCCGTGGTGTCTGCAATAAACCCTGGTTGATAAGAGAAAAGAAACTTTGGTTTAATCTACAAGCCAGTCCTTTACATGCAACTTCGTTTAATCTACTAGCCTGTCCTTTACATACAACTTTGTTTAATCTACTAGCCTGTTTTTTACATACAACTTCGTTTAATCTACTAGCCAGTCCTTTACATACAA
>JADKLZ010003886.1:16491086-16501178 GCA_021533235.1 Biomphalaria straminea
CCCCCGTGAGTCAACAGTAATGAAACATAGACATACTGAAATTGAAATATCAACAAATTAGAAACTTAAACCAATGCTCGAAAAAATTTAAGATAGGCCTACTACCAATTATGATCACAAAAACATAGGACCTATTCTTCTTTATATTCTGCATTATGGGTTATTGTACAGAAGCTGTAGACTTACTTTCCTGTAGGCCTATTCCTGTTAGGTAGAACGCGGATTCTGCCATTTGTAACTTCATTAAAAACAAAACATAAAACGGCTATGGAATTTGTGCTCGAAGAGGTTTCGCGTTTTGCTACTCACAAACATTGAGCGGACATAAATACGACCCACTATAGGCCGACATTCATTAAATCTCATCACAGAAATCCAAGTCATTAATTTATTCATTTTATTATAAACAATTTACAAATTATAATTTCAATAGACTTAAATGATTTTAATTTGCATTTCTTTAATTACAAAGTATTTTTATGTAGCTTATTCTAGTGAGCAGATTTTGACAGTAAAAGAAGTCCATGATCAAAAAATATTTGAGAACCACTAAAAATGTCAGAGGAAAGCTATTGTGAAAAAGGGGCTGTAATGGTGCTGTCACGTGACAGCGTAGATTTTGGAATTTTCCGATCACTTTTTATTTGGATATAAAGAGATAAAATTATTTATACTTTTAAAATTAATAAATTAAAATGTGCTGAATAATCCACACATATTTTTAACACAAAACCTTAGTTTTAATACATTATAGAACCAATATACAAAATAAATTAATAAAGGCTAGTTTATTTAAAATAAAAAAAGTAGACTTTCTTATTCCCTTTCTTCTCGAATGTCAAGGTCAAACTATTTTTAATGTGGGCAGCTGATCTGACATACAGTGGGACTAGGCTAGCTGTGTGCTCTAGAACACTCCCTACTGATTCCGGCAGGAACTTGTCATCAATTTTCTTTTTTTTCTTTTGTGTTAGTACATTTACTATGCCAAGAGACAAATTTTGTGGTCCATTCAGCTGAAACCACCGTACACATCAACTCGAAGGATATGGGGTGAGTAGATCTATATAGACTCTAGTATCATGATTCTATATATGATATATAATTATAGATCTATATCTATCTAAAATGATTATAATTATAGACATTATTATTATAAATGATTATTATAGACTATAGTGTCACTATTATGACTATAGACTCTAAATTAGATCCTGATTTAGACCTTTTTATAATTAAATAATAGATTATACTACAAAAATGACAAAATAATAAAATTATAAGACTGGACTGTAGATATATAGATCCTCTATAAAATTATATAGATTTAGACTAAATACTAAATCTATATAATTTTATATAGATCTATCTATCTACAGTCCAGTCTTATAATTATTATTTTGTAGTATTATAAAAAGGTCTAAATCAGGATCTAATTTAGAGTCTATAATGTCTATGTCTATAGTCAGTATAGTCTATAATCATGTCTAAGTCTAGATAATCATTTAAAACAAAATTAAAAGAGAATTAATAATGATTTATTTTTTTATATTAAATTATCAAGTTAGTTTGATTTTAATAAGTAAGTAATCCATTCTAGACTCCTAATCTTATTCTCTTCCATATATATTTATAATATATTATAACATAATGATAATACAGTCACTTACAGTGTATCTACATCCAGAGTGTAGATTTGATATAGATCTAGAGCAGAGGAAAAGTTTTGTTCAAAGATTAAGTTAAATAAAAGTTGAATATTGTTCAATATTAAATTATCTTTTTATGCATGTTGTCAATTAATGTTTTTTTGTTTCCTCAGAGTTTTCCTAATGTTTGACACACGCCGGAGATATATGCCAAGCCCTCACTATAAAGATAATCAACAGTGGAACGACCTCAATCTGTCTTATGCTCTTAAGACTAGCAACGACTCAATGACTAAACTATACTTCGATCTAAACTATACTGACATCTTACCACTTCTAATTCTATTCAGAAGTCTATCTCACATTTCATTAGGTCTTCTTTACAGAACTGTAGAATTATTAGAAGATATCAGGTTGTCTGAAACTTTTCTTCGATTTCGCAAAAAGCTGCTCTTAGAATGTCAATTAGTTTTGAGCTTAATCAACTCAATGAGAAAATGCCACCTTTCGGATGCACTACTAGTATTTCCCTTGATGACCAATTGTCCCAAACAGTCAACAAGACTATCTTGGGCTGTGATGGACTGAAAGAAAACTCAAATACTAGTGAAGCCCAGGTGTTGCTTGATAGTGAGAAAACCCAAGAGCAAGAAAATGAAGTGGAGTTCAACCCAGATTCATTTTATAGCTGGCTTCGTCCACCCTTTGATGACATGGCCATTGGTAAGAAGTCTAAAGACAGTAGTACAAAAAGCATTAGCTCCAGTAGCAGTTCCTCATTGCCTGTGCCTACACCTCCAGATGGTGGATGGGGCTGGCTTGTCGTGTTGGGTGCTTTCTCTGTCAGTTTCATATGTGATGGCTTATCTTACTGCTTTGGCGTTCTTTATTCAGAGTTGCTTGATCAGTTCAAGGAGACAAAAAGTAAAACTTCTTTGGTTGGAAGCATATTCTTCGGTGTTGCAATGATTCTAGGCCCCTTTTCTAGTGCTCTTACTACACGATTCGGTAGCCGAACTATGACTATAACTGGTGGATGCCTGGCCTGTTTTGGACTGGTCTTGAGCCACTTTGCTACATCCATTGAGATGCTTTGTTTTACTTTCAGTGTGATTGTAGGTACAGGCTTTTCATTCTGCTATATCTCTAGTGTTGTCATAGTTTCATTTTACTTTGAAAAGAGAAGGTCTTTAGCTACTGGTTTGGCAGTTTGTGGCACTGGTGTTGGTACAGTTACATTCGCCCCTTTGATGAACTATCTAATTACTGAATATGGCATGAGAGGTCTTTTTCTAATTATGGCTGGTATCAGTTTAAACCTTGTTGTCTGTGGCATGCTCTTCAGACCTTTGAAGTTCACTGAAAGTGAGAGGTGGGAAATGCTGTTAGAAGAGTTTAACAAGATCCCTTACAGCCGTGAGGATATAGAGCTGGGTAGAAGTAGATATCCCAGCGAGTCGAGTGATCAGGACACAGATGAAAATTTAGAAGATGATATTGAGGCTAGAACACTTTCTGTCCTAAGTTTACCAACTTTTGTTCAAGCCAATGTACTTGATATTCCCTCAGATATTCTTATGGAGGCTTTAAAAACAAGTAAAAATCCACATCTTACATTACAGAGGTACATGAAAAATGCTATGCTTGAAATTAATCATGCAAAGGAACAAAGAGCATTGCAGGAACAAGAGGATGGTGTGGATGGACACAGTTTCAATGTGAATGAAACAGAACTGCAGCATGAAATATTAAGCAATCTGCCACCTTCATCTTTTATAGATAATGCTATACTAAAGCTGGCTCACTCATCTAGCATCACTAATGTGGTTGGCAAAATTGAGGATGTCAATGGAAACTCTAGCCACCCAGAAGACAAGCTTGCCAAAGTTAGCCATGCCAAAACACATGCACATTTGGCATCTAATGATGTAGATTCAAAAGGAAAAGAAACTACTAAACTGCTACCCAAAGATCCAAGCAAAACTAAAGAAACAGCTGGTATGAAGAGTGAACAGGTGAACTCTACTCACAAGTCAGACTCCAAAGGCAAAGTGCAGACCATTGTACAAGTGAAGAATGAAGTGAAAGGAAAAGATGTTTTCTGTAAAGCTCTGGAAAGCAAAAAGTCAGTTGACATCCCACATTCAATGCACCACAGAAGAGAATATTCAGGTATGAGTGCCATGTTGACAGACAAAGGATGTGCTAAAGAAGCTGTGTCTGTTGTCAAGAGATTAGGTGGTGTTCACATGGGGAGGCACAATGCTCTAGGCATTCATTTACCACTGTACAGGACAGACATATTTTACAGACGTATGCTTAAAAATAACACCTTGCACAAAAACACTTTGGCGACCAGTTGCCCTGAGTTATCTGAAACTGTTGTTGTTGAGACTAAGAGACATTTTGTATATGAAATGTTGATCAATTTTACAGAAGAAACTGTTGATATTTTGAAGAGCATGGTAGAATTCAGGTTATTCTGCAATCCTTTTTTTATAGTTTTTGTCTTGTCTAACTTCACTTACTACTTTTGGAGTGATGTCCCCTACATGTATGCTTCTGACCATGCCCAAAATAATGGAGTCCCTACCCAGCAAGCTTCTTTTCTTCTCTCTATTATTGGTATTTTTAATACACTCGGCCAAGTTGTTTTCGGCATAGTTGGAGACCTAAACGTCAACTTGCTCAATGTCTACGCCGTAGTCTCAACATTAGCTGGTGTCTTTGTTGCCACGATTCCTTTTATGACCACCTATGTCAACATGTGTATTGGATATAGTTTGTTTGGATTTTGCATCAGTGTCAGTTTTCCTTTAACAACAGTCCTTCTCATCAGGTTCCTGGGAGTCAACAAGCTGACCAATGCTTATGGACTATTAATGTTGATGCAAGGCATAGCCAATTTTATGGGACCTCCATTTGCAGGTATTTGTTTTATGCATTATAGAGTAAGATTTTTCACAATTTGTTCTACCTAATGTGCTGTCTACTTATGTTATTATCATTCACAATAAGAAATCCTTTAGTAATCATTATATCTTTTTATTTTGTATTTAGGAATGGTCTCTGACAAGACAGGCAACTACAATTCAACTTTTTACTTGAGTGGTTTTTTCTATGCTGTGTCAGGAATAATGTTGTTTCTGACCTATATACCCAAATGTCGCACCATCCCTAGGTCAAGAAGGAGTTCATTAGACCTTACCATGGAAGTAGAGGCACCTTAATTATCAAACAAAGTATGTATTCAATTGTTTGCTAATTATATTTTACTGTGCCTATTTAAAATAGCTTATATTATTGAAGTTTATTAGGTAATTTTATTTTTTTTAAATTTATCAGCTCATAAAGATTTTTGTTAAAAAAAAAAAGGCATTTTATTAAACAAATTTTGCATTAATTTTTGAAAATTTAAAGAACATTTTAAATTGTAATTGTAAAAAAAATCATTTTATAAATAAACAAAACAAAAATAATAAAGCTTCAATAAAAGACCTATGGCTTAGCTGTAAAGTACTTTACTTCTGAACAGGGGGTTCGGGGATCGAATCCTAGTGAAGACTTGGATTTTTAATTTCAGGATTTTTTGGGCTCCCTTGAGTCCACCCAGTTCTAATGGGTACCTGACATTAGTTGGGGAAAAGTAAAGGTGGTTGGTCATTGTGCTGGCCACATGACATCCTCATTAACCGTTGGCCACAGAATCAGATCACCTTTACATCATCTGCCCAATAGACCACAAGGTCTGAAAGGGGAACTTTACTTTTTTTTTTTTACTAAAGTTTCTTTCCCTTTTTCAATAACAAAAAAAAAAAATAAACTGATATACATGTTTTTTTTTTATTTATTTAAATTCTTTGTCAGATACAAGAAATAATTGTGGAAAATTTTAACTTGATTTGAGGTAGGAGGTGGGAGAATTACATACCATGTACAAACTTTTAACCAGACAGAGATATAGGCTTTGTAAAAAAGTACCAGTAAATGTACATTCTCATTTTTTTTAAACAAAAATAATTTTCACCAGAGAAAACACAAATAAGCTATAAAATGCATAAATCTAAAATTTAAAAATCCACTTAGAAATAAGTCTTTTAAGTATTAGTTTAAAAAATGTTGTTTTTTTTATGTGAGAAAATTGTTTGCATGTATAATTTTAAATAAAAAGGCAAATTGTAGTTGATTGTACAATTAAGCATGATGACAGTGGATTTTCAATAGTAAAGCCCTGTTTAGTTGTTGAGATAGATAGAGCAGACAAAACAAATAGTGGCTTCTTTCTTTTTGGGGGGGCTCATGCATTGGTAGTAGAAAATCTTTTGAAGATTAAAATAAGGCTTCATGAGTTAATCTTGTGCAATTTTTATTTCTACACCAATAAAATCAGTACATTGTGTAATGTAATGAAGTTTCTTTTTAAATTTAAATGCTTTGTCTTCAGCCAAGGTGGGAAGGTGAAAGAAAAGTTAATGCTCCCCCACCAACCGCGGTGGGGGGGGAGGGTGGTTTTGGTCATTAGGATATTGATGTAACTTGGCCATTAATTTACTACAAGTTAAGGTGGGTGGTTTCATCTTTGGTTTATGAATTCATACTTGTATACTCCTGGTCTAATAACAAGAAGAAATGTTTGCCTTAAAAGGGAAATAGCTTTTTATGCCCGTAAAAATTTTTGATTTTCTGAAAGTTTTGTTTTCTAACTTTCTAGCACCAAATACTTGCAAAACTGTCTTGGCATTTTTCACTTATTTAAAAGTATAATTTTCTTATAAGAAAATGATTACCTTCCCTACAATTTTATTAAATGTTTTTCACACTCTTTGAGACTTGGGGTCTGATATTGAACAAATAGTTAGAGTAGGTTTTTTTTTAGAATAAAACATTTTATTTTTAAATACTAACATGATTAGTTTTTGCTAGCTTGCTTGTTCATGCTTTCTGAATGCCGTATAGGAAGAAATTAAGGGGAAAAAAAGCAATTACCAATTAAATAAAGTAAATTGAAGTAAATATTTGTTGTGGGAAACTTACATAAAAATCATTCTAACTGTAGCTTATCATTTTGATAAACGTTTCCACTTTTAAAAAATGCAAATTCATGTATTATAAAAGAAAAATTAAAAAAACAAACTTAAACCAAATTTAAACCTAAAAATATAATCCACATAGCTTTGCACACGATTCACTCTCTTTACAGCTTTAGTATTACAGAACATAACAAATGACATTAACATATTACAATTATTGCTTTAAAAATAAAAGGTGTCACTTTATAGCATGGGATAAATATAAATTCTCTTCTGTGTAATAAAAATAGTTGCTGTCAGGAAAGAATAGAGGTTGTAAAAAGACAATTTACAGTCACTTGTTTTTTTTTGTTGGCACAGCTCCCAGATGTGATGTTTTAGCCTAGTTGATTGACCTCTAGTTATTGATTCTGGTATACATTCTGGTCAGGAAGAAAATCAATAGTCTGCACTGGCATCCAACTTGTGCCCAAAACAGTCTGTTTACTAGAATACATTCTCTTCTACTTCTGCTTGCACAGTGATAACAAAATATATTTTTGTGTTAACATTGTGCATTGATTGGCACTTGTTGACCAAAGTTTAGAAACTATTTTCATTTTGATAGAAGTATAGTCAAGTCTGTCAGTCTATCTATAATATATCTATCTGTCTATATATCTATAGATAGTTAAGATAGATAGATAATTTGAACATATATCTATAGATAGATAACGTGAACATTAAACATCTCTAATATTGGAAAGAAAAGAAAAATTAGATAGACTCTATGAGAATTATACATTTTTTATTAATGCACCATACTCAAGACGAAATAGCTTGATAATTAAGCTTTGTCTTTTCATCTCTTTCATTACAATAAAGTAGTTGTGAATTTGAAATCTTGTTTTTTAAGATGTTGAAGTGAATGTGAAAACAACAAATACATTTGTGCATATTTGATTTAAATTTAATTTAAACAAAAGGGTTCACTTTGAGAGCAACAAAAACAGCTGTTGTGCCCTTCACAAGAATGGCAGGTCATGGGAAATTAAATTTTCTTAACTGCTTTAACTTTCTGATATCTTAATGTGACATCACAAAACTTTGAACCTCTATTCTGTACCATAGCTTTACAAATTAGAATGCTTCCATTTCTTTTTCTCACTAACTTGGCATCTCATGAACTAGACGAAATACTTATAACTTATGCATTCCTTACACTTCAGTTGATCTTTCCATGTAAGATTTGAATGCTTTATTGGTTTTCTGTAATATATATAAAATCTGGTGGGCTTTTTTTTTTTTTTAATCATACAATTTCCTTTTATTACTTTCAGTCTGAAGTGAAGCAAAGAAGAATTGTGAGTTTAGACAAAATAGAACATCAGAAAAATACATTGCAGAAAAGGAAATTAGAAAAATACCTACTTGGGGCCAAGAGCTAAGCTAGGTACGGTACATCTTCTTTTATGCTGATCAAAGACAATTTACACTTTTTCTTGGAAATTAAGTGTTGTGTATTTTCAACCCTACATTTATATTTATCCAGAGATCTGTAAATATACAATGCTAATTCAATCAAATGATGATTGTTTATAATATGCACTTTGTTGTTTGTTTGTTTTTTTTTTTTTGTAAATGTTTTATTTTTAAATCAGGAGTGCTTAACTTATTTAAAAATAAATTGATCTGTTGTTTTGTTTTTTAACTTTGTGTTTGTATTTTATTTAGGCCACGTAGCCATTATTGTCAGCTTGCCCTTTTCTCTTTCATTTGATACTTTGGCAATTATAAATATTAAATGTTTACTGATTATATAAATCTGTTGTATTGCAACAACAAAAGGGAAAAAAAAAAAAGAAAATTTAAACATTTTCATTATTATTTTAACTGTAGTCAATATTACAAGCTAAGTCTGGACTATATTTTACTTATATTAATATGGCTGATTATGGTTTATAAAACAATGATATGCAAAGACAGTTAATATTGTTGAAGATGTTTATTATATTATTATTCTGAAAGTTTTATTGTCACAATTTATGAATAATATTTTGCTTTTTTTTTTTATTCATTCATGATTTTAAATGGATAGACACTTTGCTTCCTGTTTGTCCTTAACATAGAATTGAATCTTTCAAATAACATCCTTCCCCCTCCCAAAGCATTGTTCACTATTAGACATCATTTATTTATTGACATTGAAAGAATCTCATCAATTTTGAGTTGTTCCAGTCTCATTATTGTCAGTCGAAAATGTCAAATTTTTTTGTCTAATAATAATAATTATCTGCGGGGAAATGTTTTACAATTAAGCATTACAAGTTATTAAAGTTACCATACTTTCATTTAGTCAACAGTACTTTCATTTAGTCAACTTCCGTATTAAAGTCATAAAGGAGTTGCTTTTTTTTCCCCATTCAAATACAATATTTAAAGTTTGCATAAATAAATGTTTCTTGGCATGCTACACAAGTCAATGTGTTTGTTGGATCTGTTATCAGCCTGGATCAACAACCTTCTATAGTGATAGTTGTCAACCAAATATTTGTTTACACTAAGTTTTTTTTTTTTTTTTGTAAATATTTGTATATAATTATATACACATAGTTTTTAATTGTCTTGGAATGTCATTATTGAGCTGGGGAGTAGCATCTTGTGCATTATCTATTGGTCTTTCCTGAAGGAACATTTTAAAATTGTTTGCCTGCCATGTTTCTTAACATTTACTTTCCCATGTAGCAGAGTTAAATCATTCTCTTTCTTTATAGTTGACTTTGATATAATAACACTGCAGAGAATTAGTTTCTTTGTATGCACATTAAACTTGACCAGTTTTAAAATCAAGATCTTTTTATATTATCTTTTACAATTTGTCAAAATTTTCATTCACAATGGAGAAATACAATGTTTAACTGTTTAAGTTAATAAACTACATATGCATTTTTTTTAATGGGGTAATAATGGTAGAACAAAGTTCAGCCCCATATTTTGTTAACTGATAAAAGAAACTGTAGAACTAAATCCTTGCATTTCCTGACATATCATTATGTGACATTCCTGTGTAATTTTCTTTCCTTGAGTTTTTAAAATATTTTTTTTAGTGCTTTTAGGGTAAAGCATTTAATCTCTCAATGTGGGTATAAGTTTTTATTTTCTGATATTTTTTTTTTTACATTTTGTTATGTGTTGTTAACTTGCTAGTCTTAATTAAAGTAATGACTAATTTGACTTGGAATATACTTTGAGGTATCTTTAACTAAATTTTATTTTGTTCTGTTCTTGTAAATTTGTTGTATTAGTTTGTCATTAATTTCATGTTAATGGTTATGTCTCGTGAGATGCTCCAAATATATATATAGATCCAGTAATGATAGCATTTGTTGTACCAGTCATTACTGCGTGTAGACTCTAGATCTATGCATGTATTG
>JADKLZ010003886.1:16505124-16520443 GCA_021533235.1 Biomphalaria straminea
GTGTGTGAGCACCTGTTTTCTTCAGAGTGTGTGTGTGAGAGAGAGAGTGCACCTGTGTTCTTCAGTGTGTGAGTGTTTGTGTAAAGAGAAGTGTGATGTTTCCTTCAATAAAATGAATATAATGTAATATGAATATAATACGTTAAAAAACAACTAAACCATAACAAAAACAAAAATACAACCTAACTAAATACTCATTACTATTTTAAACCCAATACTGTAATGTGCTAATTATTTGCAAGTACTGTTACAGCATGGAACGGGTTTCCTGAATCAGACACGGAAAACCAATAACTTAATAAACTTTAAGTCTCTAATTAACATACACCAACTTGATGAGCACTTTGGTACATGGACAGAGTAAGTAACTTCTGTTTTGAAGGAAAGTCTGTATTTGTTATTGTTGGGATGTCATCGTTTGAAATGTGCAAGTCTTGTCCACCTCTTGAGATATTTGTGAATGTAATATTCAATTTGAGTGTTAAATAAGAAAACCTTCGACCTGGACTGTATTTATATCCAAAGCCTAAGTACGTATAAATGTTTTGACTGTTTTTATAAATCTAAGTGGCAAATCCTAAACCGGTCATTCAACTATCAATTGTAAATATAAATAGTAAGGTAATGAATGAGTGTGCTACACAAGTAGGGCATTATATGAACAGGACTATAATTAAAGGTAGATTAAAATATCTAGAGAATTCCGTTCACTTTGACTGCCATTAACAACCATGACGTATTCATGAAAACATCCGTATCTAAAGAAGACACGTAGGAAGAACGTGGTCCAATCATGCACCTACAAATGAAATTGTTCAAAATTGACAACTCAGTGGTGAAAACAGTTCAGAAACGGCGTTTGGAGAATGTGAGACCTGAAGATATAAAATGACAGTAGGTCTATCTTTGGAAGCTAATACAGCAAGGTTCTAGTACTTAGGTTTTATGAAGACGAGAGAAGATATTTTCCTCTCACAAAATCCCATATGACTGAAGTGGCCAGTTCTTGAATTACATATGTGATCAGATTTTGATAATTTAAAATCACCAGATGCTGCGCCATTTTTTGGTCTTTTATCTTGTTCACCTTCTATTATCCTAAACACCTGATCTATACATACCCTTCAATTCCACTTCTGACACCAATGTGGTTACTGGTCGTTGTTCTTGTCGCTCCACACAGCTAGCCCGTTGAGGCCGAATTATTCTCTTGACATTAAATTCGAATACGACTTGAAAAATCTTCTTTTTAAACCAAAAATAATTTAACTTTTATTGACAATAAGCTTATACAGATATTTCAATTTCATTGTAGAAACACAAGGGAAATAAGATGTTAAACAAGTTTTAAAAAATACAAATCGCTTCAAAACTAAAAAAAAAAACGCTTTCTCGTCTCCGACTTTCTTTCCTCCCCCATACACTCCAATTTCTCCACTCTTTTGCATCAGTTTTGGCTCCAATCAGAGTTCATCAACCAACGTAATCACAACATGTATCCTAAGCCTTCTTTTTCCTAGTTATTGATATCAATACTGCAGCGTTGAGTGTATTGCTTGCATCTATCAATATATTGGTGTCAAGGACATCCAGTAACTCTTAGCTTAGTTAAATACCGCAAGACCTGCGATAGATGGGCTAAAGCATCCAGTGCGCATGTCCAACATGACGCCTAATACTAGAGGACTCATGGGAAAAAAATCAGTTTTGTTCTGTTCATATTTTTTAAATATTTTAAACATAATTCTTACTTTATTCATTGCTATAACCTAGAGATCTAGATATAGCTTTTCACTTTGTTAAACCATGGTTCGTATAGTTCCATGATTAAACCCAGCACCACTTACTGTGAATATGATAAAGCAAAGAATTATCTTATAAATTTTCTTTTAAAGCGCGGAAAATGGTAAATTTAACCCTTACATTAAAGACTTATGTATGAAGGGTAGACTGGAGATCCAAAGTCCTAATGCTGCCCTGGTTTTGTAATTATGTTGTCCAAATAGTGTTGCAAAATTTCAGCTTGATCCCAGATTGGGTGCCAGAGAAATAACGTGTACAAACTTTTGACCAGGACAGAGTGAGTTAATTTAAAAAAAAAAACCTACATGGCATTAAAAAAACAACTTATCAATACTATCGTTGTTTAGTTTAGCGGATACACCAAACAGTGAGTCATTTCTAGTTTAGTTTTTCCCGCCATATATGAACATCTCCACTAACGGCTTCTCGTGCACCTATTCTGTATTACAAGCCAGACCCCCCCCCCCACCTTCTTCCTCATCAACCATAGTTAGTAGACCTAAAAGGTTAGAGGGCGCCACTGAATGGGAAGACAATAGAGCTGGCAGCAAACTTTAGTTTGGGATTCACTGCACTGTAAACAGAAAATGAGGTCGAGAGAGAGAAAAATGTTCTAAAACTGAATTTGTAAAAGTCATTTCTATTTAAATGTTTTCACTGGACTTTCCACGACTAAGTCAACAAAGATGATAGAAATGGCAGAATACGTACTGATGAGATAGAAGAGAGAAAGGAGTGTGAGCGAGAGAGAGAGAGGGAGAGAGAGAGAGAGAGGTTAGTGTAGGAAATGAGAGGAAGATCGAGAAATACATTATAAAAATGTATCACTAAACGACACACAGACATATTATATACGTATGTATGTATATATGTGTGTGTGTGTGTTTGTGTGTGGGGGTAAAATTATTTAAAATGGGGGCGTGGTTCCAGTCAACTCTAAGCTAAAAAAGTAAAAAGTACAAAATGTTTCTTAATGAACTGAATAAAGAGTATAACAAAAAATCTTCCTTAATGAGCTTTGTAAAAGAAAAAAAATGTTTTTCCAAACTATTGACATTCGTCTTTACAGAATAAAGGGGAAAGAAGAGGAAACTATTGTAGGCCCTACTGAGAATTGAAAAGAAAATTGATGCACTGATAAGTTTCTTTTAATTGCTCCAATGGAGCGGCTGTGTAAGTGGACAAAACCTAGAACTATGTGACTCAATATTGAGCAACTCTCTCCAACTTAAGATGTTTATGATTAGGATCCTGTTTACAAACAAATCTGTAACTTAGTTTCGAGCAAGATGTTTTTTTTTTTTGGCAACTTCTTCGTTCTTGTTGTATTACACCTTTTCGGATTATTTCGTATATTTGACATCACGACAAAAACAAAAAAGACAAAAAAAAAACACTTTCAATGGAGAGAAGGAGCAAACAAAATCATTCTGCATATCACTGTGAGCTCTTACATCTGTAATATGTAGAGACACAAAGATAATGTGAGCTCTTACATCTGTAATATGTAGAGACACAAAGATAAAGGCACATTTCTTATTCTTACAAGTGCTCTTTCATCCTTAATGCTATTAGATAGGAATGGGTTGCCTGAATCAGCCAGTAAAACCAATGTTCAAAATTACAATTAACAAGCACGACTAGATCGACACATGGATTACGCGTAGTGCGTAATTATTTTCTGTTTTGAAGAAACATCTGTAACTTATACCTACACGATGGAGATTTTTTCATTAGGAGATTTCCTACAAATTTGTATCAGTTACTGTTGCGTTGGTGAAGACAAAAATAGAAAAAGAGATATATCATCCAATAGAGTCTATCGAGATAAATTACTAGAATTACTACCATCTAGAGACATATATCTAACATCTTAAACCTAGAGACAGAGGACTACCATCTTTGATCTAGAGTATTCTAGAGACAAAGAAATTAAGAACAACAATAGACCCCTGTATCTCAGTCCTGCGGTGATCTAAATGTTTAAATGTTGACTCAACAAGATGTTCATAAAATGGAGGAGAATTCATAAATATCAAGTTTTTTTTTTTTTGGGGGGGGGGGGGGGTGAATCCGAAGTACAGAATACGGAAGAATGAATATCGGTACACTGTACACTATACATTTTGAAAGCTAAATAATATTTGTATGAATAGTTTTGAAACTGTAGAATCAAATTAATATCGAAAAGTAAACAAAGATAACATTGCTGTATGAAAATCTCTAATAATTGTGTAACTGTATTGTGGTAAATGTAAGGCAGGCACTGAATGAAAGAAATGACCATTTAATTATTAACTAAAGGAATAAGACAAAAAAAAAAGAAAAAACTATCAAACACAACACATACATCTGTCTCTCATTTCTGTCTTCGACACACACCAGATCTGAACTGTTTCTTCTTGCTCACCCGAGCATTCCATTCATACCCCCATGTTGAACAGTGCGCTCATGCGCACCATAAGCATCGACTGAAAAACACAATTATTAAAAAGTATTTTTTTAGGAGTATCCGTGGAACCTGTTTTGTTATCATGCCACTGTAGAATTGGTTTGTTTCTCTTGATTAAATGTGTATTGTGTGCTCATGGAACTATACTAAAGGAACGCTGACTTCAAAATAAGGTCTTTGCGCATCCTGTCTGCGCATACTGCAATTTTTAAAAAAAACATTACAAAGACAATGAAGAATTTTACGCCTCGAACGCGCGCGATTAACCTGTGTTGATTAGAAAATGGTATTTCTCTCTTTATAAACGAATTCTTAAAAACATCATCCATTTTCAGACAAGCTGTTAGTTGGATATATTTTTTTAGAGAAAGAGATCATGACAAAATTATTTTATTTTTGATCATCTTACTAAAAATTATATGTTCACAGGGATTCCAACGTTGGGTTTTTTATACTAGATCTGGTGCAATTATTTGTGCTACTTGCAGATGAGCTTGCGGTTCCGCATTAAGCGGAACCGTTCCGCAAAACATAAAAAGATAAATTAAAAATCATATGGTACGCCGTTCCTCATTGGCACTTTTATTTTGTTCCCCAAAGTCCGAATTCCGACAAATAAATCATCATTATTTTTTTTATTAGCCTTATAATGTAAAAAGAAAATATTGAATACAAAATACCATTATTGTTTACATTTCATCCAATTGTGGCCTACATTTGGTTAAGCTAAGCGCTAATGCTTCGTTTATTTAATGACAAGGGTCATTTATAATCATGCCAAAACATTTTTCCGATATGTCTTTAACACATTCAGTCCTAAGAATAGAATATAATAATAGATAAGGATTCTATAATATGTCTAAATTCTTTTACGGACTTATTTGAAAACTGTGTCTTGAATGTAGACCCAGATCTACTGCCAATTTATCTTCTAGATCTAGGTCTAGATTCAAGTTGTAGTCTTGACTAAAATATTGATCTAGATCCATTTATTCATTTAAAAATTCAAATCTATTCTGGATCAGATTTACATCTAAATCTACACGAGATCCAGTAACTAGTAGCCTAAATTTAGGTTGAATCCTGAAATTAGATTATTATTTAGATCTAGATTATATTTAGAAAATAATGTATAGTGGATCTAGAGTCCAAAAGTGTCTCTTTCTTTTCTCTTTCTCCTTATCTCCCGATAAATAATCTATATATTAAGTTAAGTTATGTTAAGTTCCCCTTTCAGACCTTATGGTCTATAGGGCAGATGATGTAAAGGTCATCTGATTCTGTGGCCTACGGTTAACGAGGGTGTCACGTGGCCAGCACAACGACCAACCGCCTTTACTTTTCCCCAACTAATGTCAGGTACCCATTAGAGCTGGGTGGACTCAAGGGCGCCCGAAAATCCCGAAATAAAAATCCCAGTCTTCACCAGGATTCGAACCCGGGACCTCCAGTACGGAAGCCAAGCGCTTTACCGCTCAGCCACCGCGCCCTTAATCTATATATAGATGTAGATATTTATTCTATATCTATAGGTGTAGATGTTAAGACAGTTAATGAGGTATAAAATCTATTTAATTAGAATATTTAGGCCTACTAAACGGATAAAAGCTTAGATTTTACATCTAAAAGATTTTAAATTATTATACGTCTGGATTAATAGGCTATTCTAGATCTATTTCTGTAATTTGTAATGTATATCTAGATTATAGATCTAGCCTATAATGACTATCTTATCTTATATATTACAGACGTTACTTTAAAAAAGAAGATGATTATATATACGTCCTACCAGTCATGCATTTAGTCATGCATATTAACCAATGACTTTAACTCAGCCAAGTCACTGGTTTTCCTGGCTAGGCCTATGTTCCATCTTCGAGTAATTATTTTTTTGACTGTGCAATATATCCTGCTATTTTTCTAACAAAATAAAGGAGAATAGTGCTTGTAAATTAAATACCTACCTTCTTATTAACAAAATAATTAATTAATGTATCCATGTATGCCTATAAATTTAGTACATGTATTTGAATATGTGTATGTTTACTTTTCTAGTTTAAAATATGGTAGAAAAGTCCTTTAAACGGTGACTGAAAATTACAAAGGCATAAGATCTAAATGCTACGTTCTTCTTATTAAGTGTATCCTACATTTAAATATATATAATTGAATGATAGCCATTAATAAACTACCTTATATAATACAACAATTATGACACCTTAGCTTAGATTAGTAAATAGCACATCTTTGGTTGTTTAAAAACATTTTGGAACTACGCATCACTGTAGCTGTAAGTCTTTATTTTAGACTGAGTTTAGAAAGAAATATATACAACTTTCAAATTATTATTAGAGGCCCACTTATTTATATTTTTTATTGCAACTATTAAATATATTTCAAGTAGATCTATGTGTATAATCTGTTATGTAATTATATTTAAAAGTACATAAGCACACACTCCACCTTGCCCACGTATTTTCTAGATCTAGTACGGTAAAAAAACGTAGGCCTATGTATAACAAATAACCCCCTCGCCCCCCCCCCCCCCCCAAAAAAAAAAAAAGAAAGATTCTGTACCAATCTCACTGAAACTTACCGTGAATATAAGAAAAAGAAACAAAAATCAAAACACCCAAAAATACCCGGGTAAAATAGCTAGTTGAAATTAATAATGTATAAAATCTGGCAATCTGGGTATATTTAAAACTTAAATATAGATTTAGGCATTTTCGTTATCGAATATTGATCTACAGTGTTTACAATCAATCTAGATGCCTAATCTACACTGTCGTAATATATAAACCTTGTTATAATCAAACTGATAATAGATCTAGATTAGAAAAACTTTTAGATAAGCAATATGTTTTCACTAGAAATAGATTCTATTTTCTAGATATAGCGCTAGATCTAATATTACTTTAGATTACGGCATTTTATTTGTCTGTAAACACTGTAGATCTATTTACGTTAAGGAAAATGCCTAGATCTATTTTCTAGTTTTAAATATACCCAGCTTAAAATTACTTTATTAGCATGGTTTTAAGTAGCATCATATATTAGATCTATTCTAGGCTCATAAATATCGTCTACAAAAAAGAATACTAGATCTGATTAGGCTATGGGTACATTAATTAGGTAGACTTGCACGTTGATTTCAGTTGATTATTTTTAAATATAGTCTAGAATTAAAGTGTCAGTTTCTAATATCGTAAAGATATAGATCAGTGTTCTTCAACGGGGGCGATATCGCCCCCTTGGGGGCGTTTTTGAGATTTTGGGGGGGCGCTGGGAGCCAAAGGGGCGGTACGGGGGCGCTGGGCACAAAAAGGGGCGGTAAGGGGGCGCTGGGCGTATATGGGGAAGGAAGAAACAAGTTCCACAAAAAACATAAAAATCTTCAACATTAGAGCTGGCAAACTAAATGTAGACAGATTTAATTATAGTTAGCATGCTTCTAATTTAAGAACAGAAACAACGTTAGAAGTTGAGTGCGGGAATCCCATTTTCTATTTTTAAATTCTTACCTTTTTTTTCAGCAATAGGAGGGTATAAGTGTACTTAGATTTTGAGCGCATAAACGTTTATGTTTTGATAAACAAACTAGGTAAAACGCCTTTTATATTTTAGTCTATTTAACTATGTATGTTAATATATTGATATATAAATGTTAATTGAAAAAAAACAGGTTAAAGCTAACATTCAAATCGAGTAATTTGACCTTTTTTTAAAACAAAAAACATTAACAAAATCTTATTACGAAAACTCGATGGTATGTAATGGAATTTCGCTTAGAGTTGTGAATTGCCACTAGATATTTCAATGTTCTACTTTAAATGACGGCATCTTCAGATGAGGTTATAAAACCATATCGGCTTCACGAACATATAGCAGTATCCAACTTTTTTAATGAATATTCATGAACAATTATACAAAATCTACTATTAAAAAAAATATTAAAAACAAAAACGGCAAAGCAGGATATGTTTAGTGGCCTCTTAGAAAAATGTGTCGTTTTTTTTTAAAGTCTTATGATAATTGATTGAAAATTGAAAATTGATTGAAACTATAAAAAAAAATTAAACATATGTAACACAAAAAGACATTTCTTTTGTTCATTTGTTCTGGGAGAAATATTATTTCAAAATTGTCTAGTTTTGTAGGTTATTACGACATATAGGGAATCATCAGTGGTTGGACGCTACAATAACTTCAAGAGCAATATAGAATGAAGAACAGATCTATCCACTCTTCACCTTGTGAGTAATGATACACAGGCAACATCTAAGAAAATTTTAGCCCTCAATTTCATTTGTATTTAAATCTAATTTTTAAAAAAATGTAAATAAAAAGATGTTATACTCTTATAAACTTAATTTCGTTGGATTTTGAAATGGGTTTGTAATATATAGCTGGTTTTGTTAAGCTCTTAGTACTAAATATAATTTTATTTTTGAAAAAACAAGACGATTCAATGGTTGGCGATGACTTAAAGCAGGCTAAAAAAATTGTTTCACCTGGTAGACATCTAATGGAAATGAATAAAACCAACCTTCGACTGCTTGGGAAAAAAATTACTTTCATTGATTATATCATTTCTCTTTTATCGAGATACAATCTCACATAACTTGTTTGTTGACAAGTTAATTACTGCACAGGGACACTGATATCTATGCAATTCACATAAGAATGCTCTATGAAGAAATTACAATACGTTTCTAAAATAAAAAAATAAAATAAATATAAATGACAATTATTAAACAACTATTACATATGTTCGAAATGAGTTGCAGGAAAAAAATAGATTTACAAAATTATGTCATCATTGAAAGAATGTTAACATAGGAGGCACACAGTGGCTTACACAGGGTGGGGGAGGAGGGAGGACAATTTGAAAATTCCCCGAGCTCCCACTTGAGGAGGACCCAAACGATGATTTTTTTTCTTGATGAAATATTAAGCAAAATGTAGGGCCCCCCTCTGGCCCCTAATCGATGGAAAATTCCTGGCCACGCCCCTGGAGGCACAACAGAGATGTGGCTGACTTTGAATGTTTCACGAAAATTGCAAAACCGTGGTCGAAAATGGAATAATGTTTTAGCTTTTCCATCAACATACATAGTTAAACTAGATTTAGTGCGTAACAAACTTAATGAATAAGCAAAGAAAAAGACTGGATGTAGCCGCTAGAGGAGACCATCGCCTTACTTTGGCTACTTTAAAGATTGAAATTTCTAATATTGTCAGACTGCAGGAGGCACAAAATTCTCATTAGCTTTATTTCATTTTGTAGTGAATTCAGCAATAGTAATTTTTATTGTAAAAATAAAACTAGGCTATATTTACAATTTAAGCTAAAACAGTAGGGCCCTAATATTCAATAATTTTAAAGCAGTCTATTCTTAGGATTTGAAAGAAAGTCATGACTATGAGATTAATTTTTGTGTAATCACAATGAATCATGTGACAATTTTTTTTTGTAGAGTGATAATATTGGCTGTTTTTGCATTCGATTCCGAAGATTACGACTGAGTGCAGTGTTTCACACAACTACGCAAACCCAGCTGCGACCTACTTATTTTCCCGAATTTTCGGCAAACAAAGCCGTTGTCTGCTGGTGTTCTATTTAAGTTTTTCTTTTGGTCTTTTGCGCCTTCTTCAATAATGGCTTTTCTTTGAGTCTCAAATGTTTGTCCAGCAGCTTTTGTGAGAACTCTCCAACTGTCCTCTCTCAGGGGTCATATGCTGCCAGGTACTTTACTCTATGCCAGTGAGGGCGAAATGGCGCCTGAGTGGATCTTTATAGCGCTTATGGGGGCACCTCTGTTACTCCATCCTACTCTGAGCTCGACAAAGAAAATAACCTTTTCATGTATAAGTGGATAAGTGTTATTTACAAAATAAAAATTATTAATAGATAAATTATCAAATAAATAAATGATTGGGTCAAATTTGCATTCTCACGCTTCTTTATAAGTGTTTTTTTTTAGAGGGGGGCGCTGGCAGATATTTTAAAAGAAAAAATACGAAAAGGGGGCGGTAGGCCAAAAAAGGTTGAAGACCACTGATATAGATAGTTAAGCTTGGCTCTAATAAGGATTGCTAAAAATATAATAGCATAGCAAAGATTTTGGGCCCAGTAAGGGCCCCAACTGGGCCAGCCCATACTCCCCATATGGGCCCCAACTGGGGGTTGAACGATGGCCCAAACGGGTGCCCTTAGGGCTGAGAGTCAGGGGGCCCAGGTGGATCCCCTTGTGAAACCCGTGTGGGGCCAGTAAGGGGAAGGGTTTGTGGGCCCCTACTGGGCTAATAATACTTAGCCCTTTGGGAGCGTTAATAAAAGCCCAAATGAGGCCCTTAAGAGGGCGAGTCTGGGTGCCCAGATGAAGCCCTGATGGAACCCTCATGGGGCCATTACGGGGAAAACATTGAGGGGCCTGAAAGGGCTAACCACATGGGCCCCATTTGGGGAATGAACGTTGGCCCAAACGGGCACCCTTAGGGCTGAGTCTGGGCACAGTTAGGGGGCCCAGATAAAGCCCTGAATGAACCCTCATGGGGCCAGTATGGGGTAAACATTGAGGGGCCTGAAATTGCTAACCACTTAGGCCCCATCTGGGGGATGAAACTTTGGCCCAAACGGGCACCCTTAGGGCTGACTCTGGGTTCAGTTAGGGGGCCCAGATAAAGCCCTGATTGAGCCCTCATGGGGAATGAGACAGAGCTATGGCCTACCGTGTGCGAATAAGTCTACTTTCAATAGACCTAATAGGTTACATTTTCTTCCTCATAATCTAGATTTTTTAAAAATCTCTTACTATATTTAGGTTATAGATGTATAAAAATTTACTGTTTAATAAAAGGGGTCCTTTTTATCGATCGCACCACGTTTATTAATTTCGTTTACAATAGGCCTATATATATTTAGGACTAGGTTTTGTATTAATTACTGTCGACTGTTCTTATGCAAATGAATTAAACTACTGAGAGATATGAATGACATTCTCTATGGATTTCGTTTTCTGTTATTTTTTTTTTATTTATATAAGTAGGTCTACATTTATAAGTAGCGCATAAAAAATTACCCAGATCTAGTAGAAAATACCTAACATAAACTTTACTAAACGAACGGCAAATTCAAAACAGAAGCATAGAATTTGACGCCAAGGGTGATCAAAAATAAAATCATTTGTGATAAGCTCTTACTCGAATAAATTATATCTACCATAACAACTTGTGTGAAAATGGTTTAAGTTTTTATCGACCTGTTTAGAAAAAGCCAAAAAACATTTTCTAATCAACACGGGTAAATCGCGCGCGTTCGAGGCGTAAAATCCTTCTTTGTCTCCATCATTTTATTTTGTAAAAATTGCAGGATGCGTATTGACATGCGCAAAGAACCTGTTTTCTATACGGCTTTGTAAAAAAAACTCGAAGTCAGCATTCCTTTAGTATAGTTCCATGGTGTGCTTAATTAGTGCTTCCCATTCTCTCTCCACACACACACACACACACACACACACACACAATCATTTGGCAGTCCAACCTGTTGTCTTCCTAGTCTTCACACCAAGGTTGCGACAGACCCGCGTGCCACTATTAAATGTGCGCAGTAACGTCCATTGAAGCCACGGCCACTTTCGCAATACCGAAATATGCAAAGGACGCGAAGGGGAGTATTATAAATGAAACTTGAAGCTTGAAAATTTTAAAGACAAAAACTTATTAACTAGCGTCATTGCATGAACGATGCAGAATGTTCATTATCAAACATCCTGGTTAAACGAATGTATAAATCCTTTAGACTTTATAATATTCTAATGCTGGGTCCTTTTAGAAGACGGTGTGCAAAATATCTTGAACTAGTCGACCGGCGGCATAGCATACGCCGCTATTTTCCAGGGCAGGCCTTAGGCACTGCAACATATGCGACCACAGTGGGTCCCGAACTTTCTTTGGACCCGTGCTAATTTTTTAGGTATATAAATGATTAAATTGAACCATTTTATAAAACATAACAGATTTCCCGCGGCCTCTTGATTTACCAGGAGCACCCTGGAAATCTCCTGAAATGTTATTAAATGCTATGCCGCCGGTCGAAAAAGTTCTGGAAATTTCCGGACCTTATTAAAATCTTTTTAAATTAAAAAAAAAATATGCTATGCTATTTTGTGAATGAAAATAATGCGGATTTGGATAGGCTATTATTTCCCATTCGATTCACACCATGTTGCGCCATGGGACCATCCCATTTGCTTGTTAGGCCTATAAGTAAAAATGCGTGAATTCATGAATGAAAAATACTATGAATGGAGATTTAAAAAATGGCTAATTGACCTTAATTTACGCGATATTAAGAATATAGCTGCACTCATGTAACAATGCTTAAGAAAAACAAATTTGAATGTTAATTTGATTAAATGGACTATAATTAGTATGTTCATGTGCTAAAGCATAAAACTATACTTGCGAAGAGAAGTTCTATAATCTTCTTAGAGTTGAATTCGAGTTTTAGATCTAGATCTAGATCTAGGAACAGATTTTAGATGTATAAATTATTAAATTAAACCATTTTATAACATATAACAGATTTCCCGCTGCCTCTTGATTTACCAGGAGCCCCTGCGATATCTCCTGAAATGTTATTAAATATAGACCTACGAAAAAGTCCTGGAAATCTCCGGAAATTATTGAAATCTTTTGTAATTCCATAGTAGATATATATATATATACATGTGTTTTCACGAAGTTACTTCCTTTTCCCGGTCTATTGATTTCTTTATGTCTATCATAGACATATATATATAGACTGGCCGATGAAGAACAAATTATTATTGGAAAAATTTGGGCAAGCAAATAATTTAATTTTTAGATCTAGGTCTAGATCTAGATATAGTAATTGAACATCAAAAATAAGTACTCTCGTCTCATAATTATAATTATTTTGTCTTTAGATATATAATATCGAAAGATCTAGGTAATAAATCTATTTAAATGTACATTAGATGATTTATATCAACATGAATTATTTCCATCTAGAGTTTTTGAAACATTATCTCAATGGAAACAAACAGGAAATGGCTTTGTTTCGTATATTTCCGTGAAACGATTTTGCATTATTTCTAAACTTTGAAAACTAAAGATCATTTTTTTTTCTAAGAAAACATTGATTGGGGCGACTCCCCTTAGAGTCTGAAAAAAGATTTTACGTACATAAAAATCTATGTATAGATATGTCTGTGAATCGATCATTCATGGATAAGAATTTAGTACCGGTTTCCAGTCTATTATTATAGCTTTTTTTATATATATATAGCGCTACTTTCATGCTTATAGCATGCTCAGAGCAATCTCATCTGTGGACCAGTAGGGGGAAGGGGGTATCTAGGAGTTGATTTCCCATGCTGCCTTTGGGCGCTCAGTAAACACAACTCTGCCCGAGTCGGGTGTCGAGCCTCGAGCCCCCTTGTAGGTAGCCAAGCAAGCCAAGCTCAAGCCGCACTTAGCCTCTCGACCACGCTTCCCACAGATAAAATATATAAGTCTACGGAATAAGACCTATATACATGCGGAAAGGCCCTAAGAAGCAGAGAATATTGAAAATAAATATTTTCTAATCCTTTAGTTAAAATTAAGTTAATCTTTTTTTACTATAAAAAAAGTATTATGATCAAGCAAGAATTTTTACAGTATAATTATTAATTATTATTTAATTATTTAATTATGATTAAATTATTTTCCCAACGATATACATCAACTGTCAAATTTCAAGAAAAATTGTTAGTACAGTTTTCGAGAACCATGTCCACCTACCCAGGTTATTCCCAGCCAGAAGGTTTTACCCATCCATTCTAAATGTGCGACTTGAATAAAGCTTTTTTGAGGTATTATAAAAAAGGAATTCGCTTTCGGTTGACACAGAGTAGTCTCATTTTTTTTTAGATGGCTGCAAAAAAAAACGAAATCAGATTTTCAATAGCGGTGTTAGTTTTTCACGTCTAAATGTAAGAAGCGGACGCAGAGACATGTTACACAAAGCTAATAGCAGCTTTTACAGTTCCTGCTCCATCTCACCCCGCTTTTTTTTTGTACATGACCGATTATTGTAGTATTTATTACATCCTTTGTATATCTATAGGGTCATTTGAAAGGTTGGTAAATTAACCCGGAAGAACAAAGACATAGATCTATCCCGCCCAGACTTGGGTTGGTGTTGAGCGCTTTCGTGATGACAGTGAAGATATTTTTCTGTTTTGTGACGATAAGTGAGAAGGTTGGCCGGAGGGGGGGGGGAGCTATCGAACGTCAGCGCTGTGACCATCACTTGAAGCGCTCACGTGACAAGGTTAAAGTACAAGTGGCCGTGCGCTGATCACGTGAAACTAAGGCCTAAAAATAGCGATGGGAACGTCTGACGTAAGAGAATGAGATAGCGCTACAGTAAGGTGAAGCTTAAATTATAGATTGACTGAGAAGCTTGATTACCACCTTGAGGTGGACTAGATCTAGGTTTAGATAGTAGGATAGAGGTTCATCTAAAGACTGATGTCCACACTTTTTTATTTTATTTTGCAATCCCTCCATTCAACTTGCGAAATTCTTCATCGGTAAAAACAAAACAAAAATTAAAAAACCTGAATGGGGTGATACCGTACTCGAAATCTCGAAAACGGCTCTAACGATTTTCCTAGAAATTTGACAGTTAATGTATACCTTTTGAAAAAAAAAATTAACTAATTGGACATACATAGAAAACTCTGGTTTGACCATGCTATTTTTTTTGTTTTTAAATCTAATAATTAATTTTGGTCTGTAAGTCTAGACAATCTTTATCTTGACAACATGCGTTAGCACTCTTGTCTCATATTTATTATTTTGAAATTTTTACATACGTAATCTAGATCTAGAAAGACATAGGGAATCTATTGAATTTAAAATCTTTAGATGAATTATTAAGATCTAGGATCAAAACATTATCTCAATCCTATATCCTATACTCTTAAGCGAGCAATTCTTGTATATATATATATATATTTCTTCTATTTCGAAAACGGCTCTAACGAT
>JADKLZ010003886.1:16520453-16534818 GCA_021533235.1 Biomphalaria straminea
CCGTTCACTAAAGCAACAAGTTTAATCGATGAATGAATAGACACAACATTTTGCGCACCGTAGTTGAAGGTTTATTTCCGTGTATGCGTTAATTTGTAACTGAACAGCTATCAAGAACAGAAATCAAGCACGTGGTTATCTGAAGAAGTTCAAGTGTTTACAAAAGTTTCAACAAATTGATAGAAGAATTTGATTGATGTGCATAACTCTAATTAGCTCACCAAAAAAAAAAAAAAAGACCGCCTTTGGCATGCGTTTGTCTGAGATTCTTCTCTCATACAGGATACTGCTCTGTCAAGAGTAAATGTCGGACTTAAACAATTCCCTCTATACAAAGGCCAAGGATACATATTTGAGCCCAACAGAAAATTGGCTGCCGAGGACAGACACAGACGCGAAAAGAAAATCTTAATCGACCACCGGAGGACAATGGTTATGCTTGCCCTGGATGTGGCAAAATATATCCACTGAACAAGATATCTAGCTAGCGGTCAACGAGTTTGCTATTCTGCAGCCACTTTTGATTTAACTATAAACCTCAGTAAAAAAAACTAAGGGTAACCGTTAGGGTGTGGTAAAGAAAGGCCCAGGAGATATCTGAATGGAGAGATGTGTAAAAGCAGGCCATTTCCTTCCATAGGCTGTAGCACGAGTAGCAGTATTATATAACCTTTTTAGTATAAATTATTTAACCGAGCAAGGCTCGGCCACCTGATATTGGGAATTAACAGAACATGGCTTTTTATCACAGATTGATAATGGTTATGTTATTAATTGCCCCTTCTATTTAAAATCCAAACAATGGTTTTGCATTATTTATAAACTTTGAAAACTAAAGATCATTACTTTTTTACGACAGAAAAGGTAGATTTTCCTAGATTCGAGGTGACTTCCTTTACAGCTTGAAAAAGAGTTACATAATAATCTATCATATCCTATACTCTTAAGCGAGCAATTCTTGTATATATATATATTTTTTTTTATATATATATATAAATTTTATTTCGAAAACGGCTCTAACGATTTTCTTTAAAATTTCAAAGTATGTGCGTATTAGTGAGAAACAAATTCTCAACTCATTGGCCACATCGGGAAAACTCGAGTTCGACCGTTATTTCGATATGAAAATGACTTAATTTAATTTTGGTTAGAATAATTTATGAATGAAATGGAAAATTTATGAATGAAAGTTTTCTATGACGTAAACGGGAAAAACGCTGCTTACGTCACTAGGCTTACTATAGTGTATTTCTTTGCAAACAAGAACGCGTTTAGAGATATGAATGAAGGGATGTGTAAAACTAAAAGCAGACCACGGGCTGTAGCACCACTGGGATGGATGGATGGCAAAAGCTGGTGTGAACTTCTTATTGTCCGACAGTCAGGCTGGGCAGCTCATTTATTTAACCGAGCAAGGCTCGGCCACCTGATATTCCTATACTATTAAGCAAGCAATTCTTGTATATTGTATATATATCTTTGATTTCGAAAACGGCTCTAACGATTTTCTTTAAAATTTAAACGTATCTGCATATTAGTGAGAAAAAAATTCTCAGCTCATTGGCCACATCGGGAAAACTCGAGTTCGACCGTTATTTCGATATATAAAATTGTAAAATTAATTTTGGCTTGAATAATTTATGAATGAAAGTTTTCCATGACGTAAACGGAAAAAACGCTGCTTACGTCACTAAGCTTACCGTAGTACACTAAAATATTTCTTTGCAAACAAGAACGCGTTTAGAGATATGAATGAAGGGATGTGTAAAACTAAAAGCAGACCACGGGCTGTAGCACCACTGGGATGGATGTATTGCAAAAGCCGGTATGAGCTTCTCATTGTCCGACAGTCAGGCTGGGCAGGGCATTTATTTAACCGAGCAAGGCTCGGCCACCTGATATTATATATAATTCTCAAAGTCGACAAGTTCAAAAGTTCAAACACACAACAAGCAAGCAACAAGCAACAAGTAAAGGGGAAGATCACATGGCGCAGCAATGGTGTGAATGGAAAAAGGTGTATCCAAAACCGCACTATTTTGTGAATGAAAGTGGTGTATATAATTCTCTTCTTCTCAATTTGTCATAATATTAAAAATTCTGTGGCATTTTACGTCTCGTGAGACGATCTTTTCCTTTTGCAACTTCTTGTGTGGCTAAAGAGGCCAATCCTTGATACACAGCTGCGTTTGCAGGTTGGGCATATAAAATCACCAGGCGCAGCTGCAATTTCAGCCTTCTTTCTGCTTCTGTTGTAATGGCATCTGTAATCCGAGACCCTTCTCTTATGCTCTCTATCCATGTGGATCTATCCAGTGCTACTTTTTCCCAGCTGCTAGTGTCGATTTTAAATTGCTTCATGTCGTATTTCAAGATTATTGTGTCGTGTGACTATTAAATTTAGAACGACAATACACAGAGTCTACTCTCAGGTTTGACTTTAGAAGTACTTTAATCAATATCACAAATTACTTTACTTTTACCATGGAACTATACTAAAGGAACGCTGACTTCGACGTTTTTTTACAAAGCCGTATAGAAAACAGGTTCTTTGCGCATGCCAATACGCATCCTGCAATTTTTACAAAATAAAAAATCGATGCTTCTGTTTTGAAGTTGCCGTTCAATTAGTGAAGTTTATGTTAGGTAATTTCTACTAGATCTGGGTAATTTTTTATGCGCTACTTATAAATGTAGATATACTTGTATACAGAAAAAAAAAACGAAATCCATAGAGAATGTCATTCATATCTCTCATTAGTTTAATTCATATTTGCATAAGAACAGTCAACAGTAATTAATACAAAACCTAGTCCTAAACATATATTGGCCTATTGTAAACGAAGTTAATAAACGTGGTGCGATCGATTAAAAGGAGCCCTTTTATTAAACAGTAAATTTTTTTAGAGCTATAATCTAAATATAGTATTAAGAGATTTTTAAAAATCTAGATTATGAAAAAACAATGTAACCTATTAGGTCTATTGAAAGTAGCCTTAATCGCACACGGTATATTTAGATGCTATTATATTTTTAGCAATCTTTATAAAAGTCAAGCATAACTATCTATATCTTTACAATATTAGAAATGGACATTTTAATTCTAGACTACATTTAAAAATAATCAACTGTAATCAACGTGTAAGTCTACCTATCATAGCCTATCATATCTAGATCTAGTATGCTTTTTTTTTGTAGACGATATTTATGAGCCTAGAATAGATCTAATATATGATGCTACTTAAAACCATGTTAATAAAGTACTTTTAATCTGGGTATATTTAAAACTAGAAAATAGATCTAGGCATTTTCCTTAACGTAAATAGATCTACAGTGTTTACAGACAAATAAAATGCCGTAATCTAAAGTAATATTAGATCTAGCGCTATATCTAGAAAATAGAATCTATTTCTAGTGTTAACATAGTGCTTGTCTTATAAGTTTTTCTAATCTAGATCTATTATCAGTTTGATTATTACAAGGTTTATATATTACGACAGTGTAGATTAGGCATCTAGATTGATTGTAAACACCGTAGATCAATATTCGATAACGAAAATGCCTAAATCTATATTTAAGTTTTAAATATACCCAGATTGCCAGATTTTATACATTATTAATTCCAACTAGCTTTTTTACCCGGCTTTTTTGGGTGTTTTGATTTTTGTTTCTGTTTTCTTGTATTCGTTGCAAGTTTTAGTGAGATTCGTACAGAATTATTTTTTTTTTTGGTTTTATTTGTTATACATACGCTTTTTACCGCACTAGATATAGAAAATACGTGTGCAAGGTGGAGTGTGTGCTTATGTACTTTTAAATATAATTACATAACAGATTATACACATAGATCTACTTGAAATATATTTTAATAGTTCCATTAAAAAATATACATAAATGGGCCTCTAATAATAATTTGAAAGTTATTTTTTTCTAAACTCAGTCTAAAATAAAGACTTATAGCTACAGTGATGTGTAGTTCCAAAATGTTTTTAAACACCCATTTAAAGGTAAATTTGGTAAAATAATCAAATGGATATACTATATTTTATACGTTCACAAGTTATCTTTTTGAAGATAAGCATGAAAGGATCTAGACTTGACCAATCAAAAAGATGCAAACGATGTGCTATTTACTAATCTTAGGAAAGATGTCATAATTGTTATATTATTTAAGATAGTTTATTAATGGCTATCATTTAATTATATGTATTTAAATGTAGGCTACACTTAATGAGACGAACCTAGTTTTAGATCTTATGCCTTTGTAATTTTCAGTCACCGATTAAAGGACTTTTCTACCATTTTTTAAACTAGAAATATAAACATACACATATTCATATACATGTACTAAATTTATAGGCCTACTTGGATACATTAATTAATTATTTTGTTAATAAAAAGGTAGGTATTTAATTTACAAGCACTTCTCCTTTTCTTGGTTAGAAAAATAGCAGGGTATTGCGCAGTAAAAAAAAAATTACTCGAGTAGCAAGACATGCCTATCTTCAAGACCCAGGTCCCAGAGTGAGGAAAGCACATGTTAAAATAAGATATTTGAAAGGGCCCTTACAGAGAGACTTTAAGGCATACGTGTTTTCGCTTATTAATCACGTTGCGCGCAAGAATTTAATCTTCAAATACTACTTTAAAATTATTGCTATTCCGCTTATTATAGGCTATATATGGATATATGTATATATAATGAATTAGAAACAAATGGAAAAAAATGTAGCATATTTTTTTGTAATATAAGTATCATATATAATTATGTCCCATAATGCTTAGGCCTAAATGTAAATGATGAGTTTTCAGTTTGACTGCCGTATTTAGGCCTATAGTTTAAAAAAAATCCTTTTACATATACATCCATGAGCGTAGCCAGGAAAAGGGTTGGGGTTCAACTCCCCCCCCCCGAAACGAAATCCCCCCCTGGGGAGGGGAGTCGGAATTACGTGACTGATTTTTTGCTTTGATTTTCTTTATTTTAGATGAGATTTTCATACTAAACCATCAATTTCCTTAGCGCTGCCAAAGAGGTTTTAAGTTTAAAACCCCCTAGCAGGGGGTTTCGCAGTTAACCCCCCCCCCTCTTCTATAAAACAGAAAAAATAATAATGCAAACGACAAGCTCCAAATTCCAATATAGAAAGTCTACAGGATAGAAGACTTAAAAATAAAGTAGCAATTAAACATTAAACACTGAACCATAATCTTCAAATACAAAAACAAGATTTAATAAAATACTCAGAAAGACACAAAGATAAAGGTACATTCCTCATTCCAAATGCTAGGACAAATTTGTACAAAAGCTCCTTCTTCCCTGGCGCTATTAGAACATGGAATAAATTGTCTGAGCTAGCCAGGAAAACTAGTGACTTGGCTGAATTTAGGTCATCGGTTAATATGTATGACTAAATGAATGACGCGTAGGACGTAATCATCTTCTTTTTTTTTTTTTTTTGAAGTAACGTACGTTTGTAACATATAAGATAAGACAGCCATTATAGGCTAGATCTAGAATCTAGATCTACATTACAAATTACAGAAATAGATCTAGAATTGCCTACCAATCCAGATGTATAATAATGTAAAATCTTTTAGATGTAAAATCTAAGCTTTATCCTCTTAGTAGGCCTAAATATTCCAATGAAATAGATTTTAGACGTTATTAACTGTCTTAACATCTACTACTCTAGATATAGAATAAATATCTACGTACGTCTATATATATATACATATAGATTATGTATTGGAGAGATAATGAGAAAGAGAAAAGAAAGAGACACTTAAGGACTCTAGATCCACTATAAATTATTTTCTAAATATAATATATTTCTAGATAATAATCTAATTTCTAGATTCAACCTAAATTTACTAGTTACTGGATCTCGTTTAGATTTAGTTGTAAATCTGATCCAAAATGGATTTAAATGTATAGATGAATCTAGATCAATATTTAAGTCAAGACTACAACTTGAATCTAGATCTAGAAGATAAATTGGCAGTAGATCTGGATCTACATTCAAGACACAGTTTTTAAATAAGTCCGTAGTAGAATTTAGACATATTATAGAATCCTTGCCCTTATTAAATTCTATTCTTTTCTTAGGACTGATGTGTTAGAGACATCGGAAAATGTTTTGGCATGATTATAAATGACCCTTGTCATTAAATAAACGAAGCATTAGCGCTTAGCTTAACCAAATGTAGGCCACAATAGAATAAAATGTAAACAATGATGGAATTTTGTATTTAATATTTTCTTTTTACACTAATAAAAAATAATGATGATTTATTTTGTCGGAATTCGGACTTCGCAAAAAAAAATAAATAAACGTGTCAATAAGGAACAGCGTAGCATGTGAGTTTTAATTTATCTTTTTAGGTTTTGCGGGACGATTCCGCTTAATGCAGAACCGCAAGCTAATCTGCAAGTAGCACATATAACTGCACCAGATCTAGTATAAAAAACCCAACGTTGGAATCCCTGTGTACATATAATTTTTAGTAAGATGATCAAAAATAAAATAATTTGTGATGATCTCTTGCTCTAAAAAAATATATCCACCATAACAGCTTGTCTGAAAATGGATGAAGTTTTTAAAAATTCGTTTATAAAGAGCGAAAAACCATTTTCTAATCAAGACGGGTAAATCGCGCTCGTTCAAGGCATAAAATTCTTCATTGTCTTTGTAATGTTTTTTAAAAATATTGCAGTATGCGCAGACAGGATGCGCAAAGACCTTATTTTGAAGTCAGTGTTCCTTTAGTATAGTTCCATGCTTTTACTTTTCAAAAGATTTTAATAATTTCCGGAGATTTCCAGGACTTTTTCGTAGGCCTATATTTAATAACATTTCAGGAGATTTCCAGGGGCTCCTGGTAAATCAAGAGTCCGCGGGAAATCTGTTATATGTTATAAAATGGTTCAATTTAATAATTTATACACCTAAAAATTAGCACGGATCCAAAGAAAGTGCGGGTTCCACTGCGGTCGCATATGTTACAGTGCCTAAGGCCTGCCCTGCAAAACAGCGGCATATGCTATGCCGCCGGTCGACTAGTAAATAATAATAAGAATAATAAGGCTTTTCTTCGAGTTAAAAGATTAATAAGCAATGAAGTATTTCCCGTGCCCTACATATTTTGCCACATCCAGAACAAGCATTGTCCATGCCACAGCTAGCGTTTTTTGTTGACTCCGTTGTTAGGTATGGTCGGATCTGGCCTAATCTGCGCAGCTGCAGATAAAGACCATTGCAGAGCTGCCTTATGTGTGAGTCGAAAGATAGTGTTGAGTCAAAGAAAACTCCAAGATTCCGGACTACATGGACATAAGAAACCTGGCAGTTTGTAATAAAAAGAGAATCTGTGCTCTCGACTTTTGAGACGTTGTTCCGAGTGCCAATCTTGATTATTTCTGTCTTTTCTTCGTTCATCTTGAGCTTATTCTCAACCATCCAATCGCTCACCCTTGCAACGGTACCACTGACTTTCTCTGCCAGATGCGACACCTCTGAGGGTACTGAGGAATCGTATAACTGTGAGTCATCGGCAAAGAAATGGTATAAGATGCCTGTTGCCGTATGACACCGCTGAGCGGATATGTATACATAGTGAACAGTACTGGGCCTAGAACTAGTAATAATTTCTTTGAAGGGATAGTTGGAACTCCTTTCTAATCTGGGTGTTACGTAGCTTATCTAGGTCAAATCTTTTCCTTCTGTTTATTCCTCTTTTGTTGCTGGCCAGCTTCATTTTTTGTTCGGCAACAACTAGGTGGTGGTCTCAGCCAATATCTGCTCCTCCTGTTTCGTACATCTAGTAATGTGCTTCTCCAGTTCCGCCGTATGGTAATATGGTCGATTTGATTCTCTGTCTCATTGTCTGGTGACACCCATGTCACTTTCTGGCATTTTTTGTGGGGGAAAATGCTGCCTCCTAACACCAGTTCATTAAATGTGCAGAAGTCTGCAAACATTTCTCCATTTTCATTTAAGGTGCCAAGTCCATGGGTGCCCATACTTTTCTCTCTCTCTCTTTGTTGTCACTTCCCACTTGGCATTCAAGTCTCCCATAATGATCAAAACATCTCTTGTATGTATTTTGTCAACTACATTTTGCAGATGGTCATAAAATGTGTTTTTGTCAGTATCACTTGCAAGGTTGGTGGGAGCATAGCACATAATGACGTGAACATTTTTGAACTTGGACAAAAATTTGGCTCTAATTATTCGTTCTGAAACTGGTTCCCATTCTAAAAGACTTTTGAAAGCTTCCTTGTTTAGTAGTAGTGCTACACCATTTTCATGTAAGTCATCTTCTTTTTCCTTTCCAGAGAAGAGATGGGTTTCTCCTGATTGTAGTCTTGTTTCACCGAATGTGTTCCATCGGACTTCACTCATTCCCAGGATCTGTAGTTTGTAGTTGGCCATTTCCTTGGCAACTTGTGCACATCTACCTGGTTCTAGTAAAGTACGGACATTCCATGTTCCCAAGTTAAATGCTGCCTTCTGGATAAGGAAGTGTTTCTTTTTCATTGGTTTAAGAAGAGTCGTCGGCCTCACAGGATTCGTTCGACTTTCCCTGTACAGCTTCATGAGTCTCCTTTGTGGAGCTCTACTTTCGCCTCTGGCAATGTTTAGTGTTTGTGTTTTTGCTCTGGTTTCTGTAACACATTTTTTTTCCATGGACAGGATGTTAGCCTATCGCACAACCCCTATTTCCCGGGGAGGGTGATGGACTTTTTGTCTGGCCTCTTTCCTAACAGACCTGTCCGGCTTGGTAGTACCTGCCAGGAGCAATGAGCTCCCGCCGGTATAGCTCTGAGGGTCATTGAGGCACTCAAGCTGTCACACCACGGCAAGGTATGTGCATCAGGTGACAGATTTTTAAATGAGATGCTACAGAAGAATCATAGGCATCACATTTAAAGACCGCGTCAAAAACAAGGAGATTAGAGACAGGGTTACTGCAGCGATCGCACCCCATGATGACCTGCTAACTACTGTGAAAAAACGCAAGCTAAAAATCTATGGCCATATAACAAGATTTTCGGGGCTCGCAAAGACCTTCCTCTAGGGAACAGTACCAGGAAAAAGAAAAAGAGGCAGACAGAGAAAGCGATGGGAAGACAACATAAAAGAATGGACGGGCCTACCACTGAAAGAAGTTCTCATCAGGGCAAAGGATAGAGAGGAATGGAGAAGGACGGTCTACAAGTCTTGCTTGGCGCCCCAACGGTCCACCAGACTAAGGGATTGGTAACAGGTAACAGACTATTTTTATTACGAAATTATGTTTAACATCGCGAACTTACCATTAAAAAACTTAGTTTAAATACTAAGAATTAGTAAGAAAGATTTAGATTTCGTAAGTCATTGTCTCGTAGTCAGAAGATTGAATGTGCAGTATGTCACGAGATTACACAAATCTAGTTACTACCAACATTTCTGTCACAAACCTGTTGTTCTCCGGGGTTTGTTTCAATTCTTTGCACCGCCTGCGCCTACCTTTGGTGGTAACTTTTTCTTTGGGTTTCTAAGATGAATTCCGCGAATTTGGTAAGAGTTCTTTAGCTGTATCTCTAGGAAAAAGGTGCATCTCGGGAACGCTTTAAAGACTAATCAGGCATGTATGGGCACTTACTGACTTAGAGGAGAACATCTGCCAGCTAAAAGATAGCACGATGAAAGCGATATCTCCAATAAATCAAAATTTCATTAATTTCTTTGAAAACTTTTAATAGATTGCAAAAGGGGAGAGCGGGAAAAAATTAACCTATAAGATGCACAACACGAAAAAGGGGAGGGGACAACTTAACCCCCTACTTGCATGACCAGTATCTTGCCGCCCCTGTTGGGTCAAGAGGCTATTTTACTTTCCGATGTCTGGTCATTGAGTCATCTATCTCGCAAACAAGATATTCTAATCTCCCAGTTTCCGTATTGTGCACGCTCGTGCTTTGGACTGTATGTGCGTGTGTGTGTGCGCGCGTGTGTGGAGGTGTTTCTCTTGTGCGTTAGTTGAAATAATAGTTCTGTTTCCACGAGATTTCGACTCTGTAATGAGCCAACTGATAGCCTACATAACATAGTAGCAGTTAAATTAGTAGGTTGTTTATCAGATACCTCTCTCTCTCTCTCTCTCTCTCTCTCTCTCTCTCTCTGTATCCCTCTCTTGGGAGCGCCCGTATCCTACTTTATCGTAAGCATAGTTCCCCCCCTCTCTTTTTTTCTGCTCGTGAAACGAAGATCACACTAGCAGACATCAACACCTTTTTTAACTCCCAGTCAGCGGGTGCAATGGCATGGCGCTTATTTGAAGTGTCTTCATTCATTTGTTACAGAAACATAACAACTTTGAGGTTCAGCATGACAAATCAATTGCACGATTAAAGCTGCATATAACTGACTGACGGAATGAACGAATGAATAGGTTTAAGAGGGGCCTTTTTTTTTTTTTGGTATCATAAAAATGCATATTTTCCTGACCTGTTTCATATCTCTAAAAGATTAGGCTTACTATTAGCGCCCCCCCCCCCCGGGTCAGTTACAAATAAAACACCATATATAAAATGTATCTTTGATAATCTTACATGTCTTAAAATGTAGATGCTTTAAACACTGCATTATTAAAAAATGATAAAGAAATGGATAAGGAAAACTGATGAATAGTTTTATTGTGACCCAGCCAGACGGGGTCATCACTGAAGAACAAAATCAATGCTGGCCTGGCGCATATAGTTTACATCACATTGCGTTACATTGACTCCATTTCACCGACCTTCAACCTCTCACTCTCCTTCTGTGTGTGTGTGGGTGTCTTTCTTTCCTTCGCTATTTTTCTTACTTCTCTCTCTCTCTCTCTCTCTCTCTTTATGTATCTCTTTTTGAACATCATTAAGAGAGATCGGGTCTTGATGTCACGAAGCTGTTGATAAACATCTCAAGCAGGTTTCACATACGAAACTAGAAGAAAACAATTTCTGTCTTGCTACAATACAACAGACAGACAGAGAGATCTCTACAATAAGATCTTGGATGTTCCACACACACAAAATACGTGGCTCAATGGTTCAAGTCAGTTTTTTTTAATTCTTGGAGTTATCAAGCATACAAGGTCGCCAGAAATAAAAAGCTACTGCAAGGACTAGAGAATTGTTAAGACCGGTATGGACCCTCATGGGGGTGCCAACGGGAAAGACGAGAGTCTGCCCATTGCACTGTAGCGGGGTTGTAAGAAAGCTCCCACAAACCGTCACCTAATCCATGCGCTGTTCCTCAAGGGACCGTCTCATCAATGGCGAATCCCGCACAGTCAGCTTGGTATAATGAATGAACATGGTGGTGGCCCCCGGTACTACTTGGCCTTCGGCCATGATTTCTAGTCCAATTAATTATGCAAGCGATTTTTTAATAACAAAACACCAATTATAAAACAATTACGTAAATGTAAGGGAGGAAATGTTACTATAAGAAATGCTCTAGACATGCAGATATCACGCACATTTTAAAATGAACTTTTAGCAGCGGCTTTCGTGTACTTGCGTAAAGCCCGGAAATGACTTGATTCTAAACAAATTTCTTAAATTTTTTTAAAAATCTGATTTTTAAAAAAAAAATTGTGTAGTGCCCCCATTAGAATGAAACAAGCATATTTTTGTGCGTTTTATCTGTTGGTTGGTCTGTCCGTCACGGTTAGAAAAAAACACTAAAGGCTTTTGAAAATATGATTTAACCTTTACTGTTGTTTCAGAAATATTGCGATAGTTTAAGGATGGGAGCATACAGGAATTGAGCCAGGGACTTAGAAGGAACATCCGAAACATCTTGCGAATAGGCGGATCTGACAGGGATCCGACTTCGACGGGGGCCGCCTCTGAGTTTGTGTATCACACAAACTCTCTTTGTAATCTTGTTTTTTTTTTCAAACTTAGAGCTCGAAGAGCCTTCGGCTCAGCTCTTAGACTATCCAGCGGACCGGTATGGCGTACCGGCACCTTTTTCAATTTGGGGAAAAAATATTACTTTTCTTGCATTTTAACGTTTATTATTAATTTATTAGTAGTTAAACGTTAGGCAATCCATCACTGAGTACCGGCACCTATTTTTTCAAAATAAATAAGCACTGGTTAGGCTATCACTGGAACGACTGGAGAATTGTTAGGTCTATAACATTTCCATAGTCAAATTGAATTTCTCATTCTCTTGACCAATAGAATTATCTTATCTAAAATGGTTCAAATGTTATAATTGATAAATAAATTTGATAAATTTGGAATTCTGTTTGATCTCTGAAGACAGTAGCAAGACTGACTATATCAAGTCTGTTCTCGTATTGATAATGCTGAGATCAACAGCATCGTAGTCAAACTGAATTTGCAATTATTTGGACCTATAAATTATCTTATCTTTTTAGAGACAATAAAAGACTAGGGTACAATCATATGACAAAGTAGTAGATTCTGTACTTAGGTCTACTGCTTATTGCTAAGTCAGCCCAGCCAGCTGATATGTTCAACAGTGCAATCAATTCATCACGCCGTATGGTCCAAATGTGTTGAAATGAAATCAATATTACATGGCACCAGTACAAGTGTAAATGTTCTATTGCCTGCACCATCAATAATGACCCGACATCTGGATGAACCAGTTCACTTATTGAACGTGTCATTATGCCAAAGTCCGGGTGTCTTTACAGACAGGGGCGGAGCTCACCATCGGGATATGGCTTTTTCCCTCCCCCGATATTTATGTATATTATTTTCCTTATTGGCTTGTCCTTTATCTTTCACTGACTTCCCCTTCCTACCCTCTATGTCTTTGGTCATCCTCTCTTCCACTATACGGAATCGCACGCCGCCATTGTCCATAGAGCTCTCCATGCCACCTTTTTTTTTTTAGTTTGTTCCAGTTAATGGAATTGCTTGGCTCTAAAGCTGAACAAAAAAGAAAAAAGTAAGAAGATCCCGCTTGTTGCCAACGAAAAGATTGGTGTGCTGCCAACTCCACAATGAATATTTTATTTCCCTAACAACCTACGTCATAGGACTGTCTGCAAAGGCTCACCTATTTATGTAGTGCTTAACCCATTTCTTTTTTCATATGCTATCCTGCCAAGGAATCAAACGATGCAATAATAAATGATAGTTTTAGAATGGTATATAATTTACAAAACTAAGAGGAAAATTTCAAATCCAATTTAAAGTTAAATAGGTGTAGACACCCAAATATACATTATTTCACGTATGTTCACGTATGTAGGCGAAAGTCTAAAAGATAAGAGTTTACAAATTGTAAGGACTATGTTGAAAGACAGATTTAAACCAATGTAAAGGGTCTGTTTCTATGGTAAAGTAATGATAAAAAAATTTTAAACGCAGTTATTCAAAACAGCTTACATTATAAGGTAGGCCACTATCGTCCAAATGGTTTTATAAATAGGTTTCGTAGGATTTAAAAAATGAAACATTTTAAGTTTTAATATACAAGCGTAACATGTCTAAACGAGCATGTCAATTTAGAGAATGTTTGATAAAGCTCTAGCTTGCAAGCACTAGTGAGATAAGACTGCCAATGTTTAAAAAAAAAAGAAATAGCCTACTCCCGAGTAAACGTGAACGTTTTCCAATGTGTTGAAGCACTTTGTTCCTAGTTGACTTACACCTGACTTCATCGTGAAATTTTGTATACATGTCATTCACGTAATAATTGGTTCAGTTTTGTGTGTTGTGGGAAAGGCTACAAGAGGGCTTAGTCAAAACGATTTGAATTCAATTTTTTTTTAATTTAACGGCTCAAAACGGTACCAACGCTGACTGTGTGTGTTGGCATAAAAGTATATTCTAAATGTTTAAAATATAGACAGGCAAACTCGAGTCCACGAGGTGTGGCTGAACAGAAGGTCAGCTCTCGAAGACAGCGTTTTTATGCATCAGTCAGACTCTTTTGTCTGTAATATTTTATCTTTAGTATACCAACCCAGAAGCTGACAGTACCTCGACATTTAACTTACCACACTGCAGCAAAGTTTTACCTATTCCTACTATATCCAACCTACTTCACAGTGGCGTAGCTAGGGTGGGGAGGAGGGGGGATAATTTAAAAATGCCCCCGGGCCCCCACATGAGTGGGGGGTTTTTTAATTAAAAATTAAATATTACACAAAATGAGGGGCCCCAAAGATGTCAAGCCCCCCCCCCCCGGGCCCTTAAACGATGGAAAATTTCTAGCTACGCCCCTGCTACTTCAAGACATACCTTTTTTTTTTCAATCATGAGGAGAGGCGGACAAAAAAGGGGGGTGAGGCACAAAGGCGCCAAGTCATCTACAGTCGTGTCATGAAATGGCATGGGACCTAGGAC
>JADKLZ010003886.1:16544818-16562523 GCA_021533235.1 Biomphalaria straminea
ATGAGATGATCCATAGTCGCTTCGCGACTGACGGTGGCCATAGATATAATAATAACATTTATAAATGTCCGTATTCTTTGGTATCAGGTCAATATTCGAACTATCAATACAACAGTTTTGGCAATACTTTCGACATAAGCGTGTCTCTTCTTTTTGTATTGACCGGTACGTTGTAGTTCATAGTTTCTGATATTCTGAAAATATTGAGACCTACCTATCTTGACCTTCTATAGCGGACCATTTCGGTGGGAGATTTTCAGTTTGTGTTTCCATACAAAAACTTACTTTGTAGCCTTGTAGTTGTTTTTTTTGTCCATTTTTTCAATACAAAATTAGTATTAGTCTACTAAATGAAGCACTTTCTGTCATACCACTTTTTCTTCTCTGAAAGCGAACAATTTAATTTTTAAAATAAACTATGCAAGTAATTTTTTTCATAATACACCATAACTTATTTTCGAGTTCAAAAGATCTGAGAACATATTATAGATATTAGGATTACATTTGATTTTATTAACTGTTCTAATCGAGGGATTAGTATAAGCGTTCACTGTCGATTTTTTTCGACGAAATGATGTAGGTGAATGACTAATAAGCAAATTAAAATAAAAAAAATCCTTTAAAAATAAACTTATCTTAAGGGGAGAAACTCCGTCTTTAAAGTTATATCTTCCAATCCTGTACAGGCTATTTCCCTTATTCGATATCAAACAAAATTACCGTTATTTAATTGACTAATGGAGTATTTTTGTTTATCGATTCATGTTTAAAAAAAAACAATTGTGAAAGTATCAACTTGTTCGGACAATGCGTGAGGGAGAAATAGCGTTAACAATTAAATAAGAGGACTTAAGCCAACGAATTTAGTCATATCTGTGAATACTGAAGTATCAGATTCCCTTGTTGCTATTAAACAAAATAATGAATTAACAGAAATTAATTGTCTAATTGATTACTTTTTTTTAATTGATTCATGTCATGTCTATGGCAATGAATAATTGTGCGAAGTGTCAGCTTGGTCAGAGAATGGGTGTGAGAGAAATAACGTTCACAGATTTTACCAGACAGACAGATTTAAGTGCAGCATACGAGAAAGAATGGGTATTTCTACCATTGCCGAAGCACTACAAGTAGCAATAGATATTACATATCTTATTAAATCTTTTACATCGAAAAATATTTTTTTTTATTAAATTCAGTAAAATAACATTTCACATCTCGTACCGGTATTAGTTTCCAAACAGCCAATAATTTTTGAGAAAATGTTTCTTTTAGTCGAAATCTTACATTTGCAATGGACCTCATTCACCAATCGTAAAAAAAAAAAACAACATTTATCCACGTGGTTCTCTATCTCTTCTATAAAAATTACGCAATCTATAAAGGCTGTCACGTGATTCCATTGTTTTATCAATAGTCACGTGGCTAAATGTTGTTTGTTTACGATTGGTGAATGAGGTCCATTTTGTCAATCCTTATTTATACTGTACTGAAAGCGTGGTCGCTTGAGCTTGGCTCCCTATGAAGGTGGCTCGAGGTTCGACACCCAACTCGAGCAGAGTTTAATGAGCGCCTAATGGCAGCACGGAATATCTTCTCCCAGATACCTCCTGGTCCACAACTGAGATTGGACCATAGCGCCCTGAGCATGCTATAAGTATGAAAGTAGCGCTATATAAAAGCAATAATTAAATTTTAATTTATTGTTATTATTATAACTCAGTGGTATTCTTGTTCTAATGTGCAAAGCTGGTTTGTGCATCACAGCACTTATCAAACACGCAAACACACACACATGTATATATATATATATATATATATATATATATATATATAGGGTGGGGGAAGGGGTCCGAAAGTCCCCCTGAGCATCCACTTGAGGAGGGGGGAGGGTCCAATTAATGTCCATTTTTTTCATTAAATTCATTCAATATGTAGTCTTGCAATTCAGGTTGAGTCAAAAATACTAGACAAAATTGATCTAAATGATGTGCCTTTGCTGTACAGAAAGCAAGATCTAAGGCGATATGAATTGCGATTTGACACTTCGACAGATTTGTATTATTTGATACTAGTCGACCGGTGCATACCATACGCCGACATTTTGCAGGGCAGGCCTTAGGCACTGCAACATATGCGACCGCAGTGGGTCCCGCACTTTCTTTGGACCCGTGCTAATTTTTAGGGGTATAAATTATTAAATTGAACCATTTTATAACATGATATCATGGATTCACCTCTTGATTTACCAGGAGCCCCTGGATATCTCCTGAAATGTTATTAAATATAGGTTTACGAAAAAGTCCTGGAAATCTCCGGAAATTATTTAAATCTTTTGTAAAGTAAAAGTAAAGTAATTTGTGATATTAATTAAAGTACTTCTAAAGTCAAACATGAGAGTAGTATCTATCTGTGTATTGTCGTTCTAGTTTCAAGAGTCTTGCGACACAATTTAATCTCTTCCGGCTTCACTACACAAATTCATAAGAGAGTTTTATAAAACAAAAATGTGTGCATTGCAATTGTGTGTACTTTATTTTATGTCTGTAAATTGTGTTTTATCTCTAAGACTGAAGATCATGCAATTTTTAAATTTTTCATAATTTGGAAATCCGAATTCAATAGTAGATATATAGGCCTATACATGTTTTCAAGTTACATGAAGTTACTTCCTTTTTGAAGTCTATATTTATTTATGTCTATGTGTCTATGCTATTTTGTGAATGAAAATAGTGCGGATTGGGATGCACCAGTTTCCATTCACACATGCTGCGCCATGGGATCTTCCCATTTACTTGTTGCTCGTTTGACCTTTTACTTTGAGGATTATATATATAGATATCTCGCCAATAAACAACGGTAGGCCACTATTAGGCCCCTATTCATTAAATAAATCTGAATGATTACTAGTCGACCGGCGGCGGCGTAGCATACGCCGCTGTTTTGCAGTGTCGGCCTTAAGCCACTGCATGCGACCTCAGTGGGTCCCGCGCTAATTCTAGGTGTATAAATTATTAACTTAAACCATTTTATAGCTTATAACAGATCTCCCGCGGCCTCCTGTCGATTTACCAGGAGCTCCTGGAAATCTGAAATGGCAATATATACGAAGAAGTCCTGGAAATATCCGGAAATTATTAAAATATTTAGAAAACTCATACATACCTCCTGAAAAATATAGACAAAAAATGTCATTTTGGGTGTCATTCACTATGGAAAATGCCAACAATAAGCACGATAAAATAAACGACATTATGCAATGCCCGTAATTGCTACACTCTGGCAGAACCTGCGACGCTGCTGACCCAAAACTGTATCGGCACTGCCGTTCCTTTGGATACATCAGCTGCGTGGAGAGGGGGGAACTGATGTGTGGGCGACATCGTTCCGACCACAGCTTATGCCCAGGCATACATCTCATGGAAATGAGATGATCCATAGTCGCTTCGCGACTGACGGTGGCCATAGAATTGTATGCCTTACTTAAGTGGCATTAGGGTCAACTAGTTTCAGGTGAATGTCTATGGCAGTGAGGGACCTAATAAAAAATGGACGTTCTAGCCCAAACGCGTGCAGGGATGACCGAAAGCAGATTTGAACTTTTTTTTTGTTTTTTTTTTGGGGGGGGAGGGTCAATGCGAGTACGGCGCGAAACGTGTATCTATTGATAGATATGGCTTAAGAGACACATGACTCTGCATAGCTAATCAACCATAAAACTCTATATGGCTTCAGAGATATGTAACTCTGCAGAGCTAATTAGCCATGTAACTCTATATGACTAAAGAGATATATAACTCTGCATAGCTAATTAACCATACAACTCTATATGGCTAAGTAACCATACACTTTACAAGTCTTATGTTTTTAAAAAAAAGTATAGTCCTAAACAGAGAGGGCATCAAATATTCCATTTAGTGTTGCTTTTATCTTTCACTTTACTATCCCAGTAGCCCCCAAGTCTTGTTCCATTGAGGCCCCATGGGTGGTTCGCCAATTATTCCCTTTTATTTTTTTTTTCGTCCTCCTTATAGCGTCTCACTCAGTGACAATTTCCTTCCATTATTTCTTGTACCTTCTTCTTTAGCTTTTCCTGGAGACCTTGATGAACTGATTTTTTAAGCGTTCACCCAAAAGTGTGAAGAAACCAAATAGGTAGATTTGGAAAGTTTGGTAAACTTGTTATATTATAATGTAAAGTAATAAAAAACTACATTAACAGTCAATTTGCAGCTTCTAATATGTAACAACTGGAACTAAGCATAAAAACTAATATGGAAAATTAAAGAACCTGGACTACATTGCTTATAAAGCGTTCCAAGTTCCAAATAACTGTAGATCTACTTATATAAAATAAAGACCCCACAGAAAACTCAATGATTAGTGAATTTAGAACAATCTGTGTAAGACTTAGGAACATTAAGTGCATAAGATAGTCAATAGCAACTCATTGATTTTAAATGTGTATGTAAGCCTAACAGATAGTGGATATCTCAATGATTGGCTATACAAATAAACAGAACATTTGGATAGTATGTAATGACTAAAAGAATGGATGGGGGTTATAAATATTTGTTATGTAATGAAGCAATTTGGGCATGACATGGCCTAAATTGTGCCGATGTGCCTAAAACTAAAAAAAACTCAATGAAGCAAAAAAATATTCAAATTAAATAAGAGGTACAATGTTCCCTTGACTTTCAGGGGTCTGACTTTCACAAAAGGGCTACACCATGGGCTTAAAAAAAAAAGAGATTGAAGAGCCGAAAGAAATCGATACTTATTTCTATTAATACCATTTGGAAAAATGATAATAAATAAATAATATTCAAAAAAGTTAAATCTTTACAAGATTTTAGAAAAAAAAATAATTTTTTTTTACCATGTAATTTTTTTATACTCAATCAACAAACAACTGTCATAGTCCATCTGTTCCTAACAGGCATATTTAAGAGAAAACTAATTTGGTTACATACTTTTTTTTTCTTACAGCCATAGTTCAGTAAATGTATCTGTTACTATTGAAAAAAATATTTTCTTTTGAATATGGAACAATGTCACTTCAATGTATCCAGTTCAATAAGGCTTTGTATTTATCCTAACAATGGAAGCTGTTTTGAAACAAGAAATACAAAACATTGCACTGTACATTTTTTTTACAACAAAACAAAAGACAAAGAAAAGAATTAAAATGTAATGAATTTATGTGTGTGGTCGCATCGCTCATTATTTAAGTCATAATAACCAATTACTTAAATATACACCATAAAATAGGTGAGTAGGAACTTGTGTATTTATTTGGCATAAAGAAATGTCTTCAATATACCAAAATCTTACATATACAAAAATAAGAAATGTTTATTACTTTGATAAGTCATGTTTTGTTTTTCATAATAAGACTAAGTATAATTTCACAATTTTATAAAACTGATATTGATATGCATTGAAAATGGGATAAATAAATGTGCACACCATAGACAAATGTAATGCCTTAATTTATTTTAAAATATTTCCAAACTTTATAATACTGTTTCACAAAATCCATTGGAACTATTGTGCTCAAAACAACAGCTGAATGTTCAGGTCTATCAACATATTATATAAACAACATGGAATTAGAATGAGCATCTAAATGACAATGACATCTATCTTAAAGAATCACTTAAAACAATGATAAGTTAGGCTAAACATTTAAAACTCATTCAAAACAAGTTACTGGCATTTCAAACAAAACAACAGTTTTGATTCCCTATTATGGAATTAATCACACATATTAATTTCAGCAGAGTGCTTGCAAAAGATTGATGGTTAGTTTGGAAATATTGACATTAAAACAGTGCCACAATAGAAAATTTAAATGCAACCATTTCTTAGAAAAACGTTTCTTTTATTCTCAAGCATTGAAAAAAAAAAAGGAATGATGAATCAATAGTGTAGAAGTAAATAGTAGAAATAAAACTCTCTGGATAGGGAAGAAAATCAAATCTATGTCACCCATATGTCATTTGAAACAATGACGAAAGCACTCAAGAATATTTTGGGTATTTGAGCCCAAACACTCCTATTTGTTTTTTAAAAGGTGTCCTATGTAAAGAAAGGTAAAAATGTAAAAAGTAAAGCTCCCCTTTCTGACCTTGTAATCTATAGGGCAGATGATGTTAAGGTCATCTGTTTCTTTGGCCAACAGTTAACGAGCAGGATGTCATGTGGCCAGCACAACGACCAACCACCTTTACTTTCCCCAACTAAAGTCAGGTACTCATTAATAGAGTTGGGTGGGCTCAGGGGCGCCCTCAAATTCCCAAAATTCTAAATCCCATTCTTCACCAGAATTTGAACCCAGGACTTGGAAGCTAAGTATTTAACCATTCAGCTCCCAAACCCCCAAAGAGAGGTAACTCTTACCAACAAGTAAGACATACAAAATATGTCTAGTTTTAAAAAAAATTACACTTTTAGAACAAAAAGTTTTAAAAATGCTAAGTTTTCCAGGTAAGCCTTAAACACTGCGGCATACACATGTAGTTTACATGAAAAATAGTTGATAAGTTCAGAACACCACATTCTATTTCTATAGAGTTCACTATTTGAAAATAGAATTTTAAAGAATATTTCTACTTTATTATTAAAAAAAAAATTCTTACTATTCATAAAAAAATGCATTTTATTTGAACACATTTTTAAGAGCAAAAAGAGCAATAACCATCTAGTTTAAAACAAAAAAAAATTGATTAACTAAGTGTATCTATCGTCTTGTTCTGAATGTGAACTCTTCTTATAAAGAAGTTTTTAAAAAAAGCTACAGGTATTTTCTTATCACATTGTACTGCATTAAGAGCTAGCCATGAACACTGCAATAGGAATTAATGTGTTAACTGTACAAAATAATTTTATTACAAAAATAATTCAGCACTCATTTGAAAGTTATTTTAAAAGCATTGACTTCCAGCCAGCAAGCAGCGATAAAATGACCATACTCTATTTTAAAAAGTACTACACTCTAAACTTAGAATGAAAAATAACAACACACAGATCTAGATCCATTACAATTTTTGACCAATAAAAAACTCTACAATGCACTAAGATTCCTTTTTTTTTTCCCCCTCTAAGTCACAAATGGTAGAAATTTAGTATCAATTAGCTTCATCTCCATTAATACTTGAATTTCATGTCCATAATATTTTAGAATGTTTTATTTCACATCCTTTAAACCATAGATTATTAAAAAGCAGGACACTATACAAGTCACTTTTATTATACAGAGCATGCCTATGATAAGGCGCTCAAGGTTTGCATACATTTGAAACTTAATTTTTATGCTTCTAAGAGCATCAAATTTCATAATAAAATAAATAGTGTGTGATTTAGTAAATTTATTAAATGTTAATCTACAGCTATCTTCCAATCCTCTTGGCTAAATTTTATACCAAAATAAAATCCTACTTTATTATTGGAAGAATCCCCTATTACTGGGGCTGTCAGCATCTGTAAAGGCCCTGAGGATCTATTGGATAAATCTACCTTCCAATCAAAAGCTACTTCCTTGTCTTCTGTCTGTACACTAACCCTTACTTTGCCATTGGGAAGTCGCTCAGCCTGAAAGGCAACCACAGAACCTTTTTTGATTTCTGGGAGTTTTGTGGCCATTTCTTGACCATCCACAAATACACAGCCTGGGTAAAGATAAAAGAATAGCCGTTAAAATTACTGAATATTATGTCAAAAAAAAAACACACTTGATTTTAACTACTTTTTTTGTTATTATATGCAGCCATACAGATCTATAAAAACTGTAAAAAAAAATGTTGAAAAAAAAAGATAAAAGTGGTTTCAGATTACTTTGTATCTAAACCTGTATAATTGGAAGGTCCCTAAAAAAACTGATATTGTTTGTTAAAAACTACTTTAAGAGTGTTGGTGATTGCCTAAATCTTTGAAGTTTAATTTTAAAACATTAATTTTTGTCATTTCACTTTTCTCACAAGCAATGGACATGAAAAAATTGTGTAAGCGACCATTAATTGTTGTCCAATAAAGTACTTTAAGAAATTGGCAATTTCCTACCCTCAAAGAGACCATCAAGTTTCTTTAATTGTAATCCATGAGTCATGCACAATTTCCATGGGTTTTTCTGTTATTTTTCTTTTTAAGTCAAAGTCAAGTTCTACATTTTAACTTTAATTTTTTTATCTACAACAAATAAAAACAAACAAAACAGCTGTCCAAAAAAATCATATTTTTAACAGAATACTACATATGTGACATAGCAACAGGATGTTAACAGCATTCTTTTTTTAAACTTTGATAGAAAAAGATATCTTCAAATCTAGCTCAAAACAAAAAGATAATTTGTTTTTTTTCAGAGTAAACTCATAACTCTTTTTCTTTTAAATCATATAATACACTTGCTCAATAGTGCACTTTTAATGGCATATCCAAAACAAAGTGTTTAAGAGTTTTTTTCTTTTTAGAGTTACCTCTCTTTGTCTAGGAGTTTGAAAGACAGATATAGCCTAGCTATAAAAATAATTGATTGTAATGTATATAATGTATATTTGCCAATTTAAAAAAAAATAAGTTCATATTAGAAAGATATTTAAAGAAAACAACAAAAAACTAGAGAGGAAACCTTTTTTTTTTGTTTTGGGGGTGGAGGGGCATAGCTCAATAACATTGGAACTTTCTCCACCTCTTACAGAATAACCTGCAGGAGTAGGTGGTAAAAAATGAAAATCCATTTTGAAAATGGCTTAATAGGAATGTAGTTAAGTCCAGATAATTAGGGCTAATGAGATACACTGACTGACAATGGGAGCTGTCTGTTAATGGCGTGTGAAGGAGCAACATAAAAAAAAAGTTATAAATTATTTTTTTAAAAAAATCTAAATGTTTTTTTTAACATTTATTTTTTCAAAATGTTAAAAACCTTATAGATAAAATATGTTTTTAATAGTTTTTGTTTAAATTGACATGTTGATCCTATAGGCCTATTCACAGACCAGATATTTCTGCTTTATGCTATAGTTTTAACGTAAAATGAAAACAAAAAAACAATTACACAAACTGACTAGAAGTCACATCACCTACCATACAAATTGACATAAACCACTCCTTCCTGGCCAAATGCCATGGTCTCTGTGTTTTTTACAGAGATGCACAAGCCATCACCAGGAGATTTATCAGCATCATCTAAAACTTTGATAGTGAGACAATATCCAGGTATGAAGCTGGCTACATTTGAATATAATACATGGGTTACACCCTCACAAGTTCTTGTGGCTGTTTTATTTTCATTGCTCAGACTGTAGGCATTATTATCTGTTGTTCCCCATTCTGGAATGAAGTTTCAAGATTTATTAGTTAAAAGCACCTCATGCATACTATTCCATAAAGTAAACATATTTTTTAATTTGCTTTTAGTAGGTACAAAGGAGCAAAAAAGTAAAAACAAAATCTCCAAAATACCTTTTCATTGTGCTGTGGTAAATTGAAATTAGAGCTAAATACCTAACTGACTGCAATGAATTAAAACACTACAATATTTTTTTTTAGTGAAATAAAGAATGTCACCTTTACTTCTCACATTTTCTTTAAAAAAATAATTATTGAAGTTACAGATTTTAATACAAAATTTTAATTTATATTATATTATATTAATATTAACTAAATGTAAAATACATAAAGCTTACGGTAATGATCTATAGTTGTGAATGCCACACGAGGTATACTCCATGCAGACCAAGGTGTTTCTGAATCAACCCTTCCACATACTCTAAATGTGTAAGCAGTTTGTGTGCGAAGATGCTTAATTAGAAAACTTGTTGCTGTGCCTGTGTAAGCTGTATGGAAGACTGCATTTGTTTCATTGATACTTTTGTAGTTACCCATGGCATACTGGAGCCAAAACTCACATATTTCTGATTCATCATCTGACTGAAAAAAAAAAAAAGAAATTTTATTTTAAATATTTAGATTTAATTCTATTAATTAAAAGGAGAAGATAAAATTTAACATATAATGAAACTAAATCATACATTCTAAATAAATACTTACCATGAACAAACCAATCTCCAGGAGACAAAGACATATTGCTCAATTTAAACCAAAAGGAAAACAGAGGTACAAAAAAAAAAAGGGATAAAAAAAATTAATAGTTAATTTTGAGCTAAATTAATACCTAATAAAGCACCTGAACCTAAAGGCATCCCAGCCAAATTACTCAAAGAACTAAGCAAAGAGCTAGCACTAATGATCAAAATACTTTTTCAGGCTTCATATTTTCAAGGCAGAGTATTGAGGGACTGAAAAGAAGCTCTTTCAAAAAGAGGGTCAATCTGATCCTAGAAACTACAAAACAGCATCACATGTAAAATACTAGACACACATAAAATACTAGAACACATACAATGTAGCAACATCGTAGCAACCCAACCATAGCTTGCTTAATATTTTGGCATTAAATCAATGGATTCAGGATTTTTTGATAGGAAGAGAACAAACATAATAATAAATGCCTCTAAATTAACACCAATAATAGTAAACTCAGGAGTACCAGTACCTCAAGGAACAGTCTTAAGCCCATTACTATTTCTAATTTACATAAATGATTTACCAAATTGCATTAGTACAAGAACAAAAGTCCGATTATTAGCAAATGATTGCATAATATATAGAACAATAAAAACTAGGCCAAGTAGTCTTTTACAATGCAAACAAATATGTTCTGATTGTATCGCCAATAGTTAACAAGGATATTATCTTGCTGTCTCCACCCACCAGAACTGGGTCAACTCAGGGACTCAAAATCAACCAGAGCCTTTATTGAGTCCATCCAACTTTAAAAAGGACCAGACATTAACTGCAGTTTGTCTTATTGCAGGCCATATGACACCTCTTACAGATGATCTTTACATAGATGGCAAGGTCTTAAAGGGTTACCAAGCCTTTATTAGGAATAGAATTTGAAACCCTCAGTCGAATATTTTAACACTCAGGTTGTATTTGTCGACAACTGGTTCAAAAACAAAAGATGTTCCTTTAAGATAATGTAAATAAAGAAATTAAGATAACATGATATGTAATCATTACCTCATCTGCCCACTGTATTAATAGGCTTCCAGGTTTTTCCAAGGCTTCTATGATCTGAACAGGTGCCCGAGCCAGGATTTTACCTTCCAGGTTTATAACGGCTTCCATTTGTTTTTGGAAGTCAGGTGATAAGTTCACATTCACGCAGGCTACTTCTGATGGACCTGGAATGGCTGGGACACTGTCAAGTAACAAAGTTAAAACATTGTTCTATGTTTTTTTTAATGTAAAGATATATTAAAGAAAGTAACTGAACCATGCAGGACTCTACATGCTTAGTCATTTGAAAGAAAATTATTTGATTTGACCATTTGTTGTGCACTAACATTTTATGATTAAACTTAAACAGTGAATTCCAAATAATTCAAACTCACATTAATATAAAAAAAATTATATATAATTATATATAATATAAAATTAATATAAATAAATTATAAATAATATAAATTAAAGTTCTACTACATTTAAATTCAATTCTTTCATAGTTCTTTTTAAAAATAAAAAAAAAGGTTAATTTAATGCTAAAGTATTTTCTAAATATAAATAGCAATACCTTGATAATGCTTTAGTTTTTGGATTATCTTTAAACTTAATAATCTTATCCACACTACTTTCAGGATCATTGCTCAATATAGCTTTACCTGGAAAAGAAAATGCATTTTAGGTGCACTAATACAAAACTAATGTAGTTTTAAAAATAATTGAAAACTATTTTGAGAAAAGATGCATGTGTGTAGTGAAAGGGATTTATTCAAGTAGTCTGAAAAGTAAACTGAATGAATCAAATACTCAAGATAACTATTTTAACTTCTGATATTTTTTTTTTATTACATTGCATTGTAAACACAACTACATACAACCTTCTATATTAAATTATTATTATATTCTATATTAAATCTCTCTTAACAGCTGTGCAATATCTTTGTTCTGGTTATTGTTTTCTATATATTTTTCTAACTTTACATGAACAGGCATTATGCAATGTCATTTATTTAAATCCTATTTCAGAATTCTTTCCACCACTACAGCTCTCTACCCTCAGGAGATACTGGAATATGGAAGCATGGGTAACTAGACCCAATATTTAGTGTATGAATCAAATTATTTTAATGTTCAAAATTGTGTCATAATTTCTATGTAATATTAAAGTTAATTTCATAATTGAAGCAAAAAAACTAATAAATTGGAGTTCAAGTTTTTTTTTTTAAGAAATAAAAGATGTCAACAAAAACAAAAAAAAAATGAGAATTAATGGATCAAAGTTTTAGTGGCATAAGAATTTTCAAATGATTTTAAATTTAAATATCAAAAGGTATCATATTCACAACAAATTCATAGTAAATTATAGCATCTATACTTTCAATTTCATTTTTAATGCAAATTAGATGTTCTCACTCTTTGAAGACAGGCTCTAAGCTAATTTTATGTGTACACAATGTCATTAAAATTCATGTAATTAGAATGAGTGTGTGAAACTTTTAGCATTGCAGCAGTTAAGTATCAGTCATAAGATTCTGTTCATTTTTTAACAAACACACACATGTAACAAACCCAAACTTATAGGAGAAAAAATAAACATAAGCAGACACAATAAAAAGGTCACCTTCTTTGAGATTACACAAGTAGCCACAGCTATTTTTTTTTTCTGAAGAGAAAAATGTTTTCCATCACTACTGATGGACTGTTTCATATATAGTCTATGCATTAGGAACTTTCAGTCCTTTTTCCTTTAAAAAAGTGAGTACCTATTTTCAAAAAGCTACATGGAGGCCTTTTGATGTGCCAGAAACTAATTCAGACAATATAGTGAAGGTGTGGGAAACAACATTTACCTTCCTCCATTACATGTGTTGCCAGCTTTAAATTTTCTTCCACCAGTGTTTTACATTCTTCTAAAGGCCTCAAGGCAGATGAACGAATAGTTTCTATTTCTTTACAAAGATGATCACGTCTGCTATCCAGAGCGGAAATGAGGGCATTTTTCAGACGATTAAAATGGTCTTCTACTTGTTTCTTAGATGCATCACTGCTAGAATTTATCTGAGCACAAAAATGAAAAAAAAAAAAAAAAAAATATTTTTAAAAAAAGGTTATTTATACGAAGTATAATTGTATAAGTTAGAATAAGTCATGTAATGCATTAAAACAGCTAAAAATCTGTGAAAAATTAGAAATATTTTTACAATTGTTTTTGTCTTGCACAATTTCATCCCTTTAGCTGTGTAATTAGAAATATTTTTACTAATTGTTTATGTCTAGCCCTATTTCATGCTTTAAGCTATATCTCAATAAGCAATTATATCTAATGGCATTTTTAAAAAATTATGTTAATACTTAAGCATTAAAACATGGTGAATTCAATATTTATACCTGACTTTGCAAAGCTTTGATTCCATCAATGACTTCTGCAAGCTCATACTGGTAGCTATGAGCGGAATCCATAATTTCAATGACATTTTGAACCAATTCTGCTGCCATTTTCAAACCTATGGTAAAAATGACATAGATTTTTAATGACTTATATTCAAGTTATGAGACTTTACTTAAGGAGTAATATACTCATGACAGTCATGATTCTGGGGATGTCAATAATGTTATCTACCATAGGCCAAGATCTAGAATCTGGATAAGATCTAGAGATAGAATTTTAGATCATGATCATCATGTACACACTAACAAATCCAGTCACCAGTCATAAGTAACACATTTGAGTAATGCAGAATCTAGATCTAGACCTTGTCGCAGCACAAATCCTAAACCTCAGACTACTCTGTGAAAAACTACTCTGTGAAAAATATCTCCAACACCAAGAGAATCTTTTCCATGTCTTTATTGATTTCAAGAAAGCTTTCAATCGAGTATGGAATGGGGCAACAATGGAAAAGTAGAACATTAATAATATAACATAATCAAAGTTATCCAGAACCTCTACAAGGATGCCAACAGTGCAGTGTACTTCAACAGCAATATTGGGGACTGGTTCAAAACCACAGTTAGTTGGAGTAAGACAAGGCAACCTACTTTCACCAACTATCTTCAATATCTTCCTCGAAAGGATAATGGAAGATGCTCTCGAGGGCTATGAAGTTAGCATTGGAGGAAAAATTACTAACTTGCGCTTCACAGATGACATTGATGGCCTAGCAGGGACAGAAGAAGAACTAGTCGACCTAGTGATGCGCATTGACAAGACTCCCACAGCATATGGCAAACAAATAAATGCCGGAAAAAAAATTATGACCAATAGCCAACATATTGGAGGTGAAAAGCTGACTAGTGTTAACAGCTTCAAATACCTCGGAGCTATTGTCTCGGATGAGGGAACAAAACTGAACTATTGGCCCAAATAGCACAGTCCACAGCAGCCCTTTCAAAACAAGATAGTTTGGAAAGACAAGGGCTTAGCCCTTGGCACCAAAATCAGACTGATGTGCTCCCTGGTCATAGACATATTTTTATATGCTTGCGAGTCTTGGAAGTTGACTGCAGAGCTAGAGAGGAGGATCCTAGCAATGGAATTGAGATGCTACTAAAGGACCCTAGGCTCCACATTCAAAGACCGCATCACAAACCAAGAGATTAGAGACAGGGTTATTGCAGAGAACGGACCCCATGATGACCTGCTAACTATTGTAAAAAAAACGAAAGCTTAAATTCTACGGCCACATTACAAGATCTGATGGGCTCACAAATACCTTCCTTTAGGGAACAGTACTTGGAAAAAGAAGAAGAGGCAGACAGAGAAAGCAATGAGAGGACAACATATAATATATGTCATGTCATATAATATACAAGAATGCACGGGCCTACCATTGAAAGCTTGGTGTTTAAACAAGGCAAAGACAGGGAGGAATGGAGAAAGACAGTCAGCAGGTCTTACTTTACTTGGTGCCCCAACGGACTAAGGGATAGGTAAACAAGATCTAGATCTTCTTGTGACTTGAAAGTAAAGTTCTTGTCTTCAGTTTTCTCAGCCTAATTTATAATTAATAAGCTCAGCCTCATTGAATATTATTTTGGACTTAGTCTTAGTTAGATCTACATCAATTTGTCTTACATAGATCTAGATCTTAATGAAATTAACTGTTTATAAATGTTAGACTCTACCTCTCCTCTCTATGGTGACTCTAGACTAGTCCAGTAATTATTATTATTTATGAGAAAATCAACTGTTTAAATTTTAAGTCTAAGTTACCGACCGACGCCGCGACGGTAGTTACCGACTATTGAGACATGAGGAGTAGATGTTATATATTTCTATTCTAGAATCTGATATAATTCAAATACGCCCTAGAGATCTATTAATTTTAATAGTTATAACTAAGATTTGGATCCAGCGTCTAGCTCTAATTTATAGAGACTATAGTTTCTAGATTCTGTTCTAGGTGTTCTAAAACCACGGCTACGGTTGAGGTACTCCAAGGGAAATAAGAATGAAAACAAAGGAATAATTTCATCTGCCAGGTGAAATCAGGATTCACCTAAGACTTGCCTAAGTCTAAGTTTATGGGATATTTTAGTAAAAAAAAAGTAAGCATATTAACTAGTCTACTTATTTCATAAATCTTTAGGAAACAATTTTTTTTACTAATTTTCTTGCATTTATTTTTTTTAGATCTATAGATCTAGATTTAAATAAAAATACGTAGATTGCCAATTTATATTTTGGGAAAAAAACCTGGCTAATGTAAAGAAAGAAAAAAAGAACAAGAAAAGAAATAGCAAAGGGAGAGAACATATTCTCAGAACAACGAAGTATCAACTCCAAACTACTAGACTAGACCTAGAAATAGACTGGATCTATACAGATTACTTATAGATCTGGATTATTTATTAATCTATTTACTAGATCTAGTGATGCCTTTAATGCTCATCGGTGCTAATCTATTTAGTCTAGTAGATAACTAAAATAAGATAATAAGATACTTATTATCTTATAGACTTCTTATAGTATTATACTACTCTGTCTCTGACTCTGGTAAGTCATTTAATCTAGTCTACTAGTACTAGTCATTTGTGTATGATTTAGAATTTAGTGTGATTTAGTAAGCACTGTAGTTGTAGTGTAACTGTAACTGAGTTTAAGGTGTATTAAGTCTAGTAGATCTATTAAGTTTATAACTTATTTTATTATAATAAGTGTATACCAACTATATTATTTAACTTAAATGTTAATCTAATTCGTGAATCTCTATAAATGTATAATATTATAATATGTTATGTCAATTTTAATTTAGATATAATATAATATATTGATATATTATTATTATAATTATAGATTCAACATCATGCAAGTATTTAAGTAAGGTATTAGTAATAATACTAAATAATGATGAATTAATAATTAATTCCACACTTTAAATTAACTAAAAAAGATAGGCTATAACTTAAGAATGTATTATATTTTAAATATATATAAATATGCACGGATAATGCACCCAACTCAGAGCTACTATACTTACTCCCACACAGAATTTTTGTATGACAAATTCTAATTTCTTGTAGTAATGTATGTACATGCCAATAAGTTAGGCAGCATTCTTCTAAGCTCTCTGTCAGACATGAACATCTCAGCATCATCAAAAACTATATATAGTCATTTGCAAGTCTTTCCTTATCTTGATCTCCAAGTGATCAAAGTTCTTGGTTGTCATGTTCTCCCATTTTTTGGTTAGCAGTTATAAGAGTGGTAGTATATGTTATGTAAATATAATTCAGCTTTTAAAAGGTGTTTATTGCCCTCTAAATTGTGCAAGATTAAAATAACCTGTACAGCTACTGTTCTTCTTTTTTTCTTACTTTAATTTAAAAAAAAAAACACAAGTTGGCAGCTTTTTTTTTTTTTTTTTTTTTTTTGGACAGATAATTGAAATTTTCAAAAATTGAAGTTCTGCTTAATTCAAATTCTTTTACAGCTTATGTTTTTCTTCTTTGTCCATAATGAAAAAAAGTGGTTAATTTAAAGTAAATTATGTACTGTTTCTGATAATTTAATACAAAAAATATCCATGTGTTGTGGTATGCTTTTTTCAATGACTTCTAACAATGCTGCTACCAATTTCTAGCATCCCATTGTCTTCTATGTAGGCCTATGTGTGAAAATGATCACATAATGTGTAAGCATGGAGGAGGTCTAGTCTAGTCAGATGTGCCTAGTGAGGGACAAAGCTTGGCCTAGTCTGGATAGATGTGCCAAGTGAGGTACAAAAACTGGCCTCCTGACTCTCTTCCCTTCAACTAACGCACACTCCAGATGATGAGCAATGTCTTTTCTAAGTTCTAATGACCAATTTCTTCAAGTCCAAAGTCTTTGAATAGAAAATACAAATTTCTTACCATTTAAACAAATTAGGCAAAGCTGTAGAACATTAATTTAAAACACAACAACAACACCAACACTGCCCTAGTTGCAGAGATTTAAATTATTTCAGCTAGCACTGTGCCAACAATATTGAAGAGTAAACCTACTTTTTGTCTTTTGAAAGCGAGCCGTGTAAGTTTAAAAATGAATTGTGCAATATTAAGTATGAAGCTGCCTTATAATTGATTCATGCCAAATGCCCTCAAGAGTACTGGCCTAAGATCCCCCAACTAGATGATCATTTAAATCACATCCA
>JADKLZ010003886.1:16562533-16574160 GCA_021533235.1 Biomphalaria straminea
TATATATATATATATATATATATATATATATATATATATATATATATTGCACAGAAACACTGGGCGTGTAATCTAGTCAAAAGTCATACCAGCACTGTAAACATGCTTACATCATAACGGATTACTTTTATATTCCAAGCGAGTCAACTGTGAGTCTCTCCTGGTCAGTCATCGGAGGGCTGACTTTTTAGCGAAAGCCGCGGCGGCAACGTGCGCCTTAAATGATGAACCGTGCACCCTTGCAAGTGTACGATCCCTAGTCGACACCCGATTGTTGGTATGGCAGTTGGGTCGCTACCGAATAAGGCCGAGAGCTAGCTATACAAGGAGATGAGTAGACCAGACCGAAAGGATGCGTGGTGGGAGCTCTGCCGTGCGGAACAGGCCGTCCTAGCCCAGTTCCGAGTCGGGCACTGTCCGATAGGCGCGTACTTTGGACGGTGGAGGGAGAACTACGACACACGGTGCCACCATTGCTTCGAGGACGACGAAACAATATAGCACATTTTCTGTGAATGCCGAACTCTGCAAGATGAACGATCGAGACAAGGTAATGAAATAGAGAACACTGTTCATTTGTGGCAAAGGGTCTGTCCTTGTGCGGGGATAAGGCGACCCTACAACTCACTGCTCGCTTCCTCTTCCGTGCTCTAAGGGAGTAATCTCAGCATGGCTTTTATTAATGGGGTATTTGATTCGGCTTTCCTGGGTGACGGGTAAGTCCTTGCACCGATTTATAATTGTTCCTAAATAAAGTTTCTCACCCACGGAGTGCCCATGTTTTATTTACATGTATAATATTCAGATATGATTATTTTGTTTCACTCCGCCATGAGGAAATGTGAGAACTCTTGCTACGTACATTGTGAGAATCTAGACTCTAGATCTTATGAGAATGCCGTAGTATGTACTTCCCCCCTCCCCAAAGGTAGATTGCAATAAATTATCAATATCAAATGGTCAAGAGTTATCGATTCTCAGTCTGAACTAAAGATTTTCCTAAATTTAATATATTCACCGGCGTCATTGGGGTGTGCCCTAACCCAGAGGATTGCATGTTAAATAAATCTAATGAAAATAGTTTCAACTTTTACACAGGGTCAACTTTTGTGCTCTTGACAGGATTTAGACATCTTCGTGTTTTCAGTGCTGTCAACTTGGTCAATGATCTACGCCTAGAGTTTGTCACTTCACTGTAAATGTGTGTTTTCTTCATACCAGTATGCATGTACTAATTAATGGATGCGATGATGACTTAGATTAGTTACGGCTGCTAACGAGTAACATTTAAAAAAAAATGTTTTATTGCGACAGAAAGTTGATTTATCGTCCTCTTATAATTATTACTATTGTATTGTCTCGTCTAACCATTGTAAAAATGTAGTCCGAGACTTGTGACAGGTAAAGGCTTTGGCTTATCTTATCTTATATAATACAGACGTTACTTCAAAAAAGAAGATGATTACGTCCTACGGCTTAACACCGCATGCTGCCTCGACATATGCTCTAATGTACATAGCCGGTGATTAGTGACTTTCCGATGAAGATGAGTGGTTCCTAATTCTCAACTCTTGACCGGTGGGGTTCAAACGGTCTTCAGTTCTGCTTCATTTTGTTTCTAAAACTCTCATCTCTCCAATAATAAATATAGTATCAACAAGAGGGGGAAAAAAACATTGCCACTTGTGGCTAGCTTAAGCTGGCCTTAGATATTCTGTTGGTTAAGCCTGTGCCCAGGAGGCAATCCACTTCACTATCCCGTTGTGTACAGTTACAGCTCCCCTTTTAATCACCTGTAGGAAGATACATTTCAAGACTCGACACTGGAATACATTCATCAAAAGTGTTATAAATCTCCTCCAGGGCGAGAGATTAGATCTATTCTCATCTCGGTCACAACGTATCTATGTAATGCTCTACACAGCTGACATTTTCTTCGCGTATATGTGCCGAGACCGTGTAGCATTGCCTCATAGTTGTAGTTGACATTCGACATTCATTAAAATAATGTGTTTTGACTGACCCTGTCCATCATTAATGCCCATGAATAATACATCTTTACACCATTTACATCCAGAAGTTACATGTATCATTTACAAGAGGAAATGTATTTCTTAAAGTATTTGTCCTGGTACTTAGCATGTATGTTCATACTACTGCTATTTTGTTAATCTTTCTGGGTTTATTTTTTTCACTTTGAACATGTATCACAGTGCTCTTTGTTAACAGTTTGATTTTTACTAAGCTTATAAATAAGTTATATTAACTGAAGTCTGTCTGTCTGGTAAAAAGTGTCTACACGTTATTTAGCGAACTCTCGAATCATGCTGAAACTTTGCACAACATGAACCAATAAAAATAAAAGTAACCAATTAGACAATGAATTACTTGTAATTATTTTGTTTAATATAATCAAGGGAAACTATTACTTCAGTGTTCATAGATATGGCAAAGTTTGTTGGGTTTAATCGCGCGATAAGTTTAATATATGGAATGGAATTTGTAATGGACAGCCTTAGATAATTTTAACACATAATTAAAAAAATGTATGGTGTTTGAAAGCATGAGAAATATATCTATAAGAAGCTGAAAGTCGAATAATACGTATATATTGTATGTAGGAGTATTTTCTAAGGCGCGGGAAGGGGGAAGGGGGTTAAGAGAAGGAAGGGTCTATGGCAAAAAAAAACAAACAATAATATATATATAGCCTGGGAACAAGCCGGTGGGTGACGCTATTAGTTGTACACATTATATTATGCACATTAACCCTGAATTAAAGTATATAAAAGTGCCGGCATTATTTAGAATGTAGTACTAAACAGAATTGAATTGGATGTATTCAATAGTCGTTACTGAATTCGATCTATTGAAAGAACATTTGTTTTGAATTGATGGACTTTTTATTGATTCCAAAGTGATCTTTCAGATATACAAGTTTGTAGAAGTGGGCGTTAACCATCATGCTTTGACGAGACTAGAATTGTCCCGTTATACGTGATCGTATTAGTATCCTATATCCCTGTCGCCCTTATCATGAAGATATTAGATGTATTACTGTAATATAGTCACATTTTTTTTCTTCTCTGTGCATGTTATCCCCATTTTTACAAATGTTACAATCCAAACATCACTCTTCTTTTCTCTCTTTTCTCCTCTCTCTTTCTCTCTTCTCTCACTCTCTCCCTCTTTCTATATACTCAAGTATATATGTAAATAGTATACAAGTCGGCCTTTGTTTTATTGTAACCAAAGTATCAACCAGGTCTCTAGTTACCTTGCGAGCTCATATCGTCGTTATTTTTTCTTTCTAAAGACCTTCATTTGATACGCCTGGCATTCTTACACTGTTTTAAGGGCACAGTGAGGATAGCGCAGCACGTATTGTTCCAAATTAGCCTCTAGGATTATAATTATAACCTGAGGAAGAAAAAGAAACAGGTAAAAAGAAAAGAAGAGAGGGGTGGAGTTTTGAAATTATATCCCAGGCTACATACTTATAAGAAAAGAAAATGGCGGGATAGGACAGCTTCGTGCGCGGCATTCTAGTGGTTGGTGTGTTCAGTGGGCTCTACACTCTACGTGGCTGCATCTAATCTATGCCTTTTTCTAGTAACATTAGAAATGTAGAACTTTAAGGAAGTAAGACTCGTTTTCCGTAAGTTATACTAGGTATTGCTTTTATGCATGTACTGTCTTGTTAAGGGCGCCTTGACGTTTTCTAACTTTATGATCATCCCGGCCATACATACATAAATACATATATGTATAATTTATAATATAAATCACAATGTAAGGAGTATGTATGTATGAATGTCCCACATAGAAATCAAAACCAATCTTGATAAAAATTTGCTTTGAATGTTCCTCTTATTCAGAGGGGGACCGTATTGCATGTTAAATGTCTCTCCCACAAGAATTTCTGAAAAATAAAATAAAAATTACCTAAAGTTATCTCTGTTGATGAGCGAAACTTGTAACAAATCTGGTAAGCCCATTTTCACAGGATTTTATACTAGCTAGCTAATAATATTTTTTTAAAAATGTGAAGGAAACATTCTCCATGTTTGGCATAGATCTAAATCCAAACCAGTACGTCAGTAATTCCTCAAGTATGGTTCGCAAGCCTTGGGATACATCCGGCTAGTGTGTGTGTGTATATATATATATTCTTTATTATCCATATGGACATTTGTCTTATAATTTTTCTATTACGACAAAAAACAAACATAATTAATATATAAAGTAATTAAGTACCTTTTTCAGACCTAATGATTTCCAAGCCAGAAACCTTATAACCTTATAAATGGTGTGATTTCTAAAGATCACTAAAAGCATTGACATCTGTTTCGAGCACACGGTGATTGTAAAAGCTGATTTTCAAACTATTTATTTATTTATTTATTTTTTTTGAGATCTGTTTTTAACATCCTACGTCTAATATTGTGGTGAAACTTTTCCACCTAACGGCGGGCCAGCACTGATTAAAAGTATGCTCGATCGTTTCTTATTCATGGTAACAAGAGACCGCAGCGGCTTGACTTCAAAGATGCTTCAGCTGCACATGTTACACATGTATACAAGCGCAGCAAAGAAAAGTCTGTAGGAACCACAGAAGAATGTCTGTTCTCTCTATTGCTTGGGAAATCCGTACGCGTATCCAACTAAATCGGCTCATAACTCAACTTGAACTGGGACTGTTATCAGTGTGGTTTCAGGGGGAAACGCGGATCCACATGATGCTTAAGGTAGGACGGCTATAGGAGAAATGCCAAGAACAAAACACTAACTTGTTTACGTGTATGAACCCAACTAAACTTCTAACACTGTAAGCAGGGAAGAATTGTGGAAGGTGTCATTTCAGCCATACCATCCTAGTCCGTCCATCGTGGTTCGACGATGACCACTTTTGTCATCCAGGGGGCCGTGGACTTTGCACTGGGGTTTTTTGCCTCCTCATGTGGCTGGTGAGACCTATGTGAGCCCGGAATGTTTGGCTGCACACTGGGAAGGTTATTCCAGCTGGAGCTAGTGTCATTGGGCTTGCCTTTCTTCTCTGGCGCTTTTCTTCTTCCAGCACTTTTCTCTTTTCCATAGCAACCTATGCGCCAGTTTTCACAGCGCGACGCCATGATGCTCTGTCATGTGCCTCTGTCTTCCAGGTGGCAGGGTCTATGCTGAACGCCGTCATAGAAGCTTTGAGGGTGTCCCTGAAGCGTTTTCTGTGTCCGCCTTGATAAATATTTTGCAGGCACGTTTTTTAAAGCATTATTTTACAGAAAACAAGTATTAAAACAACGGTTTCTGTGATTGACCCCAAAACCTCTTCAGTTGGTCTTTAATTGGCCATACAGAAGTCGTTTAGGGATGCGGCGGTCTTCCATTCTGAAGACGTGTCCTGCCCATCGCAGCTTGGACTGCATCTAGATTGTGTGGATGCTTTGCAGACCCGCTCTTTGAAGGACTTCATATCTGGTATTTTGTCATGCCATTTGACATTCAGTATTTTTCTTAGACATGTCATGTGGAAGTGGTTCAGTTTCTTTGCAAGTTTTCTGTATGTTGTCCACATTTCCGAGGCGTAGAGGAACTGCTCGATAGATCCCAAGCTTTGTATTTGTGGTGATACCACATCTGCTCCAGACATTTTTACACAGTCTGCCAAAGGATGCACTGGCCTTGGCGATTTCATTATCGATCTTTCCGTTTCTGGAGAGTGTGCTGCCAAGATATGTGAATCTGTCCACTGCATTTATATCATGTCCATTTATCTTGATGCTTGGATCCTAGAGCAGGCAAATATATAAGACTTCAGTCCTCATGACTGTACTATTGGGCATGGATGTATATACTTAAAGAATATGTGGCAGCTAAACATGTAGCATCCATAATACAACCGTGTTTGTATACACTTAGGAATATGGGGCAGTGGCACAATATTGCCACACTGGGGACAATACTTTTCATGGAATATGCAGCTTTACTTCTGTGATGCGGGCATACATGTGAACACATACTGTAATAAAGGACTAATCATTTGGTAGACAAGGTATGTTGTTTATGGGCGGTAAGAGTGTTGCAAGTTTTGACAGCTGTCATGTGAAAATAGGACGGGGTGACTTCCTTTTCGTTTGAATGTTTCATTACCTTTGGCATGGAGGATGACCTGTTGGATAGAAAACTAACTTGTAAAATGTAGGATAACTTTTGTTTATCAATGTTGGTTCATGTTCTTGTTGTTGTTTTTTTTCTTCATATAATTACCAGATGAAACGGATCTGCAGAAGTTTTAAACCAGTGTTTCAAAACCATATTTGTTTCATGACAAAAACAGTAGAACTTCTAGTTTTATGACAACAACATTAGAGCAAGTAGGCATGTCTAGTTTGTTTGTGTTTAGTATCGTAAAGACTGCCTATAACATCAAATGAGCGTTACAGTATTCGCATGTACTACTAGTATAAGGTGACTGGTGTAAACAGATATAGCCTGTACAAGTGTAGAGACTATATTTAGGTTGCATAGCTTCTCAAGCAGTATGGTAATTTTCTAAACCACAAGGTAATGGCCTTTAGAATAAGTTAGAGTCTGTGAAGTAAAGAAAATAGAACCGCTGGTTTACATACATGCCTATAATACCGGTTGTTTACCGTGTGTCGGGCATGTTGACTATGCGTCTAATGGATTGGACTTTGTAAAGTAATTGACCACGACAGCGTAGCCGCGACGAAGTATTCAAATGTTGACACCAGTGATGTCAGACAATAGGATACAATCTGACCTGTCACCGTTGGTTTGTTGTGTTTATTATCTCCCACCCCGCGGTGTTAGCATGACTTGGTGTATCTGTTATCTGATTGACGTGGTGTCCCTTTATTCGAGAGTCTCAAACCATTGCGATTCAATTCTTGTATTCCACTTGTTACATTTTTGTTTCTATAGCTGACCTAAGCTGTCTACTGCACGTAATATATAGTTGTCTTTTTGTTGTTGTTTTGATACCAAAACCATAGCGCACATAATTCATCTGATAAATTGTTCTGGCTGACTGCGTTACTTATGATTTATATGTTTTTATTTCAGAGTATCTGTTAACCATTGGACTGTAAACACATCGAGGTCTCACTGTGATGACATACCCGCCAGAGATGCAACCTCGCTACACCAATGGATCAGGAGCAGAGTTTAGAATCTCACCAGCCTGTTTCTCCACTATATGAGCAAAGACCTAGGCTGTCTCCGTCCAATGTTGGAAGTGTCTACCCCGCTCTCCAGAATCTGCAACGAATTAGCCATGGTCCTGGTGATGCGTCCGTCGGGACCACTCTTGTCAATGACCAGTTTACCAGTCAAACCCTTCCGACAAACCAGACGGATGGAGTTGGCCAGCATCGGAGCCACGTCACGTCCTCCCTCCACCAAGAAGGGCCCGCGGTTATTTCTGGGCCCACTTTGCCCAGTTACCCCCAGATCAGCCGAGAAATCTCCTCGAGTCATCCTGCTTCAAGCAGTTCCCACCTAGACTCTTCCCTGCCTGATATTCTTCACTCGCACAGCGTTCAGCCTCCCGTCAGGCACAACCAGCACAGGCAACATAGGAGCAGAAACCTTAACAGGAGGGCTGGGGAGGCAGCGCCTTCCCATCACAGAGCTCATGGCAGCAGGCATAGGAGGCGACACAGAGTTCACTCAGTGCCAGCAGCGCCGACACAGGAGGGGTCGTGTAAAGAGCCCTGTGTAAAGTGTGTGGTAGTTATCACAACATTCCGTTGGGTTCTAGTTGTTTTGTCCATTCTTGGAGTATTTTGTGTTGTTACTGGAATAGTTCTAGCAGCCATCAGGTCAGCAGGAAACAGCTTCTTGTTTTTGGCTATAATGTTCATTGGTAAGTAGACTCTAGATTCATTGTGAAGTTTTAACGATTTCTTTCAATTTTTCAGCAATTGATATTATCCTATGTCTTATTTTTGTTGTTGTTGCTGATAAATTGGCATTAAAGAGATGTTAGAAGTGTTAGGTTGCTGTTTATTTGCATTCAGTTAATAATTAGAAAAGAGGATGTTGTTAATGCACATCTATTGTTAACTTAATAGTTTGGCAATGAAATTAGTTTTGTAATGTGCACTCGTTTAACTGTAACGTAATGCCAACTTTATGGCCTACTCCTAAATTACTTGTTGATAATTGCTACATACTTTGAGAAATTCGAGAATTTGATGGCAGCAAAGCTGATAAAAACAAAGTGTACACATTTTGACAACGCAATGAATACTTCCTGTTAGCATACCGACGTGGCTTGATGTCACTTGTCACCATAAACATAGGCACTGCAAGGTGACTAGCTTCAACAAGGGCAAACACTGTCACTTTAATTAATAATATACTGCTGTATGGTAGGGAGGCAGTGTGGGCGAATTGTTTTAACAAAGTTATTGCTGGGGTACTCTTTTTCTGATGTCTTCCCATTAAACTCAGCTCCTTTGCTTCTGATTAATATAAATCTTAATTTTGGTTTATTGATTTAATTGGTGTATCGAATATTGACTATAACATTATATTTACGCAGGTCAAATTCTGTTCGCAGTAAAATAGTTCGGACTAGAATTAAAACACATTTTGAAAAAAAAAATAATTGTAACTATGAAATGTCTCTGTGTAGATGTATTGTAGCCCCCACTATATATAAAATTAATCATTGTTTATCACCTATGTGCTTTTGGAAGTTTTATATATTATCAAACGTTCTTACTAGATCTAGTAAATAAAAGTTGCGAAGAAGGCAGTTTTTTAGAGTTGGTATACAGATCTTGATCTATTGCTAAGTAAAGTTCTCTTTCGCTGTCTGTGCCTCTTTTAGGCGGAAGTTTGTCCTTTATGAACAAATGTACTTCCCACGGCCTTTGTTAGAGCTATCCAGCTGTTTCATTTGGCAACCAGTTGATTTCAGTTTCTATCTCCTATGCGAGTAAGGGCTAGCTGTCATCTAAGCTGGACTTTAAATCGTTTCCTGCGATAGCCGTCCTCCTTTAAGCTCGTTGAAAAAGATTACCTTTGGCCACTGTCGTTTTCCATAGGCTCATGGGAACTAGGTGCCTTACCCAGCGCAGTTGTCAAATAAATATTAAGTACTGTCCACATCGGCGTTCTTTAAAATATCTTTTAATTCTAGCATAGCTGAATGTCTTTCAGCACAAACTGGTATTCATAGGCAAACTAACGATGCACACATTGTCCTTCGATTTCAATTCCTGATTACTTAAAAGTTACTGCTAAGGACATTACAGCAAAAACAGCTACTTTAAAATGTGTAATAACTATTACAAATATTGTTTTTAAAGATAACAAATTGATTTACTGAAATTATTATCAGGACATTGGGAAAAATGTGCTATGCTGACATATTGTCCTGTTAGTTTTGTAATTAATCAATTGCTGATTGTAACTGTTTATTATTTACTTGTAAGTCCAATTTTCCAAAATTATTTTTTTTTAAATTGAAGAGTACGAAATCAAAATGAAAAATACTTTTAGAAAACTTTAAACAGTTGATCGTTGTCCATAAATTGTATGTTATAAATCTCAAGTTTATTTTAAGTAAGAAAAGGAAGAGAAAAGAGAGAAATAGTTTAAAACTTGTTTGTGACATCCTTCAAAATGATTTCCACATGTTTGTACAATCAAATGCAACATTGCAATAGATGTGACTTTTATTAAACTATCCACAAATCAAACTATAGAACTACCCAAACTTTATGTTCAGTGTCACAAATTGATAACATTGGCAAAAGGAAATAGATTTGAATACCGCATTACCGAGTGTTTTAAACCAAAGACCTGTCACGTAGACGCTTACACAGCTTATCGTGTATCTATTGGAGGCCATCGTACTAATAGAATAACGACTGGATCCTCACACCACTTGACTAACCCACTGCATATTTCCAACTTAATTGATTCCACTTTCCCTACTTACAATAGCATCACGTCAATGTACTGCCCTATGGCTGGTAAAAGGTAATATGGGAGAGGTTTATTATCACCTTTGTTTATACAGAAGAACGGTGTGATCATGTTAATATTCATTGTTCTCACCCATTCCATTCTCTGGGCCCTTGTGTTCTACCATTGAAAGCAGTTGTGTGGGGGTGCGAGGTGAGATTGGTGTTTGGTCATGAGAGTGTCCTCTCAGTTGTGTGGGGGTGCGAGGTGAGATTGGTGTTTGGTCATGAGAGTGTCCTCTCAGTTGTGTGGGGTGCGAGGTGAGATTGGTGTTTGGTCACGAGAGTGCCCTCTCAGTTGTGTGGGGTGCGAGGTGAGATTGGTGTTTGGTCACGAGAGTGCTAATTATCATCAGTTATTTTTTTATTATTATTATAACTTATACTTTTCCTATTACTTCTACTACTACTACTACGAAATCATGACTATAAAACGTACTGAGCCTTCCATATCCCTGTGTTACCTTGTCATGTTGATCTTAAGGAAGACACGGGGCAAAGATTCTTAATATAGCTTACAACTGTTAACGACGTAGTCACTAAATCAATATACGAGTTAAAGGTACAGCGTATTTTTACAAAACTTCTATTAACTCTTATCTTTCTGGAATCTCGTGCATGTTCTTTCTTCCACTTCCCATTTTCGGGTTAAGTTGAAACTTTGCACAACCATTCATAGCCCACAATAAGACACGAGTCAATCGAAAACATTGACCAATTATTTAATCATGTAGACATCATTAATTTATTTCGTTTTATAAAGAGTCAGTAGTAGCTAAGGAGAGATAAGCCCTGTGTGGAGAATTAGGCCGACGCCTACAAATTTAAAACTAACGAATGATATAGTACAACTTTCTATTTTCTGGCTGGTTCAGTGGCTAGTCTGTCGTCTTGAGGTGGCTTAAGCTCTCAAGTTCGAATTCGAGACAACGTTTTTTTTTTAAATTGCTTTAAGAAAGCAAAAACAAAGGAAATATTTCCAATATTTTTTTTAGTTAGTCTTGATGTATTGCAAATTAATTACATGAGCGATACAATTAAACTTAATATTTAATAACGTTTTTATCGGCCCCCGTAGGGGAAAATCCGCTTTTAGGTTTGTGCAAAATGTCCGTCTGTCCGTCTGTCACACTCAGGGCTCGAAAACATCAAGATGAGGCAGGTTTATACCCTGCTCGCCGCCATCCTCCGTCGTCCAGCGAGAAGTTAATTATTTTCAACTTAGAAGAAACATCTTGCGAATAGGCGGATCTGACAGGGATCCGACTCCGATGGGGGCCGCCTCTGAGTTTGTGTATCACACAAACTCTCTTTGTTATCTTGTTTTAAAAAAAGTTTTTTGCTAAAATTTTGCTTGTTACAGCAGCGAACGTTTTTCTTCCTGCGGGCTACACAACACTTGTGTCTCGCAACGCAAGACCTTCAAAAATCGTCGAGTCCAATTCAACCGAGCCTCTAAGGCTACATTGTATTTCTAGGGACCGGACACCACTGCCTCATGACCCAGAGGTCGTAGTTTGGGCATCACCATTTCGTAACATTGTCTTGTAATCATCTGACGTCTCCATCTGTTTCATAACATTGTCTTGTAATCATCTGACGTCTCCATCTGTGTCTTGTAATCATCTG
>JADKLZ010003886.1:16584425-16599270 GCA_021533235.1 Biomphalaria straminea
GTCAAACACAACTGTGGAGAGAAGTGTGAGTTGATTCATTCTTGATTGGTTTCTGGAATGGATTGTCAAACTCAACTATGGAGAGAAGTGTGAGTTGATTCATTCTTGATTGGTTTCTGGAATGGATTGTCAAACTCAGCTATGGAGAGAAGTGTGAGTTGATTCATTCTTGATTGGTTTCTGGAATGGATTGTCAGTTTTTAATGCCCACATTAGGTCAGCATTATGATTTGTGTAATGGAGACTTCATCACATCAATTTTATTCAATTTTTTCTTGTTTAACCTATTTCAGCCAGATTAAAAATGTCTAAAATCAAACTTGTGAAAGTTTAACCTGGCAGTCAAAAGAAACTATTTGAGTGAGGGATAAAATTATTCAATTATCTATGCAAGTGATTCAACTGAAAGTGTGTTATAATTTTTTTTTGTTTTGACTGATGATAAGTGCAATAAGAGGGAAGCTATTCAAGGGAGACCACTTTGAGAAACAAAAAAAATCTGTTGACTGTTATTTGATCCAAATGTTTGTCTGGACATTCCAAATGTGTTTATATTCAAGTCTGCTGCTAGTCTTTTTATTTTTCATTTGAAAAGTTTTTATCTGATAATTTTTGTTATCTTGTAAAATTCTTTAATTTTATATTTGTTCAGATCAAGTCATTACAATGTTCTTAAGAACTCAAAGTACAAAGTTTGCATACTATTGTTTCTGTCTACAAAATAAAACAATCATGTCATTTCATTCAGTCATTTATACTTTGCTATGATATTTTACAAAAGGCATTGCCTATAAATAGGATGTATTGTTATTAGTAGTACAATGGATGTTTGTTTCAAACAAATAAACTTTTTTTTTCTTTAATAGTTTCAGTTTTCTCTTTTTAACATTGTATTTAGCATCCTGATAATGTGGTTATTGATGCAAAGTTCTACTTCAATTTCTAGACAATGTTTTTCAAAGGGTGCTCAACCCTAAGGTAACATAACTAACATGTTGACAAGGGGAAGCAAAAGCAGTCTTTATATCTAATGTATTGGCACTATAGTTTTAAATCCAGAGTTCATCCAGTAGAAACAACATTTATAGAAAATTAATTTATATCATTTCATCTTTTTTTTTTATTTATTATTATTGCTTTTATATAGCGCTACTTTCATGCTTATAGCATGCTCAGAGCGCTTTGGTCCAATCTCATTTGTGGACCAGTGGGGTGTAAGGGGTATCTAGGAGTTGGTTTCCCGTGCTGCCTTTGGGCGCTCAGTAAACACAACTCTGCCCGAGTCGGGTGTCGAACCTCGGGCCCCCTTCTAGGTAGCCAAGCAAGCCAAGATCAAGCCGCACTTGGCCTCTCGACCACGCTTCCCACTAAATAATCTTTAAATAAGAGCCTGATTAATTCGAACTATTCTTTGTGAAGAATACATGTCCTTTAGGCCAAAGTGATTTGGAATCTTTCATTCTGTTAAAATCTTTTGTGTGAACAAACATGTCAAAGATATTTTGCTGTAACCTGATGATCTTACTACAATCAATCCCTTTACAGACTAACATGCGTTTTATTGCCTTAAATGAGTCCCAATTCTTCTTAATTGAACAATATCTGAGCTGCACTCTTCTTTCTAAAAAAAAATAGTTTATTGTAGACACCAGGAAAATACATTTCCGAAACTCAGAATGCTGGAAAACACTTGGATTCCTGAGCTTTTATTTGTTGCAGTATGTGAGCATCTCTAGTAAATACTGGTTGTTCTTTTTTTTTTTTTCCAACAGAATGTAAAAGAAATTTGGAAATCCGATATGGATTGAAATTTCTTGATGTCTAATTTGAACTTTCTTATAACCTAGTTATCTATTTTTGCAAATTCTATCTACTAGTGATACACTTAATATATTGCTCACGGAACCAATAGTTTTGCAACTAAATAGAATAGAATATATAGTTTAATTTCAATAGAATGGATGACATGAAGGGGTGGACAAGCCTATCCTTCACATACAGCAGTGAATAGAGACAAATACAAGAGAGTGAGAATGAATTTCACCTGCTTAGAGTTATAGTACAATACAGAAAAAAATTGTTGAAAGTTTGACATTATAGCTGATGTGTGACATGTGCAAAACAAACCTCTTAAGATTTTAAACTAGAGTCTAATAGTGAAATAACACAGGAACACAATGCAACATGAATGTTATTTAATCAAAACCTCTTATTTTAAGAAAAAAAAATGTTCTTTAGCTTTTATGTTAATTATAATAACCAACATTAAATTTTTAAATCTACTTTTTTTATATAAGAAATCAGACTATGCTGTGAAGCACTAGTCTATACAGACAGCAAAAAATTGTACTACAAAAATTGATTAGTTTCTTCTCTAGAACACAAACTACATCTGTAAGGAAGTATTAATAACTATCTTGTTGAACTCTACACTTTTTTGTGAGGTATAATCATTTGAGCCTGCAGCTTTTAAAACATGAGTGGAATGTGTATCAACTTAACTAGCAGCATTGTTTATGAACCTTTACTTTTTTTTCTCTGTGGCTTTAAGCTGACAGTCTCTGTTTCATAATATGAAAAGGATAAAAATCTACAAAAATTTGGTAACATTGCTCCATCAACATTTTACAAAGAAAACAATTTCAAATGAAAAAAAAAGAAACATTGAGATAAATATAGTGCAGAAAGCAATTTTTTACAAATGTGAATAATAATAAACAATAATAAAACAATTTGTTTCAAGAGATTTTAAACATAGTAAATATAAAAACAGTTCTGGAATTTTTTTTTCTCTGATCTCTCAAAATATGATCCTCAAATCACTATGACAAAATGGTTATGAGGCTGGGTCACACACTCAGCTAACAGAATTCAACATTTCGAACTATTTGATCAGGGCTTACTATCATCCCACCAAGTGAGACCTATAAAATATATTTATGCAACACCAAAGGAGACACATAAATTATATTTATGTAACTGAGTTATAACACTAACAATTTTCTTCCGTACTTTATTTTAATACATATATTTATTTATTTATTTACATACTTAATGAACAAGTAATACAAAAGTAATCATTCAATTATTTTAGTATGCATTTAATTTTAAAGCTAAAAAATTGCTTTGAATTGAATAATGAAAGTCGACTGAAATGAGTAGCCCTGATTCAAGTTTGCAATATAAACTGTTTCAATATCCTCTACATCAAGTACAAAAAAAAACTGGCAGTTACAAAACTTGATAAATAAAAACAAAATTGCAAAGACTAAAGAACACAGCTGAGTCACTAATTAACTCAGAAACTAATGTACCCCAATCAAACAAAAAAATTAAGACATATTGCTATAACAAAGTAAAATATAGTTTACTTCATGTTTCATTTGAAACCAAAAAAAAATGTGTTTCAAAAATAAAACCAATACTTTAAAAATACTGTGATCTATAAAACTCACAATAAAATATAATATCAACAAAAAGTCAGTGTAAAAGAAACAACAACAAATATATATACAATTATCTATCAAATCAGTGCTGCAGTAACATCTAGGTGATATGAATAAATAAATAAATAACTGTAATTCAACTAATTTACATTCACATCTCAATGTTTCATGCATAGTGCATTCAACTAATATATATAATTTTTACATGTTTCTGACTGCTGGCAATGACTGAATCTTAACAATTTTTAAAAAAATTTGAATCATTAAGTTAAGTGTCCCCTTCAGACCTTGCGATCTATGGGGCAGATGTTGTTAAGCTCGTCTGTTTCTTTGGCCAACGGTTAACAAGCAGGGTGTTATGTGGCCAGCACAACGACCAACCGCCTATACTTTCCCCAACTAAAGTCAGGTACCCATTAAAGTTGGGTGGACTCATGGGTGGCCTAAAAATCCCGAAATTCAAAATCAAAGTCTTCTCCGGTAATCGAACCCAGGACCTAGGGTTCAGAAGCCAAGCGCTTGACCATTCGACCACCACGCCCTCTTGAATCATTAATATTTAATAAATATTTATGTAGCTTATTAGACTTTTTTTTTCACAAGGTTTTACTAAAAAATTTGACTTTTAGAAAGAATGTAATTTTCTGTCATGACAAACTCCAACTGAACACGTAATGTAACATGGAACATTTTGAAATGTCATTTCTCCATCACAATAAACCAGACAATATAATGGTACATTAGATGGAAAAAGGAAATAAACAGAGGCTTATTAAATTGTTTTATTAGAAATGTCCTAATAGTTTTGATTCAAAGTTATTTCCGGTACTGCCAAGATATACAAGTTTAGAACACCAGGTTGTCTGAGGTTGAGAAGATATACCTTATTGCAAAACAATAAAATTGCCAATTCAAAATATAAGCTTAAATAATAATATACATTTACAATTGGATGCCATTTGTTAAAATAGATATTTGAGAAAAGCTCAAACATTACTAAAATTGGTTTTGATTACAATGAATAAATGGTACTTAGAATGGGTGAAATTTAGGCTTTTGAAAATGTATTTGATTTAGAACTGCCTTGAGATAGTTGTTTGTATTTCTTGAATTTTAGTTAGAATTAATAATAACAATAAAACATTATTACAATGTTGCTTTAAATTGATCTTAAATTTCAATGGATGTTGATTATTATTTCTATAGTGTGGACCCACCCCAAAAGAGACATATTAACCAAAGATACCAAGAAGAAAGTTTAGACTTGAGCTTAAAACAACTCAAAAGACTTACACAAAAGAAAATACACTACATTTACTTCAACTTTTTGGCTGTCATAAAAATATCTTTGACTAACATGGACTGAATAACTGGCACCACTTTCTTAGCATCCATTGAAGGCTTAGCTGGGTTATCAGACATGTAATTAAAAGCTACATGCTTGCTGACCAGCACCAAGGCTTTGAGGAAGGACATCGCACCAAGACCAGAGTTGTTTAGAATCATACACAGAGACTGAATAAACCAAGCTCCAGTTCTCCTTCTCCAGGCATAATAACCTGAAATAAACAAAGAAATGTAGACATTTGTGCCAATATGTATAATTTTTTTGTCAGAAATGGATACAAAAGACAATACACTGATGAAGTCAAATTAACAACATATATATAGAGAGAAGAGATGACCATCATAAAGACTCAAAGAAAATATCAAGTCAGGAAATCTCATTATTTATAATAAATATGTCGTCAACAATTGCTGTTTCATTGGGTATAATTAAAATATTTGGTTAAAATATGCTAGTAACAAAGAAAAATTAGTTCCTGTTTGAAATATCATACAACCCGATAACTTATTGTCTGAAGTGTCTAATGTTTACATTCTTTTTATAAGAATTCTTGTGGAAAAAAAAAAGACCAAAAAAAACAACAACAAAAAACAAAGCATTAATTGCACTCAATTTCTCTTTAAATTTACAATTGTTGTTGTAAATACTTAGCAGTCAAAACTTTCTTATGTGTTATCTCAACGTTGTTAGAAACAAAGGTACCATTATTGCCATAATATTGTGTATAATTTTCAAAATATATTCCTACATAATATTAAATCAAACATACTAATGCTGTTTATTATTTTAATGATGTGGTCTGGTTGTTGAAAAACCTATTCTGTGGCTGGTCCAGAACTTTTCTCTTTAAGAAAACATCTTTGACCAGCATGCTGTAGAGAACAGGTATTTCCTTCTTCCTGTGCATCTCTGAATCTCCCAAACAAAAGGACTCATACTCTTTGCCAACAATTTCGGACACTCTGGTCAAGGCTCCGGACAAAGACATATTTCCAGACCTTATTTTGCTGCTGTCTAGCACTCCACACAGTGACTGAATAAACCATGAGCCAGTTTCTCGACGCCATGACAGAAAGCCTTTTAGTAGAGAAGTAAAGGGGGAAGAATAAAATAGCAAATTCTATTAATATCAAAAACTCGTTTCATTATATTTTAAAGGATTTTTATGATTTTTTATTTTATGTGTATATATATATATATATATAAATATATATATATATATATATATATATTGTATTGAGAGTTTTCTTCACTCACTATAAGGTGCCAGACTAATAAAATTTTATTTTATTTCCTGCTTTATTTTGTTGTTTTGTTGTCTTATTCAATTCATTAATTAATTGTGACAGCCAAGAAAGTTAAGGTGTCATATATTGATTACAAAAGTGTGCAATAGACTTGATATTAGGATATTTTTTTAGTAAAGCAAAAAGATTAATGAATGAAATTTTTCTGAATCTGTGTTAATTTTTCTAAGTTGAATACATTATCTGAAGCAACCTTTTTTGCCTAAAAGTCTGAAAAAATAGAAAAAAAGGTTAATTTACCAATGTTTCAGGAAATGCGATTACATAGATTGTAGTTGAGTTTGTGATGTTTCAATTTTATATAATCTCATTAAGATAATGTCTGATCACTCAAACACCATTGTAATGCCTGAGATACTAATTTAAAGTCTTAACTAAAACAGAAATACTTTTAAATAAATACAAAGCATTCTAGAACTTGGACTCACTATGATGATAATCACACTTCATAAATAAAACAATTTCATTTCAATACATTTACAACAATCACTGAAAACCTAAAACAGTTAATGCATCTCCTTATAAAGTCTCTACAGTCTATGTCTATCCTTCTTACTTGAACTATTCTAAGGTATTCTAACACATATGGAAACTTCTTAATTTTCTCGTAGTTTTAAGTTTTAAACTAACTTGTAAACATTTTTTACTATGACCTTGCTACGCAATTACTCTGTTCTAAAAATACACCATTAATGAATATGTTTGCTTTTCAAAATACGACCTTGAAGCGCTTACACTATGTGACAGTAACATATTAAGTTTCTGTCATTATTAGATGTAAGAATTATAATTTTAAAAAATAATTTATCTAATTATTTAGAATATCCGTCTCAGTTAAAATATTTACCAAACAAATATTACTTTCTAAACAAGTTTGACTAAAATTTCCAAGCGAGATGTTGATTGTTTTTGGATTTGAATTTATAAATTGTATGGCGAAGCACTGAAAGTTTCTAATGATTTGCCTAATCATAGATTATAAATTTTAAAATTACACAAATATTTTTATAAGAAAATACCAGTGGCTAAAGTAGAACAATAAAAACATTTCACTAATTTTACTAATCTCCATGTATAGCCTAAGTGAACTACTAATTTTACAAACATCACTTGTTATCAAATGTTACTTTAATGACAATTGTTCATCATTTAGTTCAATGTCAAAGAAATAAGTATTTAAAAAGTGAACCACTAAGATTTATGATATAACATCTTACTCCATACAGTACAGATGGAAACAAGTTATGGATTGAATAGTTTCTTAGATTTATTTTAAAACTTCACATGAATTGTGTAAATAGCAATGATGGAAAAATAATTAAAGTAACACAAACATTTTTCAGAACACTACTTAGCAGAAAAGCAAAAAAAATTCAGCTAATAAAATCGAAAGAAGAAATGAAAAACACATTATGTGATTTCCATGTTTAGCTTTTATAGTATGATAAATCATGAAATAAATTTAACAGGGTGAAGAAAAAATAACCACTAGACTACAGCTACCACAATTATAACTCATATTTCCTATGTAATTAAAATATTACCATCTAATTAAAATATTGAATTGTAAACATTGTTTTTATCCCACCAAAAGCATATCCAAATAGTAAAACATAGTAAAGTATGTAAGTAGAATATTTTTATAGAAACATAGTAGAAATGTGTTGAATAGTGTGCACTCTAACTGTTGAGCACTGAAATTCAACTTTTATATCAAATCTGTAAACATGAGAAAGAATTTTGATTCCTAGAAATTAAAAGGTGGGGGGGGGGGGGGAGGTAGAAATAAGTAGTTTCTTCATTGTAATTATTTTAATTTTCCTGCTTTATGTGATATAAAATGTTTTATTTGTAACAGATCTAAAGAGCATGTAACTAGTTCCTAAAAATATTTATGACATGACATGTAATAAACAAATCAGATGCTGTCATGCATGTTTAAATGTAATTTTCAATCCATCCATTTTCCTTTATCACTAATTCTACCACTCCCGGGTAATAAAATAAGATAGGACAAATTTAGATTTAACAATTTATAACTTACCATGTACTTGAAACTAAGTGCAACTAAGCACGTTCTTGTTTCAAATTAACAGTAGTCAATTTTTCTGAAGACATTTTATTTCAATTTTTTTTTTCAATTTATTGGGGGTTTTTTAAATAATGTTTTTTCATTTAACATCTTAAGAAAGTTGAAAAATCATTGAGTTTAAAAATCATGATTTTTATGCAATGAACTAGATGAATTAGTTATCTCACCAAATGTACATCTCAACCATAACCAGTATAAAGATTTATAAAATCTTCACTCTATCAGTATGAATTTTCTTTGAAGATACATTAGATATACACTATACATTACCAGAAACCAGATTTGAAACAACAAATTCAAACTACCATCTAGTAAATATTTAGATTGAATGTGCAGAAAATATGAGCAAGTCAGTTCATCTTTGGACAGTTCATCCAAGGTCATCTCATCCCTGGTCATTTCATCCCCAATTAAATATTTGTTCTTTGTCATTGTTTAGTTGTGCTTTTAAGGTTTTGACTTTAAGCCCTTATTTAATGCAATATATACATTTGATTTTCTATATTATGTTATTATAGTGTTTAAAGTGCTCCACCTCCTCTCTTCATGCTTGTTGAGAAATGAAAGAATATATGTCAATAAGTAGATCTATTGTAAAGCAGGCTTTGTATTTAAGTTATATTGTTTCTATTTGATGTAGGGGGATGTCAATATTATCTGCACATATTGCATCATGTAGGTGCGGTGGAAGTAGTACAAATCTTGAGATGAGAACTATTTAAATACTTATGATCATGCCGCTGTTAACTTATCTCCTGACAACCATCTTTCACTTGATTTTTGTTTGTCAAGAGTTTTTTCTTGAATATGGACTCACCACTTAACATTGAAGTAATGTTTATTTAATCTAATAAATGCAGACTTCATTCCACCTCTTGAGCAGACTTATATCACTGAGTCATATCGCCAATATATGTTTTTTTTTAATACCTGTTATAGCGTTAACGTTATAGATAGTAGCATTGAAGTATATCCGAGGAAGAAATTTGCAACAGTGGCCGAGAAATTATAACTGAAATATTGCTTATTTCCAACTTTTTACAATTATAATTTGTTGGACCAGGGGAAGAAATGACTGGGGATAAAGTGAACTGGGATAAATGACCGGGAACCATATTGCATTAATAAAAATTGATTGATTTATTCATTTTGTGTAAAAATTTATCTTTTTCTTTTTTCAATCTGTCAATGAAAAAAAAATAGGACTAAAAATCACTAATAAAATAGAAAAAGCCCTCAATCACAGACCTGTAATTCAGTAGCTTTAAAACAAGAACTTTTCATAATTACAAAATATGTGGACTTGGGGTCACTAATCTAAGCTTTTAGTTTTAAGCTGAAGTCAAACATTGAGACAAGATGTTGTGATGGTGACATTAAAAGTAATTTCTAATTTACTTCATTAATCAACAATCACAGCAAAGATATTTGAGATCATTTTACAAGAGATTTAATTTGCCATTTTTCATGAAATGGTAGTTTCTATAAATAATATGACACAAGCAGATATGATTGGCAAACAGAAGTAGCCAATCAGAGAACCACAAAGACTTAAAAGAAAGAAGAATGTATTCTACTAGTTGATGGAAAGATGATTAAGAAGAAAGATAATGATTAGTTGCAATGGTAGCAGCTATTAAAAGCAGTGATAAATTTGAAGATAACAGCAGTAGTAGAAAAAAAAAAGATAATTACTTAATTGTAGCATTTTTACCTTTAAGAACTATTTTGGGTAAACTTAATTTATAACTTTAATTAATTTAGTCAAAAAGTAACTTTAAATCACATTAAAAGAAATGATAAAAAATCCTAGAACCAAAAAAATTCATAATATCAAATAAATTATAAAAATATAATTACCAGGCGGTGTAGCGTACATAACAAGACAGTCTTTGTACAAAGGGGCAGGGCTGACTGGGATGTTCCGCATAAAAGACCAAGGGAGGGCATCACTTTGATCATTCTCTACATCTCTGGAAGTCTCAGGTTTAGAATCAGTTTCTCCCAGGCTATGTGTGCTCTCTAGTTGACCAGATCCATCAACAGAAACTATAGAGGCTGCAGTGCTGCTCGAAACAGAGATGCCACTGTATGTGTATTGATCCCTGACTATTCGAATATCTGTCCCATCATCAAGTTTCGTGCCTCTGCAAGCCTGTTAAAGAAAAAAAAAAGTAAAGACTTGTAACACATGAATGGCAAAGATTGGCAACATAAAAGACTAAGACTGATTAATTGATTTAAGACTGATTTCTTTATCTAAAATTTATTTACTGAATTTAAGAATAGGATTGATTTATTGATCTAAGACTAAGACTGATTTATTGATCTAAGACCAGACTGATTCAATGATCTATTGATTTTACAAAAGAAAACAGACACAGAGAAGTTTATTGAGTAAGTACACATAGACGTCTTGATCTTTTTCATGTTTCTAGTCAACGAGTTGCACTGATACAGTCTTCTACAATTTTTCCATCTTTGCTGGGAGATCTTTGTTCAAAAATTTCATTTAAATATGGTAGGAATTTGCTATGTTACAAGACTGTCCAAGCAGCACAGCATATGTTACAAGTTTTTGTATCATCACAATGTACAAATTAGAGAAGATGATTTTTTGTAGTTTAATGCTGTGTGTGATCTTCTTTGCAAGGTATTCAAAATGGGTCTTCCCACTAAAGCATGTCTACAATGACAACCAGATATCTGTATGATCAATACTTCATCTGAAGAAATTTGTATCATTTTATTTTAACTTTATTCTATTAATATACATTTAGATTTATTTAATAGATTCAAGTGAGTGGTAATGGTAATAACCACTCCATTACCTATAAAATGCTTCCTATGGCATGCCTCTCAAATAGGCTCAGACAACCAGTCTAAGTCCTGACCTTCGGTGTGACAGAGTTATGGGGCCTAGCTGAACAGTTATCACTGACAGAAGAAGGGGCAAAGGGAAGTAAATAGCACCTAAAACAGTTTGCTTTGGGCAGGACAAGCTTGTTAGCTTTGGCTTGCTACCCACCTAAAAGAAGGGAAGCTCTGAATTCAAACCTCTGCTACCATGCAGCTATAGAAAAACACGGAAAAGGCTTTGGGAGTCAACTTTGGACACATGAGCTGCATGGAGAGAGGGAATAGTTATGTGGAATCAGATGACAACATTGTAACCATAGCTAATATCCAGGCATTCATCTCCATGAGATGATCCATAGTTGCTTTGTGACTGAAGCAGGCCATAGATGAAAAAAAAAAGTTTTGCAAATATTACACCATATTACAATGCATGTCTTTTCAAACAATTTTTTTTTGTTTTGATTTAAAGAAATATTTTTTTTAACTTAAAATCACATAATTATAAATTGCAAATAACCCTTGTAGAAAACAAAACATAACTAAGTATTATTGCCAAGGTCTTTATGACACCGAGGAATGACAGATATGAGAATAAAACAAAATTTGTTCTCAAAAGTACATAAAAAACAACCAACCACTTTTCTGCGACCACGCTAAAGAGACAGACATACATTTCAAGAAATATCTGACACAAGGCATTCTTACACACCTGAAAGAAGAACATACGGGGCTTGCCTTTCAAATTTGGGCAATTGTCATCATTGAATGCTTCAACTACAGCTTTGGTGGCTATGGGATTACCATCCACCCCAAACAACAAGTCATATCTTTCCTTGGTCCTACTGTATTCTCTTTCTAACCAAGCCTGATCTCCATGGGTCAGCACTACACACACGAAGCAGTCAGCACTGGAATGATCATACTTTGTGGAAACTGTAACAGGCAGGATTAAATTTATTTTGTAGTCAAATAGAGCAATAATTTTACAATGTAAGCCTTTTATATGCTTAATGATTATAAACAACTAATTTCAAAAATGCGCTTAAAAAAAATAATTATGACCGTTAATATCAGAAACAATGCCTATGGTTAACAAACCAAAACACTCTTAATTCTAAGCTTTAATAAGACATTGCAAATATAAAGTGCTACAAAAAAAAAGAACAGAAACAAAATTTAGAAAAAATTTAAAAAATAATTAAAAGAAATATTTAAACAATAACAAAAGTTTAGAAAAGATGTTTACATCTTATACAACCCACTTCAGACTTTGCCATCTATGGGGACATATGATGTAATAAAGCTCATCTGTTTCTATAGGTGGTATCAATGTCTAATCTTTACAACTCTAGTTCAGTAGTATGTAATTATGATCAAAGTATAGTTTGACATTACAATGTAAATGAGAAGCTTTACATACTTACAATTGGCCTACAGGAAGTAAGTTTTTAAAAAATTACCTAAAGTGAATAACAAGGCCATTTTTTTCGAGGTTAAATCATTTTCAAGCATAACCTCAAATCCCAGTCTGCTAAATGTGTCTGTTAATGATTTAGCATCATAATCTGAGCCTAGCCTATTGCTGAAATCTTTAGAAGCACTGAAGTTTTCATTGTTGATAATAAGAGCTAATCCTCTCTTTGGATAATCAAAGTTATAAACATCACTGTCTTCTTCAGCAGGCGTCACTTTCACATTCCTCAGTTTTGTAGTGGAACTGTTTAAAGCAGTTCTTCCAGAAAAGTCAGCAGACTCAGGGGGTGATGTGGTTGGAGAAAGAGAGCTGTGAACAACAAATGACACTTAAGCACAAGATAAATAACAAAATTTCATTAATAATTCGTTGTGTAATTAAGTTTATTTAATTAATGTTACAAAGTAGAAAACACCAAACTGTGGGAGATGGGTGGGCAGAAAAATATAGAGATGCAGATCTTAGAGAGGAAGTGGAGATTGATTGGTCACACCCTTAGAAAAGATACCAGCAGCAGAGCTAGGCAGACCTTAGAGTGGAACCCCCAGGGAATAAGACGCAGAGGAAGACCGAAACGAACATGGTGATGCAGCATGCTGGAGGAAGCCGAGAGGACCAGAAAGAGCTGGGAAGCCATCAAAAAACTTGCAAGAGACAGTGGAGAGTGGCGTGTTTTTGTCGAGGCCCTATGTTCCACAAGGAACACAAAGGAACGATGATGATGATGAATTAATGTTACTACAATTTGTTTTTAGACTTAAGAAATGAGTTAAAAAAAAAACTAATTGAAATGATTTTTATTACAATTTTTATAAACAATAAACAATTTCAATTATATAGATTTAATACTGAGTATCAATATATCATTCAAACACATTAATAGTGTTTCTTATATTGACTTCTATTTTGTGTGCAAAAGCTTAAAAGCAGCAGTTAGATTTGAAGACATGTTAAAAAAGAGATGCCAATGCCAAAGATCACTCAGTATGGTGAGTAAAAAATAAATATATAATCAACAATTATTGAAATTAATAATTAAAATGAAAATTCTTTTTAAGTGCACTAAAAAAAAATATTTTAAAAAATTAATAAAATTGTGGAGCCCTTTATTGCTAATTGAAATAGTAAACTGATTGCTATGCACTAACACTTTTTGAAAATAATTCCTGCCAAAACAAAGTTTGGTTTATCTCCTATTTATTGTTTATAAGATAGAAAAATGTCAAATGAAATGGAACACTATTAAATCTATTGATGAATTTCAATATTTCAAATGTGAACTTTGTGTAGTAGCGATTAAAAAAAAAGCTCTTTGTTTTTCTAAAAATTTCCAAAATAGAGAATTTAAAATTTTCCTTAAAAACAAACATTGAGAAAGGAAAATACTGCATTATAATAGTAACACATACATAACAGTGAAAGGTTATACAATAACAAGAATACCTGAAGCCACAAGCAAACTTTTTCAGTTTAATTTTGATTGCACTGAGGAAACCATCAAGCTCTGTACAGAAACATATTTTAATATCATTTTTAATACCTCTTTTATTATACTCTTATATGAAATGTTGTTTTTTTCCATCATAAAAACTCTTAATATTAAACACAGAATTAAACTAAATCATGTAGAAAAGAATTCAACAAACAAATAATGAGGGATTCTGAACATTGACTGATTATTTTACTTCTTTTGCTTGTCAGCTCATTTGGGGGCCCCATGCGCTCCTGTTTACAAAATTTGATCCCAAAAAGATTCAATGCTTTTTAAATAGATATTTCTTTGCCTGTTTTCTTACAGATAACTAAATAATGATATCCATGTCCCTTGCTTGCATTAAAAAAACTATATGTATTATCTAGCTCCCCACCTTTTCCTTTGGATCTGCTAAAGAGCTATTTTTTTTATCTGCTTACTAGACAGTCTTGGTTGATGATTGCATTACAACAAATGTCATTACATTAAAACATTGTTCTAAGCAAGAAAAATGAAGCAAGACTGAGTGTTTTAAAAAAAAATATATAATAAAATGTGCTGAACTGAGGTTCCTAGAGGGAATTTTTAACAGATTTTTAGCACAAGCTGACTAGTTCTTGCACAGTTAAAAACAGCAGGGAAACTTACAGGAATATCCCAAAATTAAACCTAGCCAAATTTTCTTGTAAGCAGATTTGTTTGTTATGTAATTATTAATTTATTCTGCAAGTTAGGTAATATAATAAACAAGGAAGGATTGCTTGTAATATATAAGATTTAACAGGTGAGGTTCGTACCACATCTACTTTAGACAAAAAAAATATTCTTACATTTTAGAAAACAGT
>JADKLZ010003886.1:16606579-16618325 GCA_021533235.1 Biomphalaria straminea
CTTTTTTTTTGGCGTTCTAGGTTACGACATCATACGAATTGAACGCCGCATGCTTCTCAACCAGGGACCTTTTTAGCGTTCGTTCTAAACTACCTACGACATCATACGAATTGAACGCTGCAAGCTTGTTGACCAAGCTGTAAGTAACAAAGGCTTAGATGAAAATATTCCTTCGAGATCAAAGCTATTTGTCGTCATACATAGACACTGCTTCTGAGTTCTTCATTACAACCATTGAAAACCTGAAAACATAAAATAAATACCATTACAATAAATAGGTACAAGAAACAGGGTACGAATAAATGCAAAAATAATGGTCAGAACACAGCAGGAACTCAATGCTAAGATCATGTTTAAATGCAAGTCGTTTGCTTCGGCTTTATAAAGTCATAATTTAAGCCTTAATTGTTTGTACATATAAAACCTGGCCTAGTATTTTCATTACTGCAACATAGTAGGCCTATGAAGGATATGTTTAAGTCCATACAAGTGAATGTACTATCAACCCTTCACAATATACTCTGTATGTTATTAAAACTGCCTGGTCAGGTGGTATAAGCTTCGGACTGTTGTCTCGATGGTAGTGGGTTTGAACCCCACCCGCTTTGACTCCGCCCTGCAGGATTGGGGTAAGATGTAATAATCTTTATTTGTGAACGAACGTCTGGATCTACAAGTCAAACGCTTCGCCAATCTTCTCTAATCTCCTTTGTATTTACCTCTTTTTTTAAAAAGAAGTTTTTCTTAAAGATCGTACTAAAAATAATAATGATAAAAATCGAAATACATAAAATAAAATGTAATATAATTTTTAAAATGCCTACATCCAGACTTACTTTATCTGACTCCCCATAGTTTATTTTCCGTGGATACATCGGCACTCTTCTCTTCAGGAAAACATCTTTGATCAACATGCTGTAGATGACTGGCTGCTGTTTCTTTTCATGGTAAGAAGGATCATCCTCAGAGTAGGTCTCATACTTGAAAGCGACAAGTCCAGAAACTCGAGTTAAAGCCCTTAAAAGGTTTAGCTTACCAGACCCCACGTGAGGACTGTCCAAAACACGACAAAGAGATTGTATAAACCAGGAACCATCTTCTCGACGCCAGGAAGCATAACCTGTTAGGAGGTAAAGACAGTTTGATATGAATGCATTTCACTGGCGGTAGTAGTTTAGAAATTACATTTTATCCGAAGCAGGTTAGCTTTCACATTTATAAACGTTTATGAAGTTCTTACAATCCCTCCCATCCTTACTTACCCACTTGTAGGAAAAGTTTATCTATTAATAAGTACACATGTTTACATTTAACTAAACAAACGTGAATATTTACCAGGAGGTGTCGCGTACATCACAAGACAATCTTTGTACAATGAAGGCGGGGGCACTGGTAGTTGAGGAGAACTAAACTGGGGTAAAATATCTTGTTGATTACGTTTTGTTCCATTGTAGGTTTCAGGTTTGGAATCCATTTCATCTTTGCCATTTTTCATCACTAAGCTGTCGTAAGTAAGAAGGTATCCATTGTTCGAACCGCAACAGACGTTTGAAGATGCTGTGGTCCTTAGGCTGATGTGCAAGTCCTCGAGTAAAGGAATCTCTGTTCCGTGATCAAGCTTTTCACCCCTACAAGCCTGTTTCAAAACACAGAATAAGTTACAAACAAAGTTAAACTAACGAAAGATCGACATTTTTTTAAACGCCTACATAGATCTAGAACTTCAATGATTTTTCCAGTCTGGTCTGAGAAATGGTGTGTAATAAAAAAAAATTTGGCCGAGACGGTTTGAACAGACGCCAAAAAGGAGAAAGGTGCATGCAAACAACACTATTTACTACTTCATCCAATGTAAAACAAGCTAAATATTCTTACACTGTCATTTTGTTTAGGTTTAGCATCTGCAAATGTTGCGATAAAAGAAATCGTGCGTCAATCAATTTATTATAGCGTATGCAAACTAACTTGAAATGGGTTGGGTATATTAGCATAAATGATCAGCAGGCCTATAACTAACAAAAAATTAATAAAATAAGTATATTTTTAAAACATTTTTATTTTGGCGCACTATCAGTTCAAAATAAGCTCGAAAAAAAATATAAATAGCTCGTTTTTTGGTGTACACAAAGTATATATTATTATTGAACTATTTTTATTACTGAAGTCGGGCTATTGATTTTTTTTTTTTTGATCATATTAGCTTTGCAGTCTGTTGTCTTTTTTTAGCTTTTCCTATTGTTGCAGATTTTTATTTATTTGTTTGGCGTAATTGACGTTCCGTTTAGTGTCCTTGGCATTGCTTAGTTGATGGTGAAAATCTCCAGTACAATTTATTTCCTTTTTTTTGTTATTGCACTCTTCAAACAGAGATTAAAAATTAATTACTTAACTAGTAGGCCACCACATGAATTAATCTCTCTAAAAAAAATAAGCAAAGTGTTCCTTTAAATACTCAATGTGCGAAGTGTTTCGTTGATGCACAAGTTTGGGAAACACTGTGTAGCTAGACTAATATTTATAAAATTGATATAGATTTTGAAAGAGTTGGAAGCAATGACATTCATTTAATAAATACCTGAAAGAAGAACAAACGTGGCTTGTCTTTCAGACTTGGACAATTCCAGTTATTGAAAGTATCGATAATGAATTTAGTTTTCACAGGCAATCCATCCACCCCAAAAATGACGTCATTTCTCTCCAGTTTTTTATTGAAAGTGCCGCCTCGATCAAACCACATGACGTCACCATGGGACATAACCACACAGACAAAACAATCTGCATCAGCGTGCTCATAGTCTATGGCGGCTGAAAGAAACGAAACAAAAGAAAATATTTTTAATTAATTCATTTTTTTGCTGTGTGTTGTTTGTGATGTAGACATCATTGAGAGGAACATGGGTTCAAATCCTCATTTTGAATATTTCATTTATTTTATGCAAAGAAAACGAAACAAAAAAAAATAATTAATGGGGTTTTACAATATGATCTTTGCAAGAGCACGTCTCAAGATTAATAATTATGTATCTTTCATTTTCCGATAACAAAAAAAAAACTTACGCAAAACTATTAAATTTGATTTTTAAAAAAAGCCTTTTTATATAATTATTACTGTAAAAAAAAAAAAAAAGAAATTACAATTTCAAAAATATTCAGTATTCAATGTTTTGGTTCACTGTGTCCATTCCAACAACATAATCGCGTGATTTGCGCTTCGGACTGTGGTCACGATGTCCCTGCAGGGCGGCTTGGGAAGGAATGTTAATAAAGTAGAAAACTAAACTCCCATTGTCAATGAAATATCATAGCAAAGATATCTGGAAGTTTTTTTTTTCTAAAAATATAAAGTTACGTTATGATAACAAATAATGCCAACTTTTAGTTATTTATTAGACGAAGAAATCAAAGGTCTTACCAGAAGTTAATACGTAAGTCATTTGTGTTGATGTTAAATTGTTTTCCATCAAAACATCAAACCCCAATCCCGTCAAAGTTTCTTCTAGGGCTGCTGCATCCCGCTCCGTCCCAGACCTTTTCTCGAACTGCTGAGGATCATGAAATACTTCGTTGTTGATAATTATAGCAAGTCCTCTTTTCAAGGAAGTGAACGGGTAAGCATCGTCGTCTTCATGTTTCTTTATCTCGTTCAACGTACTGGGTCCCACAGCATTGAGTGCAGTCTTCACGGGAACAAACTCCAGCGTCTCAGTTGATGGACTTGTTGGCGATAACGAACTGTGAACACAAAGCCAAACCTAAGTCTAAGGCCCTAGTCTCAGGTACTACTCTTCTTTAAAACTAAAAGGAAAAATTAAGGCGCAAAGCTTGATTCTTTCATGGCTGCGTTTATTTCCCTTGCTGCTATCGTATTTAAAAAAAGTGCAAAATTAGGCGTTTCCATCCCTTAAACTTATCTAGTACATGTATAGGTGTTCAAAAGCTCTCAAAGTGGTAATATGCAAACCAGGAGATTAGATAGAGACAAACTTAGGCCAACCTTCTTAGATAACGAACAACAAATGCATACTTCCTGGTACATTTGGGGCAAATATTGCATATACTAAATTACGTCACACATAATCAATAGGATAATAGAAGCAACAATTAAAATTATCCATCGCATGTTTAGTTGGCCTAATCAGGCCTAATCCTTATATTTGTCTCAATGATGCACTGTAATACGAACTTACGAATTTTTGATATAGCATTACATTAATAGATCTAGTGAGTTTTATAAATGTTTTTTAAATGAAACCTTTACACTTGACATAAAAAACATACCTTGGTGAACAGAAGAAACGTTTCAGCTTGTTCTTTATATTCTTACGAAAACCATCAAGTTCTGTATCAAAACAGTGACATATATTAATGTGATAGAACATTGGAACGTATCTATCAACTCATCTGTCTTGTTAGCTAGCTAGCTATATGATTGTATATATGTCTGTCTGGTTACTTATTTAAAATATATTCTATTGGGTTACTTACCATCTTTTGTTTTGCATGACGTCATTATAGGTGAAACATCATCTTGTAAACTTCCCATTGTCACTATTAATGTTTTAGTTTATATTCTGTTGAATAATTACAGGGTTATCAACAACGATATCTGTGAAGACTTTATCTGGAAGGAAATGAAGGAAGCAATCATAGCCTTCATGTTAAAACTTATTTATAATAGAGTTTGTTCCACAAAATTAAAAGCTTCTTTTGATAGGTGCACACATTCCTGGTTTACTATATTGTACAAGGAACATTGACAAAAGCTTGTACAAACATTTCACAAATGAATGCAGATTGTACCTTCTTTTTCTATTAAAAGCAAGCTGTACCAAAGTACAATTATTTTTTTTTTAAAGTTAAAACTTTAGTTGGCAATGACGTGTACTCTGAGGGTTAGGCCTACTTAAAGTCTGCTAGAATTTATTTTCGCATTTCACCTAAGTATAACCATTTCACAGAGCAAAACCTGCAAGATGGTGTTGAACAACTGAAACGTTCAGCACGCGACTTTTTTTTCACAGACTGCAAAAGTGCTTAGAAGCCAAAATATGGCTATATGAAGAGAAATCAGAACATCGGCTAGAATGCCGCAAGATCAGGGGTGGGCAACATTTATATATATTTATATATATTTTCTCCGTCCTCTATTATCTTTTTACTCTAACATCACTCTCTTCTAACATATCTTTTTCTCTCTTCTAACAGAGGTCTGAAAGTAAAGTAAGAATCACCGTTACACACCTTACTCTCTATGGGGCGGACGAACTTAAGGCCACCTGTTTCTGTGCTCAATGGTTAACGAGAGTGCCATGTGGCCATCACAATGACCAACATCCTTTATTCCCCTCACCCCATTTAGTACTTTGAGGCGCCCTAAAGATCCTGAAATAAAAAATTCCAGTCTTCACCAGAATTCGAATACGGGGCCCCTCGGTTCGGAAGTCAAGCGCCTTACCACTCAGCCACTGCACCTTATCACTCAGCCACCGGGCCTCTAACATCATCCTATGCTGACATTTTTTTAAACATAATTTCATATAGGCTATACAATATTTTTAAACAAAACAATATTCTTGAAATAGTTTCGAATTTCTTGGAGCTTTTGCATTTGAATTTTTTTTTTATAAAAAAAAAGGAGGGGGGGGGGAAATATACGCACCGAAAGTATGTGACATCTCTGCAGTCCTATACAGCAGTGTTTCTCAAACTTTTGCCGGTGAGATCCCACCCCCTCAAAGAATTTAGTTTGCGCCACCCCTTGGCTAGCTGATGACCTTTGGAAACGCGGTGGGCTTTTAGAATTAAAAAAAAAAAAAAGAAACGTAATGACTGTATGGTATAAATATAACACAATCTTTGCACTTTGGTTTGCATAAATATTTACATTGTGTTTAAAATCCATAGTTTATTAGTGTTTCGTAGAGAATTTTAAAGTGTTTTGTATGCTCAAAAAGTTACTAATGAGGAGCAGCAGGCCGATATCTTATCTTATCTTATAAAATACAAACTATAAAAACGATGATTAAGTCCTACGCGTCATGCATCCAGTCATGCATGCTAACCAATGACTTAATTTCTGCTAAGTCATTGGTTTTCCTGGCTGGCTCAGGCAACACATTTCATGCTCTAATAGCACTAGGGAAGAAGGTGTATTATTGCAATAGAGCACACAAATTTAAGTGCTAGTAAAAAAAAATGCAGACTAAATTAAGTTAAATAAAGAAAAAGTTAGCTCTGACCAATACCATTATTGAGAAGATAAGAGCTAAATACATCGTACGTACGACAGTAATGGGAGTGATCATCTTAAAATTTCTTCGTGTTAAGTAAGATATGTGACCTCGGAGATTTTATATTATTCAATCATTAAAGAACAGTCACGTTAGCGGAGACGTTTTCAAATGCGTCCTTCAAGAAAAATAAAATTTACATTTTAAAAAATCCTGACTACTAAACTAGAAGATGAAAAGAAGTTTAAAATATTTTAATCTGTTAAAAATAGGTAATAATGCCATTTTACTTGGTTAAAAATGAAATATGCATTGATAACTACAATGAATTTTTTCCTGTTCCACTTTAAAAAAACAAACTGATCCGCTCCATTCTTTTCCTTTTGTCAGGACATCACGAGGACTTAATGCCCTCCCTTCCCGGGGGGGGGGGGCGCCCCACAGTTTGAGAAATGCTGTTCTCAGGTCACTTAATGTTAAGGTAGTTAAGAGTGAAAGAGTTTAAAAATTAAGTGCCATGTCTAGATTTGTTTATGTGAAAAAAAAAAAAAAGAAACGGTTAATGTCTTAAATTTAAAATATTTGTTTATCGAGAAGTTTAGTCAGTGAAGAATTTGTTTAATGAAAAAAGAACAAAACAGAAAAATCATGATAAAATGTTGTTTTTTTCATAATTCAAATGTAATACTAGATCTACCAAATAACATAAAAAAAAAAAAGATTTTCATGTTGCTATATAATTTACTTACATTTTCGCTGAAATCCGACAATCAAATATCAAAGGATGTTCGTACTGTTCCGAGCGTGAAAATAGAATGTCCCAGAAAGATCCGGCTGTCAGTTATGACTACTACACTTGAATAACTAGGCCTTGTTACGAGATAAACTCGAGGTTATAACCTGACCACGTGTTGGAAACTAAAAACGTGGGTTGATTGCGGATTTTTTTTTTCATTGGTCGATCCTTATTTAAAATCCGGTAATTCCCACTTGCTATAATCATGTGATTGAAAGATCCATTGATTTTGTTTGCCATGTGAGTCAACTAGAGATCAAGTCCTTCTGTACCAGATTTACGACAAAGTCCTTTTTGTACAGACAAAATAAAGCTGCCCAATACTGTCATATCGCTCGTCAAAATTAAAATAAATGTGTTCAATAAAATGTTACTTGTAAAGTGGGAAAAAACATCAACCGAAACTTTACGGAATTTTCTATATGTCTGAGGTTATTTTAAAGGATGTTTTGAAACTAAAACATGGCATACGCTATTTAAATTCATACGAATCCAGCCTTCAAAACGGGATATGATTATGCGATGAATTATTTTAAAAAAATGCAGCAACACACTTCTTCGATTCAAACGTCACATAGGTTAACAAGAGTCAAGTACAAAAAAAAAATAAAGACGGTTTCTGTAAATGGGAAATAGAGCTAGAGTTCTCAGAATGTTAATGACACAAGACAGAGCTTATCAAGTTTATCAACTTAAACTGCATGTACCAATAACGGTACACGCTTCAGGGACATGGATCTACTATCTACATCTGCTCACTTAATTGATTAATAGGCTATGTCATGGGCGTAGCCAGGAGTTTTTTTTTCAAAGGGTGGGTTGGGGGGATTTTTTTCTCCCTCCCCAGCTAAATATATATATATATATTGGGCGGGGGTAAAGGAAACAAAGTCGTATACTGTTTCGAGACAGAAGAGAAATTGGCAATAGAAGGAATCTTTATTTCATTCTGACCCTTCATTCTTTCGGAAGATGTTTATTGTACCAGAGAAAAGGTTCTTCCTGGAGTTAATGGGAAAATTGTAGACTACCCGCTCTTGCTAGCAAGGAGGTCTGTGAGCTCCCCCAACGCGGGGCGAAGCCCAGCCGCCAAGCACTATTTCCTATATCGAAAGCCAACAAAATTACATATTATGAGGTATCTTCACACATTATCCTGCAAAAATGTATGTGTGTGTGCACATAATAATTCTTTATGACATTATGACCCTTCCTTCTTTCGGAAGCCGTTTATTGTATCCTACAATAGGTTCTTCCTGGAGTAGGTGGAAAAATTGTAGACTACCCGCTCTTGCCAGCAAAGGGGTCTCTGAGCTCTCCCGGTGCGGGGCGAAGCCCCGCCGCCAAGCACTATTTATGATATTGAAAGCCAACAAAAGTCATATTCTAAGGTATCTACATGCATTATACTGCTATAATGTTTTTTTTTTCAAAAATCAAATGTGCTATTCTTACTAATTTAGATCCTCATGCGCCGTTTGGCTCCTTGAGCGGAAAGCTGTTTCCACAAAAGTCTGGCACTGGAAATGTCTAAATACATCTTAATATTTTCGTTGAGATACCACGCTTTAGGCTCAAGCTTACATCTATTTGAGGGCGCAGTGGCTGAGCGGTAAAGCGCTTTGCTTCCATACTGGAGGTCCCGGGTTCGAATCCTGGTGAAGACTGGGATTTTTATTTCGGGATTTTCGGGCGCTCTTGAGTCCATCCAGCTCTAATGGGTACCTGACATTCGTTGTGGAAAAGTAAAGGCGGTTGGTCATTGTGCTGGCCACATGACACCCTCGTTAACCGTGGGCCAAAGAATCAGATGACCTTTACATCATCTGCCCTATAGACCACAAGGTCTGAAAGGGGAACTTTACTTTACTTTACTTACATCTATTTATTGACATTTCTACACAGTTGTATCATTGTTGGATTTGATTGCTATGAAACAACGTTTGAAACATTGATGTTGACTAAACGTTGATTGCCAGGTAGCAGAAATTGTGTTTTTGTTTAGCTCATATCTGTTTAAACAGAAGATCTGGAGGTGGAGGGGAAAACATAAAATAGTGAGTAGATTGATGCAAGCGAAATGAAGGAGTTTAGCTATACAGGGAAAGAATGTAGGAATACAAGTTGAAGCAAAAAATGTAGGAATGTAGGGAGAAAAGATGAGTTTAGGAATGCAGGGAGAACAGATGAGTTTAGGAATGCAGGGAGAAAAGAGGAGTTTAGGAATGCAGGGAGAAAGGATGGGCTTAAGAATGCAAGGAGAAGAAATGAGTTTAGGAATGCAGGAGAAAAGATGAGTTTAGGAATGCAGGGAGAAAGGATGGGTTTAAGAATGCAAGGAGAAAGGATGAATTTAGGAATACAGGGAGAAAGGATGGGTTTATGAAAGCATGGAGAAAGGTTGAAAGTAGTTATGATGGAAAAAAAACGATGAATGTATCTGAGAGTGAATTTTTAATAATGTAGTCTGTTTGTTTTTTTACACCCCTATAAGATTATTGAGTTTTTATTTAAAAATATGGCCAGCATTATTTCATTTTTTAAAATTCTTAGCCATATCGGGATCAAAACACAAAGAATAAATGATTGTACTGCCTAAAATGCGTAAAGGAGGTCGCGGTAAAACCGTGCTCTATCTAACAATACTTCATCCTTAACTGGAGCGTTAGCGTGACTCCTAAGTTTCATCCATCATTTAGATCTACATGCAAACTGCTGATACAGACAAGTCTTGTAAGTTGGTTTGTTTGTTTGTTTATTGTTTTGTTGTTGTTGTTGTTAATCATTTAAACTTTTAAAAAAAAAACATCACTGCGAATTTCAAATCTGTCTGTAACAATGTTATATTGTGTACTGACTCCCCCCAAGTACCAGAATGACCAGTAACGTTTAAATTATCAATACTTTATAAGCATGACTAGAAACTTCTGCCATAGATGTAATTATTTCACTGTACATGTATTGCTATTGCTGTGCTACTAAGGTAATGTCTCACATAACAGCTGACCAACTCGTTTCTAAAGTGTTATGTTGTATCATTTGTGGGTAATGCTGTTTCCTCTCTTGTCTTGAAATCTTGATGACGTATTAGCTTTTGCATGGAAATATTGCAATAATCACGTGTGGGACTCATATTGTCATCCTAATTTTTTTCGCTTTATAAGCTTATTGTAAAGAATTAATTAGGTCCTCTTCCTTTTAAAAAATACTATACTTATGCTTTTGGCATTATTTCAATACTTGTGAAATAATAATAATAAGGCGTGTCTTCGAGTCGGAAGATTAGTGAGGAATACAGTATTTCCCGTGGCTGTGCAGTCCCAGCTGCGACCTACATATTTTGCCACATCCAGGGCAAGCAATACCATTGTCCGCAGGTGGTCGATTTAGATTTTTTTTTCGTCGTCTGCGTTTTTCCTAGGCAGCAGATTTTCTTTTGGTCTCAAATGTGTATCCCGCGGTCTTCGCGAGTGACCTCCAGCCCGTTCCGACGCCGCATGCAGCCAGGTGAAATAACATCCTGTAATATGTTAAATGTAAAGAAATGGTTTGTAATGGCAACTAATAATAAGATAAAACTTAATCGAATGTCCTGAGCAATGTTAAGAACACAAGATAGAACAATATCAAACCAGCTAAATGGGTTACATAATTTATTCCATACCTAAACTTCTGCCTTCAAAATGATGAATCAGAAAACGCTTCCGTTGTTATTAGCAACAACTAAGGCGTCTTTTTTTTTTTACGTGGCACATATCTTGTATTAACTTTCCCTTCCCAGTTCTTCCAATGACTTTTTTTCCTCCAGTGAGTTTTTTTTTTTCGTTAAGCAAAAAACTAAAAGCAGACTCAAACATTCACATCCAAAACATTTTTTTTAGATAATGCTAAATATTGAATGCAAAAAGTGAGTCAATGTTAATCATATAAGTTATTGTTTAAAAAGTTGCACACATGTTGTGATGATTTCCAGGTTGTATAAGGAAACAATATGTCACAACTAGCTGGGCCAGTCTTTTTCGGTGTCACAGACTACGTAATGTTGGCACTCACTCTCGGCTTTTCCCTGGCAATAGGTGTCTTCTTCGCTAGTAGAGGAACCAAACAAAAAACAAAGGTAGGCTGTCATAGATCTAAACAAACTCATTAGAACATTGGTCACAAGTCATACTTGTGTAAACACAACACTGGCAATGCTAAACGTTGGATGACGTACAACACATCTTCTGCTGTATCATTCCGCGACATCTTTCATTAAAAACAAACAGCAATACAATAAAGTAAAATTATAAAAGGCCACAGCACTGCGCTTTTTTTTAGATGAATAGAATTAATTAATTATTCTTTTGCGTTTGGTTTATGAATTTTTTTTGTTTTTGTAATCTAGCCCACTATCAAAAATTTATGGAGAATTTCTTATTTGTTTTTTTTTTTTTTTTTTTTTTTGCGAAACCCATTATTTTTATTGTCGTAACCACCCAATACTTTCATAGATATTCACGTTTAACACACAGAAACTCACACAGACACGAGCACAAATATCCCTAAATAAAATACAAAGACACCCAGATAGAGGTACATTTTCTATCCCATATGCTAGAGTTAAATCCTATACTCTTAAGCGAGCAATTCTTGTATATATATATATATATATATATATATATATATATATTTTTCTTCTATTTCGAAAACGGCTCTAACGATTTTCTTTAAAATTTCA
>JADKLZ010003886.1:16618425-16631621 GCA_021533235.1 Biomphalaria straminea
CTCAGCTCATTGGCCACATCGGGAAAACTCGAGTTCGACCGTTATATCGGTTTGAAAAATGTCTCATTATGGAAAAACTTATTTTGGTTTGAAGGTTTTATGAATGACATGGAGAATTTATGAATGAAATTTTTTCCCACGACGTCAAAGGGAAAAAAAACTTGACACCTCCTACGTCACTGGCTTACATCCGTTCACTAAAGCATTTCTTTGCAACAAGTTTTATCGCGTTTGAATGAATAGACACAACTAGATATTTGCGCACCGTAGTTGAAGGTTTAAAACAGTGAACATCAATCAAGCACGTGGTTATCTGAAGACGCTCAAGTGCTTCCAAGTGTTTCTACAAATTAATCGCTTGATCCCTTTATTATAAGGCACGTTAAAATAAGAATTTGATTAATTGTATATTTTTAATTAGCTATAATGTAGGCCGAAAAGAAAGATATGGACGCCGAATCTGGAATCTGGATGTCTGCCTGGTCGAGCGGTTTGCACGCTGGACTGTCGTTTGGATTTATCGATGGTCCCGGGTTCAAACCCTGCCCGCTCCCATCCCCCGTCGTCCTGCGGGAGGTTTGGACTAGGAAGTAACTATCTTCAATTCTGAAGGAACATCCGAAACATGTAAAACAACAAACAAACAATCTACGTCTAGATCTAGGTCTTGATTCTAGACTTACAACTAGATTCTCAGTTCTCCGTCGAAAAAACCGCCATGTTGCTCGCCGTTATTCTTCCCTAATAGCAGGAGGTTTGCGGCGTTGAAGAGATCTAATAATAATCTAATAGGTTTTCTGTTGTAATTTCTAGAAGAAAAGATGTTCACAACTTTTCAGGAAAACAAATAGATCTAGACGTCTACGTCTGAGCTATAGGATTTCAGCCAGATTTCAATCGCTTTTTTTCCTAGACTAGATCTAGATGTAACAGCATTGCCAATTCCACTCTAAATTTATAGAAGACAAATATTTTATAATTTTGTTCGATCTAAATCTTTGTTTTTTTTTAGAAGGTCTTTTATATAGATTCATTTAGACAAACATTATTTATATAAACATAATAATTTTATTATTATTATTATTATTATTATTATTGACGTGAAGTTAATATTTTATTGACATAACGTTATTATTCGTAAATGCAATCATTAGTAATATCGTCAAGCTAGAAAATTCTGAGGAGCGTTTAAGGAAACTTGAGGATCTGCGACTTCGAGCTTCACATCGACTCGAAAAGGAAACCAACACACAATATTCTAAGCGGTCAACGAGTTTGCGTACGCTGCAGCCACTTTTGATTTAACTATAAACCTTAGTAAAAAACATGGGGTTAGGGTGTGGTGACGAAAGGCCTAGAAGATATCTGAATGGAGGGATGTGTAAAAGCAGGCCATATCCTTCCATGGGCTGTAGCACCAGTAGCACCACTGGGATAGATGGATGGCAAAAGCCGGTATGAACTTCTTATAGTCTTACAGTCTGGCTGAGCAGGGCACATATCCCGTAAAATAATCTGAAGAGTTTCTTTAGTGTTCTGTTTGTTCTATATGTAATTGTACATGGCGATTAAATATCAAGTCTCTTAAGTCCTCCTACAGTCTAGACAGCGTAAAACTATCGTAAAACTATCGTAGGCCTACTATTATTGGCTTGTAAGAAAGTCTTTGAAGTTTTCCCCAATAACGTAGAAATTTGCGTCACTCGATGTTTCGTACTAAAGCCATAATTGAATATACTAATTCCAAAATTAAATGTCTGAACGTACCAATTTACATATAGAACAAACAGAATACTAAAGAAATTTTTCGAATTAGTAGTCTTTATCCAATCGTTCATTTTCGTAATTATAAAAAAAAAATCCAAAAATGACTTCGGGTATATGAAATTATTTAACCGAGCAAGGCTCGGCCACCTGATATTTCATATCTATACTCTTAAGCGAGCAATTCTTGTATATATATATATTTCTTCTATTTCGAAAACGGCTCTAACGATTTTCTTTAAAATTTCAACGTATCTGCATATTATTGAGAAAAAAATTTTCAGCTCATTGGGCACATCGGGAAAACTCGAGTTCGACCGTTATTTCGATATGAAAATGTCTCAATCTTAGAATAATTTATGAATGAAATGGAAAATTTATGAATGAAAGTTTTCCGTGACGTAAACGGGAAAAACTCTGCTTACGTCACTAGGCTTACCCTAGAACACTAAAATATTTCTTTGCAAACATTTAGAGATATGAATGAAGGTATGTGTAAAACTAAAAGCAGACCATTAATTTTGGTTAGAATAATTTATGAATGAAAGTTTTCCATGACGTAAACGGAAAAAACGCTGCTTACGTCACTAGGCTTACCCTAGAACACTAAAATATTTCTTTCCAAACAAGAACGCGTTTAGAGATACGAATGAAGGGATGTGTAAAACTAAAAGCAGACCACGGGCTGTAGCACCACTGGGATGGATGGATGGCAAAAGCCGGCATGAACTTCTTATTGTCCGACAGTCAGGCTGGGCAGGACATTTAATTAACCGAGCAAGGCTCGGCCACCTGATATTAAGTTATTATAAGAGCTCTCTCATGTCTAAGGTCTTTACATTTGGTTAACACGTAGATACTCGCAGGACGTCTTTGAAAGAACGTCTACAATTTATAATATAATATTCATTAAAAGTCACAAATGTCTTGTTTTCAGCTAGAGTACCTGCTAGGAGATCGTCAGATGGGCGCCATACCAGTCACGCTGTCGCTTTTCGCCACTTTCAATTCGGCCATTTCACTTCTGGGCACGCCCGCTGAGGTGTACACATTTGGCACAATGGTGCTCTATAGCACATTACTCCCCGCCTGGTCGTATGTGTTCATGGCCTACACGTCTGTACCTCTGTTCTACCCACTGAAACTGACCAGCATCTTTGAGGTAATACATTTAGGTTCGAGAGACTGGCTTAGCACAAGACGTAACTCAATTCTTAAACCTCTTAATATGAGAATGACCACAGACCTTAATTAGAATCTAATTAATCATTATTTTTTCAGCACCAGTCATAATAGATTTAAGATCAACTTAGCATTAGACCATGAGACGTAAATTAATAAAATGGAATTTGCAATTTTTTTTTCGCTTCAAAAACAATCTTTTAAAAAATATTATTTTGTTGACAACAGTGTACTTTTAATATTTTGGCGTCCTTGACATTGATTAGGTTGTCAATTTCTTTAAAAAAAATTGTGTACCCTTTTCTTGAGGTGACCTCATATCGCTCTAAAATATCACCATACCTAGTTACCTTCTTTTACTATGTTACTGTATTTAATAGCTTAAAGATTTTTTTTGATGTTGTTCGCCATTGGGCTGTAGCTCAGACTGCTAGTCAACTTATTAACCCGTGTGGGCGTTTTATTGATCTTGATACATGAACTTGATGAAAGCTTAGTAAAACGTATTTTGGACACATTCATTTTTTGACTTTATCGTACAACTTATATGCAACTTTCTGATTAATGTAGAAATATATGAAACTACAAATAAAATCCGATTTAAAATTGTTTTAATTTAATTAACTTCAAAACTACTGCTTTTCATTTTTTACAATAAACGCAACCGGTGGGCTTCTCTTTAGTCTCTGAAATCCAAGTGCACTGCTGACTTTTTCATCAGTCGAATAAGAGTATTCTTAGAGCCCCATGAAAAGTAGAAGAAATAGACTCAATGTACGAATAGAAAAGCACTATCTGTTCAAGTTAATTGAAGATTTTGTATATACTCCAATGGCAATTTTATTATTAAATCATTTTTTTCTTCAGTATCTGGAAAAGCGTTTTAACAGTTACACCGTGAGAAGAGTTGGAGCTTGTCTTGGGGTTGTCTCAAGTGTAAGTTGTCTACCTTCATAGTTAAAATATAACATTTGGAGTGAAGTGAAAAATTCGGTACAAAGATTTGAAATAGATCATTAGCTAACTATTTATCTGGCTAAGATATGATTAGAAATGACTTAACATTAGCTAACTATTTATCTGGCTAAGATATGATTAGAAATGACTTAACATTAGCTAACTATTTATCTGAATAAGATATGATTTGAAATGATCTAACATTGACTAATTATTTATCTGGCTAAGATATGATTTGAAATTATCTAACATTGACTAATTATTTATCTGGCTAAGATATGATTAGAAATAATTTAACATTAGCTAAATATTTATCTGGCTAAGATATGATTAGAAATAATTTAACATTAGCTAAATATTTATCTGGCTAAGATATGATTAGAAATAATTTAACATTAGCTAACTATTTATCTGGCTAAGATATGATTTGAAAAGATCTAACATTGGCTAATTATTAATCTGGCTAATACAGATTTGAAATGATTTAACAACACTATGTTTTATCGCCCAACCCACAGATTCATGCTATTGAGTAAAAGAAAATATAGGGAGTTCTATAATGTTTTTTTTTTATTAATGCAGGTATCCTACATGACGATATCATTACTGTCACCTGCGTTAGCCTTACAGACAGGTACAGTTTAAAAGTTTCTTATCTTTACAAAGATTATATGGACTCTGTTAGAAATCTTGTACACGTTATTTCTCCCACCTCCTATCTCGAATCAAGCTGAAACAATTATTCATTTTTAAAGACAATACATGAATCAATAAAAAAGTAACCAATTAGTTCATTAATTAGTATTAGAGGTATTTGGGTTATTTTGTTTTATCCTATACTCTTAAGCGAGCAATTCTTGTATATATATATATTTATTTATATATATATATATATAAATTTTATTTCGAAAACGGCTCTAACGATTTTCTTTAAAATTTCAAGGTATGTGCGTATTAGTGAGAAAAAAAATCTCAACTCATTGGCCACATCGGGAAAACTCGAGTTTGACAGTTATATCGGTTTGAAAAATGTCTCATTATCGAAAAATTTATTTTGGTTTGAAGGTTTTATGAATGAAATGGAGAATTTATGAATGAAAGTTTTCCATGACGATGACGGGAAAAACGATGCTTACGTCACTAGGCTTACCTTACTACAATGCAAACAAGAACGAGTTTTAAAGTATCAATGGACCTAATTAAACATTTGCGCACCATCTTATTGAAGATTGATTTATTATAGAACTATGGAAGGAAAGTAATGAAATTAAATGTACCGATGTATGATTAGTTATTGCGTTTTAAGTGCTTAATAAATTGTTTACACTTTAATTGCGTAGAGCGGTGTAGATTCCTCATTAATCTTCGGATTTGATGTCAAGCCTTATTATAATTATTATTTTGCTGGTAAAATTATGACCATGTGTTCATGCTCCAGTGTCTAATGTCCCGTACCAAAACAAAGGAAATGGTGATTACACAGTTGCTCTACGCCTTACTTCTCACACAGAACAAGATATCTAGCTAGCGGTCAACGAGTTTGCGTACGCTGCAGCCACTTTTGATTTAACTATAAACCTCAGTAAAAACTTGGGGTTAGGGCGTGGTGACGAAAGGCCTAGGAGATATCTGAATGGAGGGATGTGTAAAAGCAGGCCATATCCTTCCATGGGCTGTAGCACCAGTAGCACCACTGGAATAGATGGATGGCGAAAGCCGGTATGAACTTCTTATAGTCTGACAGTCTGGCTGAGCAGGGCACATATCCCGTAAAATAATCTGAAGAGTTTCTTTAGTGTTCTGTTTGTTCTATATGTAATTGTACATGGCGATTAAATATCAAGTCTCTTAAGTCCTTCTACAGTCTAGACAGCGTAAAACTATCGTAGGCCTACTATTATTGGCTTGGAAGAAAGTCTTTGCAGTTTTACCCAATAACGTAGAACTTTGCGTCACTCGATGTTTCGTACTAAAGCCATAATTGAATATACTAATTCCAAAATTAAATGTTTGAACGTACCAATTTGCATATAGAACAAACAGAAAACTAAAGACATTCTTCGAATTAGTAGTCTTTATCCGATCGTTCATATTCGTAATTATAAACAAGATTACAAAGAGAGTTTGTGTGATACACAAACTCAGAGGCGGCCCCCGTCGGAGTCGGATCCCTGTCAGATCCGCTTTGATCTCTCAACGGACGGACAGACAGACAGACAGACAGACAGACGGACAGACAGGCCACACAAAACTAATATACATCTTCCGTGCTTTGATCTCTCAACGTTAGCCTTGTAAAGCCGATGTTCAAGGCAACTGCCACACTTGTTTTATGAGTTGATTACTTTACGAGTAAATACTGGTATGTTACTCGTATGTTGGAACAAAAAAAATGTGAAATCATGTGCAGTATATTAGATTATTAATTGTCTTAAAGTAGGTTTCATTTATATTGCATACTAATTAGTTTTTTTCTCTTTAAATACTGTTTGCATAAAATATTTTTAAAAATTAGATTTTGAGCTTTTAGAAAAAAAAAAAGTAGCCGTTGCATCAGAACTTTGAATGCTCTATATTATCGTGATGTCAGATTTTCATTTTCTCTTCTACTTTCTGAGCACTAAACGGGACGGACGGACAGACGGACAGACAGACAGACAGACAGACAGACAGACAGACAGACAGACAGACAGACAGACAGACGGACAGACAGGCCACACAAAACTAATAGCGTCTTTTCCCCTTTCGGGGGCCGCTAAAAAAATCCCAAAATGACTTCGGGTATAGATCTATAACCTTTCTTATGAAATTATTTAACCGAGCAAGGCTCGGCCACCTGATATTCCTATACTCTTAAGCGAGCAATTCTTGTATATATATATATCTTCTATTTTGAAAACGGCTCTAACGATTTTCTTTAAAATTTCAACGTATCTAAATGTTAGTGAGAAAAAAAATTTCAGCTCATTGGCCACATCGGGAAAACTCGAGTTCGACCGTTATTTCGATACTTAAAATGTCTCGTTGTAAAATTAATATTGGCTTCAATATATTTATGAATGAAAGTTATGAATGAAAGTTCTCCATGACGTAAACGGGAAAAACGCTGCTTACGTCACTAGGCTTACCGTAGAACTCTAAAATATTTCTTTGCAAACATTTAGAGATATGAATGAAGGGATGTGTAAAACTAAAAGCAGACCATTAATTTTTGTTAGAATAATTTATGAATGAAAGTTCTCCATGACGTAAACGGAAAAAACGCTGCTTACGTCACTAGGCATACCATAGAACACTAAAATATTTCTTTCCAAACAAGAACGCATTTAGAGATATGAATGAAGGGATGTGTAAAACTCAAAGCAGACCACAGGCTGCAGCACCACTGGGATGGAAGGATGGCAAGCCGGTATGAACTTCTTATTGTCCGACAGTCAGGCTGGGCAGGGCTTTTATTTAACCGAGCAAGGCTCGGCCACCTGATATTATAGAGAAAGAGTGATAATCTTGACAGTTCGTTTTCGTATATATAAGTTTTGTGTTTTAAAGTAATTTTTTTTAATTCGCTTGTTTAATATTTAGATAATATTTTAAGACCTTCTTAATGGAGTGATCTATGAGCATTTTGTACATTCTATTCCAAGCATTTCTCTAAATGTGATAACTTTTGGTATTTAATGTCGTGCGAATAGGGGTAATGTTTGTTGATTTCATTCTTATAGTCATAATATCATGTAGCGTTTTCTTTGGCTTACATAAATATTTTTTCCTCAATTAGCTGCAGGAATTCCTCTCTGGTTGTCCATTGTCCTCATAGGCCTAGTTGGCACCATATACACAGCAATAGTGAGTATTATCACCTGGACAAATAAGTCAGTTTGTAATTTTAAAATAAAATTAGACCTAATGAAATATAGACTGAATTACTAAATTAGTTTAAAGAAACCCTGTTGTTGTTTTTTTTTTACAATGTATGTATGTTAACTTGTATTTTTATTTGTTTTGTGTTCCAGGGAGGACTTAAGAGTGTCATCTGGACAGATGTCTTTCAAAGTTTTATCATCTTTGGTGGCATCATCGTTATTCTTGTTAAAGTAAGAAGCTTAGTTTTAATGTCTTTTCCACTATTTGGCGGGATGGTAGGCCTACGACTTCGGTCTCCAACTGACTCCAACCTAGCTCCAACTTAGCTCCAACCTAGCTCCAACCTAGCTCCTTTGCCTCATACAGCTAAAACTGTAATCACTTGTCCTAACCTTTCTATAATAACCTGTGACTAAGAGCCCCATCTTTCTATTCCCAGGGTAGCTATGATGCTGGTGGTATCAGCAACGTAATGAAAGTTGCTGCTGACAATGGGAGGATCGTTTTTGATGAGTAGGTAGTAGGTCTATGTGTGTTCAATTCAGTGTGCTGTGTGTGTGTTCATGCATATGTGTATGCCTGAGCGTAAGTGAGTAAAACTTTTGACTTCCATTTTACTTTTTAAAGACAAAAACATTGGATCGTATTTCGATTGGCCAATTACTTAATGTCGCTTGGTTCAAGAGATTTTAATAGTGTTGTTGACTTGTAACACCAAACTGCTGGTAGACACCTAAAACGCAGTAGGCGTATTATAGTTTAGTTTGTAAAATTTGAAATAACTTTTTTCATGATCAATACTTAATATCAATTTTATTACAATATAGACACATTTTAACTTGAGGTGAAATAAATAGGTGTAGTAGACTTTAGTAATAATATACAAATGTTTTAAGCTAGATCAAACTTACTACAAAAATAACGTCTTTTCACTTTGAAAACCCAAAACAGCTGATGCCAATGCCGCTTACCTTGCACCATTCACACTACATAGCTACCAACCAATCGTTTAACTCCTCCCACCGTCACTATAGAAAAGGCACACACACACACACACACATACAATTCAATGTAAATAGGTTATGTACATTCAGAAATGTAAAAGATATCCAAGTTATTAGTAGTGGAGGCCACAGAGGAAAGTGGGACGTTCGAAACCCTTCTCTAGTTGAAATGTGTTTGCTGAGAGGCTAAATGCATCACGGAAACATTCTCCCAGATATCCCCTCCCAAACGAGTCTACAAAAGATTTGGACAGAATGCATTGAAATTGATATCATGATAGAAGCTCACACCCACCCCATTTGGACAACTGTGTCTTTCAGGAAGTGTTCACCCGTAACTAAATAGCGGCGTATGCTACGCCGCGGGTCGATTAATCAGTAATAATAAATTATGCATAGCCTGTCCCATGAACAAATGCTAACATAACCAATGATTATCCCATTGATTTTGAAACTACATTTGTAATATTCCAGTTGTACACAATTTGGTTCTATAATTTTTTTCAGCGTACGGCTCGATCCCCGAGTACGTCACACAATCTGGGGTCAATCTCTTGGAGGCTTTTTCTTCTGGGGTGGTATTGGATTTTCCCAGTCCACAGTGCAGAGAATCTCTTCGGTCAAATCTCCAAGCGATGCTAAACGGTATGTTGACCTTTGCACTAATGCTGTTTCCTACCTAGCAGGAGACATTATTTAAAATAACTTCCTGGTGCGTGCTGAAAAGTCTAACTTCCTTTCAATGTCTTTTGGACCTGTTCACGATAAACTGAACAATGTCAAGGACTCTAAGAAAGAAAGCCATTGCTGCCAACTAAAAAATAAAGAATCGAGCTATAATTTTAACAATATCTCAATGCGTGGTAGTTCCTCATCGTATCCAACCTTATTGAGTACCGCCCATTTAGTTGTCCATTTGTTTGTAAATAAACTGTAAGTTTTATGGAATAAACATAAGACTTGAATTATTTAGTGCTCGAAACAGAAGCGCAATTCAGTGATCATACTCTTGTCATGCCTTAGCGCTATCACGTATTAAAGAAGTTTCATTCAAACTTGTCCAAACCTTATGTGACCTTTTGTACTTTCAACCTTTAATAATATGTTATCCAGTGTAATCAGATAGCAATAAAGACTTTATATATATGGTCGGTATAATGGTCTGACTCTGAAAGTAGGATTCATATTTGTTGAACAAAAATTGTTATGTGAGGCTTATAAGGCTGATAGTGGGGTAGTTTTGGAAAAGATGCAAATCGCCTTTTTTGGCAAAGTGATGATGATTTATTGGACCCATGGCTGTGGGCCTGACTACCAGATCTTTTTGCAGAACTTTATTTCTCCTCCAGCATGTAGATGTTCACCATGAATGTTGCCAACTCCGGGTAACTTCCCTTTTTTCAGGAATTTCACAGCTGATACTACTTCCGAGCGAAGTACAGTTGTGCTGATGACATTATTCATTATTTTGACTAATGTTTATTAATTAATGAAACATAATTTAATATTACACGAGACTTATGGTCTCCTTTTAGCAGTATTGATACAGAAGTGTGTGTGGGTTTGTTTTTTTTTTTGTTGCTGTGAATCGTCTGATCTAAACTTCATTATGTCGATGTATTTGATACTATGAACAATCTTTTTGAAAAGAAATCATATATTGAAGAGATTTGCAAACAGGCTTTACTTTATTCTTTGTTTCAGAGTGTTTTTACTGAGTTTGCCTCTAGCCTACATTTTTGAGTCCATCAACTTATTGTCAGGCCTTATTCTGGTGGCCTACTTTTTTGTTTCGGAATGTGATCCTCTGGCCGCCGGCTATTTGTCAAACGCCAATCAGGTAAATTCACAATCCTTATTTAATTAAGAAGTAAAAGTAAATTTACATTCAGCAGCGTATTGAGGGGGGGGGGGCAAGGGGAGGAAGGCGCCACATGCAGAGAAGCGTCAACAAAAATATTGTAGATATTTTAGTTGGGTAACACATTCTAAGGTTATTTGTATTATATTATTATTAAATACTTTGTATATATAAGCCTTTATTTCTATGTGATTTTCATTGAAAGTGAGGGGCGCCAATAAAGTTTCTTTCTCCGGGCGCACTTTTTGTTTACTAGGCCTCTGTTTACATTACTTGATGATTTAACAATTGTAATTACTTGGGCCCAGCAAGGTTTCCTATTATGCCTATAAGTTTTACACCTATTGTATTTTTCTTTACAACTGTCAATGTTTTTCTTCTTTTTTTACTTAATCAGCTTATGCCCTACTTTGTCATGCTGACCCTTGGTTTTATACCCGGTCTGCCTGGACTCTACATCGCTACTGTGTTTTCAGGGGCTTTAAGGTACTTGACCAAAGACTGATAAGTATGACTAATAAGCTATCTACTTCACAAAAACTCTAAATGTGTAATCCTTGTGTACATACAGGAGACAAAAGTATAAGCTAAGATCATTATCAATTTGTTTGAATTTTTCTTACTGGAGTTTATGTACAAATATTTTCTGCTTGAAATCAGAAGTTGATTCCGTTATTTTTTATTCAAGATACAAAATAAAATTATTTTATTCATTATTAGCTTAAGATAAGTGTATCCTTACTTTCTTCCACAGCACTCTGTCTTCTGGTCTCAATTCATTAGCTGCAATCACCATGGAAGACTTTCTGGTCACTTTCTTAAAGAAAAAAACTGATGCCACGGTAACAATGATTACTAAAATAATAGGTACAACAGCCGCCTTTGAATCTTAGGCTCTGTTTTGTTTTTCTTTTTTTTTCTTGAATCTTTTTAATGAAATTTTGTTTATTAAGTCTTTTTTTCTGCCCTATTTTGTGAACGACTGTATTGAATGTGTATAGGCTTAATTATGGTTAGGTCATTCAATTATTTCAATACAATAGCGGCAGATAGATGTAGCAATGACATTGTTTAAAATTAGGTATTAGGTTTTGACCACAGAGTTCAAGAAGAGAACACTGGCTGTGAAGCTGATTAGTATAGCCTTGACATTAAGAAGTGAAGTTATAGAAGTGAAATTGGAAATGTGAATCAACTTGTTGTTAATTCTTCTATATAAAAGAGCAGGATGCTTTTTAGTGGGGCAGGAGATCTTGAGAAGATAAGCTGATGTTGAAAGATAGACTATTTACTGTAGTTAGCAAGTTAATCTAGAGAATAAAAGTTTTAGTGACATCACATCTCTAGCAAGTAAGGTTCATCAACAAAGTAGTTGCAATGTGACATCAATTAGTACATCGTATTCATTGTAACGTATTAGTTTTGTAAGGAAAAGCAAGGACGAAATGTTGGGCGAAATATGGTGCTGCGTAACGAACGGAAGAATGAATTCAATGTGAGTGGTCGCTACAGATTGGCCCTCAACACCTGACACTTTGCCAACGTGAGTGGTCGCTACAGATTGGCCCTCAACTCCTCACACTTTGCCACTAACGCATATACGCCAAAAATAACTATAGATCTCGTAACTATATTTTCAAATGGAAATAATACTGTTGGGATTGACTTCTTTTTCTTATGTGGCGATCCAACATTGAAACGGATTCAGGAGATAACAAAAAATATGTTCTCAAGTGTAAAAAGTTTCTCAAGAACATTAACCACTCTTTTCCATAAAAATAATAGATACTTAGCAAATACAAAGCGGTTTCATCTAGCGCATCTATTAGAATGCTGCTAGAATTGAAGTGTTTTTAAGTCTTTGGTTGTCAGTGTATTAAACTAAATGCACATTTTACTTTTTTTTTCAGTTATTGCCTACGGTTTTGGTATTATTGGTATGGCCTATTTGTTACGGACCTTTTCCGGACCCGTGACTCAGGTAACATGATATTAAAACCAGACTAGTATCCAATAGCTGCCAGACACTGCTCTAGATATCCACTATTACAGTCCAAACACACACCTTTGTTTACATTGTCTTTACATTTGTTTGCTCTACAAGTCCACTTTGATTCATTTTATAATAATCAATCATATTTATTAAGCACAATGCTTCAAATACATGTAATTTGTTTCAATTCTCTCTATGTGGCACACAGTCCTTAAGATTTTTTTTCACTTTTGGTAATCTAAATTTAGTCATGTATTTCCACTACACTACTTCTCTTGTCAAACATCTACAACATAGGATATAATTTCGTTTGTGTAATTGATAGTAACTTAAGTTTCAAAAGTAAAGTGTAGTGTAGTAATTATGTTTTGTGAACCGTTTATCTTTCTAATACAGTTATAAACACAACCTACTTCCTTTGTGTAACCTCTGATATAAAAATGGCGTTGTGTCTTCTAGTCTAAGTGTCTGTAACGTCTAGTCTACTAAGTGTCTAGTGTCTGTAACGTCTGGTATACCGTCTAGTCTAGTGTTTGCAACGTCTAGTTTGCTAAGTGTCTAGTGTCTGTAA
>JADKLZ010003886.1:16633002-16651008 GCA_021533235.1 Biomphalaria straminea
TAAAAATAAAATAACAGTAATTGTCGGTGTCTGGCATACAGAATATAATAATGTTTACTTGTTATTCCTTCGTTGCATTGTAGCCTGAATAGAATAACGATATATTCATAATAGTTTGTCCTGGCGAAGCGGGATGGGGTAATGGTGCGTAAGCAGATGACATACTAAAGAGTTACATTAATTAAAGCTAGCGTTGTCAAGTTCTTTGAGCTTGTTGTGTCATATTGTGCGTGTCTGCTGAGAAGTTGGATAGAGTCTTTATAATAAAAAAAACAAGAAAAAACAGTTTTAAAAATATATTTAAAAAGAAAAAAGTACCTCCATTATTAAACTTCAAATATTTTTTTTGGGGGGAGGAAGGGAGGGGTTCCAAAAGGGTATTGAACCCTTGACACCATCAGCTGCATAAAATAAGCATTTTCTGATCTACAATCTAGAAGTAATCTATAACATTTACTTAAAAATAAAAGTAACGCTTACAAACTACAATAAACTTCAATAAAATTAAAGCTACTTCAAATTTCCTCAGTTATGGCATAATTACGGTAATACGGCTTACTACGCCATTTTGGCTCTAGACCTAGATATAGTCTCCAGCCAAATTTACTTTTTTTTTTACTTTGAAAAAAATATAACGGTCAAACTAGAGTTTCCCACGTGTGGCTAAAGAGCTAGTAGTTCTTTTCTTAGTGATATACATCAGCTGTTAAAGTTCTAAAAAAAAATCGTTAGAGACGTCTTTGAGATCAGCTGTCCCAAGTTCCTGGATCAAGGTTACTACTGGTTCCATGAAGTTCTGACTTGAATAAAGGTATTGTAAAAAGCTGACAAATCACATAATGAGTTTAGATATTATTACAAGAAACTATCATACTTAAGATTATGCATAGTAATATATTCTTTGTTTACAGTTGGATTTGTTATTCTACTGCTAAAAAAAAAGCGTCACAACTTAAAACCATGTCAAGTTTATCCATATTTCTATAGTCTGGATACCGGAGACACCGAAATTTTTGCCATTGATGGGTATGGCTCCATTTATTAAAAATGTTTTAATTTAACTAGTTGAAATTCAAAGCCAAAGATTTTTCTACTTGACTTTCCAAAGTTGGTGCCGGGCAATAACAAACTTTGATTGATGTAACAATCGAGAAAAATGAGACATTGAACAATAATTTTCACATAAACTTCAAGAGCCAAAGCGTTTATCTTTATACCTCTATAAAAATTAAAAATTACCTCTTAAAACATTTACACATGATGCACACAAACAAACACACATTTACAGTCAATGAATACTTTATTGAGTCCTTTATATTATCGTCTTATCTTATAAAATACAGACGTTACTTCAACAAAGAAGATGATTACGTCCTACGCGTTATGCTTTAATTCAATAACTTCTCTTTAAACAAAAGTCTCTATTCTCTTAGGAACTGCTGTTGTCTTTCTCTTGAAGAAGACATCTTTAACAAGTGAGCTGTATATAACTGGCTGTTGTTTCTTTTCACACAATGAAGGGTCCTTGTCAGAATATGTCTCGTAGTTCCGAGCAACAAGTCCTGATACTTGTGTTAGTGCATTCAACAGGCTAACCTGACCAGATCCCACTCGTGGGCTGTCTAAGACTTGACAGAGCGATTGTATAAACCAGGAGCCCTGTCGACGCCATGCTCGGAAGCCTTCAATGAAAGAAGATGTTAAAGTATCACCTGCTTGAGAGTATTTCAAATATTTAGCTTTTTAAATTGTTTCAAACTTTAAGACAATATACAAACTGATACAATTTGAAGATTTGCTGTAGTAATTAAACGTCAATAAAACAGTGCAAGAGAATTAAAACCATGACTATTGGTTATTGAAATGTGTAACTGAAACGGAAATTCTATAATTGCATTGAGTATAGTTTTTGTAAGAGTTGTTCACATTAAATAACTAAATTGCTTAAGCTTTTTTAAGTAGGCTACTGTTGGTTGGACTCTGGAAATATTTTGTAAAAACTTATTTTCATGCTTGTAGAGAGTGGCTATATGACCTTAACGATGCGATATTGTCATGGAAATGTAGAAGTTTGAAAATAAATTTGGACGTAAGTTGTAATGCTTTAGTATTGTTTTATAAGTCCTAGATACTTATATGTATCTGTCACATATGCCATTATAGATTGTGTGTATTAGAAATATAAACCCTCGCCTGATGGCTCGGGAGTTACTCGGGGAATCCAGACACGAGTTGTTAGCTCGGAGATGTAATATGGGATGTTTTGAATTCTATTGGTTGTTTTGAAAAAGAAGTCACCTGACTTCCGCCCAAGAGTCTGTATTTTGCGCGAGTTGATCAGTCGATGTTTGAATGTCTTATTGAGCACACATTTTTGTAATATCTCTAAGTTTTAATTAACAAAGGAGCCTTGTAATATTATTCATCTTGTTAGATCTGCCTTTGTACATAAGTTGTACTTACGTTTTGTTCAAATAAAGTTCCTGAATTTTGTTTTCTACAAGAGAATCTTTTATTGTGAATTCTAGATCTACATTTATTCAACTACTTCAATTCAAGATTAAATCAATCCCCGGCATAACAACAACATGTTGTTACAGTATCAATGATTGTATGTCAACAAACATATGGTGACTCCTAGAAGGTAACAGAGTATTGCACGGGAATCCATTGATATATATAAGCATATGAAACACTTCAAAGGTTTATACAAACAGTTTCAAGGAAACGCCCAGGATATGTAAACTTGGAAGGCAACCATAAAGAGTCACTGACCACAGAGAGTAAACACAATTGCGAAGGCAAAAAGCTGTATAGGTTACAGCATCTGGTTCACAAACTGTAACCATGCACATATCTCGAGTTGGCGTCTTTAGTTAAGGAGAGTTAAAAAAAAAAGATTGTCTCTCGAGACGTTACATGCCATATATTGTATACTCCTATATTTATCACCTTATATTTTATACTCCTATATTTATCACCTTATATTGGCACTTAAAATTCAAGTTTACATTACTCTGTATCCTGTCATTTCTTTGATTTGAATATATTAAGAGCTGCATTAGACACCTTCACAGATAATTAGTCTCAAAAGCCATTTACGTCAGGAAGACTTGAAAACAAGAATTTGAAAAAAAAATTTAGAAAAAAACAAACATTTATACATTTAAAAAAAAGGGGGGGGGTTGCAGCCTGAATTAGAGCTCATGGCTCAGGCCTTCGCAAGCCAACTCGGTAACCACTCTGGTAGTGGAGAGCCTATGAACATACAAGATTGTATAGTTATCTATTGATTCTATAGTTTTGTTCTATTTTTCATGTTGTGTTCACTGAGACTCAGACTACGACTTATAAATGGGCCTAATTCAGCTTATACCACCACTTCAGTCAAGTATAAACTCTTTCCCTTACCAATACTTAATTTTTGGTTAAATTTGTTTTGATTCTAGTGTTGTCAGGTAAAAAAGTTATTGTGCGAAATTTAAGCCTGATCTGAGATTGCGTGATGGAGGAAAAAAAACGTGTGCCAACTTATTACCAGACAAATAGACAATTAATATAAGCTTTGTGAAAACAAAGCCATTGAGTCGTATTGGACATTTTTACAATGCTTATATCAACTCTGTTTGCTAGCCTGTCTCAAATCTTGTATTTGTTTTGTTGCCCTCTCGGATCAAGTTGATAATTTGTACAATTATTTATTGTCGAATACAATGCATGAATCAAGCAAAATTAACCAATTAGTTAATCAAATGTGATAATTAATTAATTTTGTTTTATATTTTGCTTGGTAGTCTAATAACATCTTTAAGTAACTTGAGAATTAGGAGCAGGTGATGTAAAGTTTATTTGTTTCTATGGGCGAATGTTGGCGATGACAGTATGTAGCGAGACAGCCGTTATTTATTCCGAAACCAAATAGTAGATACCCATCAAACTTGGGTTGACCACATTTCACAACCCTAGTCTTGAAAAGGTTAGATCTCGAATTCCCTCTGCTCGGAATCATGTGATTCGCTCCATTACCATGCCACTTGCATCCCAAAAATAAAGTATTTCATTTGTTTAAGTAAAAAATGCTTAACTTGGGCATTCAGCTGTAACGTTTCTGAACATTAATGACTTTAATTACCTGGAGGTGTAGCGTACATCACAATACTGTCCTTGTAGAGCACAGCCGTGTCGATGGGGATTTTACGAACACGTGACCACGGAAAATCACTTTTTGTCCTTGAAATCTTTGATGTCACATTGATGGGGCCTATTGATTTTAGGTTTGTGCCGTGTTGTAGAAGGCTAGATGCGCTGTTGATCAAAACTCCGGTTCCCCTTGATGTATATACAACTTCAATGATTTGACCATGGTCCAGTCGACTTCCTCTACAAGCCTGAGTTTGAGCGCACATAAACATTCTAAATTAAGTAATGCATTGTTAAACACAATACAATAATGTTTATCTGTCCTTCTTTCCGTCCTTCCATCCATCGTTCCATCCATACAACCATCCATCTATATATCCACATATATATCTATCTATATGTATATTTTTATATCTCCGAAATACATAAGTATAGAAAGAACCTGTCAATACCTGAAAGAAGAACAGGCGAGGTTTTCCTTTTAAATGGGGACAATGAATGTCATCGAAGAGTTCCACTACAGCTTTGGATGTTACACAATTTCCATCTACACCAAATAACAGGTCAAATCTCTTCCTGCAGTCTTTATCAACCCATGCCTCATCTCCATGAGTTAGTACTACACAAACAAAACAATCTGCTTCAGCGTGGTCATACTCTTTGGCCGCTAAAAGGAAAACAAAATGAATGTTACAATACTCTTTAGCTTTCATTTAGCAGCCACCGGGATTGATTCAACACTATTAGTTCTATGTGATTTGTTTGTCTGTCAATGTTGATGATTAGATAGATAGATAGATAGATAAATAGAGATAGATAGATAGATAGAAGTAGTAACAAACAAGAAATGGACAAAAAATGGCAATGATCTCAACACACACAGAAAACGAACCAAACAGAAAAAGACTGTCTCGTCCATCGTACAGACTACTTTCCGTGTGAAGAATGCTGGCGAAAATAGTATGGTTTTACTCACAATAAGAGATGCTCCCCGACATAAGTCCCTTAAACTGAAGGCGGACGATATAAATAGTCTTGCTAAACTTAAACCTAATGCCTATCCGAGCAATGTTAACGTTAATTTTCATCAAATTTTATTGCTCTGAAAATGCTTTTCGAAAATGTATTTAGACCAAAAGGTATACAACCATTGAATCTTTGTCTATGTCTCAAATCTGCATGTGCTACAAATGTTAAATTAATATGTACTTGAAACCAGAGGCGTAGTGAGTGGGGGTCAAGTGGCACGATGCTCTAGGCGTCACCCTCAGGGAGGCACCACACGCAGAGAGGCGCCAAAAAAAATGTAAATAATTTTAGATATTTTAGTTAGATAATGCATTCTACGTTTATTTGTAATATATTATTTTTAAATATTTTTTATTTATAAGCCTATATTTCTAGATGATGTTCATGGAAAATGGGCGGGAAATAAAGTTTCTTGCTTCGGGTGCACGTTTTGTTCACTATGTCTCTGCTTGAAACGCTTTATTCAAATGTTTGGATACAAATTCTCAGCCTACCTTGAGTAAGTAGCCAAGTGATGTTTGATGCTGTGACATCTGTATGAGTTTGAACCTCAAATCCGAAATTGTTAAATGTGTTTTGCAAAGACGCAACGTCAAAGTCTGAACCAGTTCTAGTTTCGAATTCTTCAGGGTCTGTGAATTTAACGTTGTTAATAATAATGGCTAACCCAGTTTTTAGATGAGTAAAGGAATACACGTCATTTTCTAGTGATGATGTCACTTTCTGAGCCTTCTGTTGGGCTGCAGATGTCGTCAATGTTGTTGTTTTATCAACAAAATCGAATGGTTCTGGCGATGAACTAGTTGGAGATAGAGTGATATAGATCATCTTTATTGAAAAGAATATTTCTTGTTTTATATCTGGATTTCTACTTAAACTACATTTGCGTAACAATAATGTAAACTTGTGTTTATAATTACTTTAAAAAATAGCATCCTTAAAATTAATTAATTATTTATGGCTATTTTTTAATGTGAAAGTCTAGAGCTAGTGAGTTATAAAGTAAAAACAAAATCTGAGCTAGTGAGCTTTAACGTAAAAGTCTAAAGCTTGTGATTTATAATGTACAAGGGCAAGTGAGTTCTAATGTACGAAATCTGAGCTAGTGGGTTTTGATGTAGGCCTACAAAGTCTAGAGCTGGTGAGCTTTAATGTATAAAATCTAGAGCTAGTGAGCTAGTAAGTTCTAATGTATGTCTAAAATGTCTATATTTATTATCAGTCTAGGGCTAGTGAGTTCTAGTGTACAAAACTAAGTTAGTAAGTTTTAATGTACAAAGTCTAGAATTAGTTAGCTAGTAAGTTCTAATGTAGGCCTACAATGTCTAGATCTATTATCAGGGCCGGCCTTAGATATTGGTAAACTCGGCAGCCGCCTACAACTTCCAATTGATGGGGCCTCGCACAGCACTAAAAAACTTAAGAACTAATTGAGAAACTTGAATCAGATCTCAAACATAGCAGAGCACTAGGACTCCAGTTTAATAGTCAAACTCTACCAAGGAAATAGTGATATGGGACTTTCAATTATTTGTTGATTTAGATATACACACAAGTATCTGGCAGGTTTTTTTTAATTTCTATTGCATAATTTTATTTACAATTTTTTTTTATATGGAGCCATCAAATTTGATCGCCTATGGGTCTCCAATTATCTAAAGCCGGCCCTGCAAATAAATATATAGTTAGTTGTAATGTAGACTTACAAAGACTGGATCTAGTTACTAGAAGGCCTACCTGGACGCACAGCTCATTTTTTTCAATGTACTCTTCATTTTCTCTCGGAATCCGTCAGTGTCTGTAACAAATAATAGTTTAAATTGTTCAAATTTCATATAGAGTACTCATTCTTAGATAAACATAATGATCACACACAACAAAGACATTTGTTTTCTAAAATTCATACTTATCACACCCTTGTGCAGAAACATTTATTTCATACAGAGCAAACCGTGGTTTTTCAATAGGTCTCACCTTCCCTTTGCCCTTTAATGCTTAGTTCTTCATACAATAGCTACTTACTAAGGTTTTTCACCTAGTCCAAAAAAAGAATGTGTAACCTAAGCAACCTTAGCTGAGACCTACTTATTTACATTATGTAGTGGCTGATTTAAGTTTTCCTTTTGCCATTTCGCCTTGTCTTCGGGAGCTCTGCATGATAACCTTCTTTGCTTACCAAAAGAAAACAGTTTCTTAAAAAAAAATAAACTATCGTTGTTACCTTTTAAGCTGCCTTTTTAGCGGACCCCCGTAAGGAGAAAAGCCGCTATTAGGTTTGTGCAAAATGTATGTCTGTCCGTCTGTCCGCCTGTCACACTCAGGGCGCAAAAACTAGAAGAGATACGAAATATATTTTTTCACCATTAAATGCGGCTTGAAAAGTTTAGGTGCAACGGCTACTTTTAGTTTTCTAAAAGCAAACCGTTTAATTTATAAAATTAATTATGCAAGCGATTTTTTAAATAACAAAACAACAATTCTAAAACAATTACGTAAATGTAAGGGAGGAAATTTTACTATAAGAAATGCTCCCTACATGTACTTATCACGCACATTTTTAAAAATGAATTTTTAGCAGCGACTTTCGTGTACTAGCGTAAAGCCCGGCAATGACATGATTCTAAACTAATTTCTTAAACTTTTTAAAAAATCAGATTAAAAAAACAACAACATTGTTTAGTGCCCCCATTAAAATGAAAGAAGCATATTTTTATGCGTTTTGTCTGTTGGTTGGTTCTGTCCGTCACGGTTAGATAAAAAAAACACTAAAGGCTTTTGAAAATATGATATAACCTTTACTGTTCCTTCAGAAATATTGCGATAGTTTAAGGATGGAGCATGCAGGATTGAGCCAGGGACTAAGGATAAATCCGAACTACAGTCTAGGGCGCAAACATCAAGTTTATACCCTGCTCACCATCCTCCGTCGTCCAGCGAGAAGTTAATTATTTTCAACTTAGAAGGAACATCCGAAACATCTTGCGAATAGGCGGATCTGACAGGGATCCGACTCCGACGGGGGCCGCCTCTGAGTTTGTGTATCACACAAACTCTCTTTGCAATCTTGTTTATTCTTGTGTTGTAAAAGAAATAATTGTGAAAATTTCAGCTTGATCTGAAATTGTGTAAGGGAGTATTAACGTATACAAACGTTTGACGAGACAGACAGACACAGTAATATTGAATAGTCCTACCATCATGATGTATTGGCTGTGAATAGTCTTCTTGAGTACTTCCCATTGCTCTTTCGTTCTGTCACTCAGTGCTTTGACTAGATATACACACAGTCCTGAACAAATGTTGAACCAATTATAACAGAACAGAAAAAAGTAGACTAGATAAGCATTGTTAATATAAAATATTAAGTACTTTGACACTATGGTTATTATAATGTTAAAAAATCCGTTGATGATAAAAAAAAATTAGACGTATTTTTTTTTAGACTTGGCATAGTTTAAGCCTTTAGGGGCACGTTTCCCTCACAGTTACCAACAAGTCGAATACCAAAGACGTTTACTTTTAAATCTGCATTAAGATGCTTGTGTTGGAGCTTCATTAATTTTATTTCTAACTAAAAATTAAAACTGGCCATTTAATTTATTTCACAATATAGTAGATCTACAGTTAAAAGAAACTATCTATACAAATCTATGCATTTATGGACATCCCAAAAAAAGAAAAAAAGGAGTTTCTTCAATACATATCCGTTGTAATGGGGAAAAAAAAATCTGCTATTCCCATCTGACAGAAAATATAGCATTGTAGATTATTTGAGTTGAACTCTATACATGGGTATATTGTGAAAATGTAACCTTTTGCTGTCTACTATCGAATCTTTACCTGAGGCGACCAAACTGGGAAGAGGCTGCAGACCAACTTCTATAAGGACAGCTTGCCGCTCAATGCGCTTAACAGCGCGGGAGAATCAAGTCCAAGTAAGTGTCTGCCTATTTCCTGGACTATTAAAATACTGCCATACAGTGTAACATAGACCTATATATTATTTTGGCGTTTTCAGCCCAAGCTATTTTTATGTCATCTATAAATCGTCCTGCTTCTATGTAAGGTATAACCTACCTTGAATAAATATCACATAGTTAATTAATTGAACACGCATACGTTTAGTTTGACGTGCCTAGAAATAGAAAAGCGCTACGCCAGCTACCCGATCTATTTGAAACACACTTCATATGATTCACCTGTGGGAAACTCCTTAGCTGCTTTACGCTCGATACTGAAATTGAAACCATGTGTAGGTTTGTATCTAGGTCATCTTATCTTATTTATAAGTTGCAGACGTACTTTCATGGGGAAAAAAAGGTTATTACAACGTCTTACGCTATTCATATTAACCTAATCGTTATTGTTACTGGGAGTAAAAATATAAGCTTAATGTCTACAGTAAATTATTGAAATATATAGGCCTACACTGCACAGTTTATACAATTGAAAGCTAATAAACATTATTCCTTACCACAATCGATCTATAGGACCTACTTGTTCTTTGATGTATATATCTCTAGTAAATAGATAACCAGGAACCTTGAATAGATACTAATGTTTAAAAAGAAGAAAAATATTCTGATTTCTTAGCAGCGACACATTTTCCTGGAAAGATAAAGTACCTTAGACAAGTAGTGGATTATGTTAACTATCGGATCTGTACAGGAAATGGCTGTTAAAACAGAGCGTACAAACGAGGCGTTTTTAGATCTTATAGTTCATAAGCAATAAAACAAAAGATATCAAATACTTGGGTCAGTTTTTGTTGAGATAATAACAAAAATGATAGCTCTATTCAATAGAGTTATTATCTAAAAATTGATATCAGAGACCAAAAACTCGATTTTATACAGGGTTCACCTCATTGTGTTACATTGGAGAGAACAAGAAACCTGTATCAAGACATTATTGTAATAACTTCAAAGAAGACAATGCTCAACGAAAGTGAAAGTGCAGAGGATGATGTTTTTGATAATGAAGAGTGATGTGTACATGATCACAATTACACGAACAGCGACTACCAGGCCTTGATTCTGCTTCAGCCTCTCTCAGAGTCTAAGTCTACCATTACGTTGCAGAGTTTAGAGTTCAGAGTTCACCTTTGTATTCGTTTTCTACTTCTCACTTCTCAGGCACCCCTCCCATGGTCATACAGCACCAGCAATTCTCACTTTCCAGTATGTAAAGTGAAAAAGTAAAGTGTCCCCTTCAGACCTTGCGATCTATGGGGCAGATGATGTTAAGATCATCGGTTTCTTTGGCCAACGGTTAACGAGCAGGGTGTTACGTGGCCAGCACAACGACCAACCGCCTTTACTTTCCCCAACTAAAGTCACGTACCCATTAGAGTTGCGTGGAATAAAAATCCCGAAATTCGAAATCCCAGTCTTCACTGGGATTCGAACCCAGGACCTCAGGTTCGTAAGCCAATCGCTTAACGATTCGACCACCGCACCCCCAGTATTACCCTGTCCACAACGACATCCTCCATAAGTCTCCAGGTAGAAAGATAGGCTCTTCTTTCCTCTTGTTCCAGAACGTCACATTTTGTAATTTCTTTATTTCTGCTTTTAGTAAAAGAAACTTCTCCCCAAATCATAATGGCGCTTGTTCCGAATTAAGTATTGCACAACTTTCACTATAGCTCTACGTTTGACTAGAGTCTGTGGGTCTGACAGAGTTATAACAATCTTAGGAAAACTCGAAATGTAAGAAAAAAAAGTTTTAATTTCCATATCTGAAGTTACAATAATTCTGTTTCAATACTATTACAGACAAGATGGAGGCACACAGATGTGCAGCTTCACGCGACAAACGTTGGGGATGCATATACCACAGGTTGTCTTTGAACTAAATGACTGAAGTACACTACAGACATTTTCACAAAATCAATATATTAAATTATAACTTTTTTTGTTTTACTTTTTGCTCTCTCTCTCTCCCACCCCTCCACAATACATATCTTTTGTAATGAGGGAAAACCCGATTGGCGTGTCTTTTTAAGGGATAAATTTAGCAACAGACATATTGTGCACGGCGTTATAGACTTTCATTTTGTTGGAAATATACGTATTTATCTATCTTGATATAAAACTAGTAAGTCAGTTTGATTTCGCATTGGTGCTTTCAAGAAATTTTGTAATGTAAAAATGTCATTCCATTTTTTTTAAAGTAAAACTTTATCGTTTCGATTGTATTAGAAACATTTTTTTCGTTTGTAGCCCATCAATACGTATTATATAAACTGGTGAATTTTGTTTTACCTATGTTTTTTTTTTCAATTTTAGAGCCCCCAAAAGAGGAAAAGACGTTATTAGTTTTGTATAGCCTGTCTGTCCGTCGTCCGTCCCGTTTAGATCTCAGAAACTAGAAGAGAAAATGAAAATCGGACATCATGACATTTTAAATTTAAATCATTCAAAGTTCTGATGCAACGGCTATTTTTTTCTTTTCTGAAAGCGAAAAATTTAATTTCTTAAATCAATTATGCAAGCAGTTTTTTCCATAAAAATACACCATTTTTAAAACTATTAACTATTAATAGTAACAAACACTGGAGGCTTTTAAATAAGGGAGATACCTATTTATCATGTTTTAAACACATTTATGCAAATGCAGATTTTTGGTTCAATGTATATTTTTTTTTACAATTGTATTATTAAGTTATGTAAGTTCTGTCATACTACATTTACAAAAGAAATGTTAACTTTTTGTAAAGAGAAAATCTATTTACTATGCAAATAAGGTGTACATAATTTAAAACAACAATTAATAGGCCTAAGTAATTGTTCATATTATTGCTTGAGCTGTAGCGAATACACACTACCATGGAACACAAAACTAAAGGAATTTTTCTTATTATTTTGCGGAAATTTTTTTTCTTGAGGCTTTGAATAAGAGATTGGCCTTTACAAAACAATTAGATCATTCAGATACTCATTATAAGACATCAGTTAGGCCAGGCTCACATCTAACTTCACTTTCACCTATCCCTTGGTCTGCTGAACTTTTGGGGCACCACACAAAATCTGTCAACCTTCTTTCTCCATTCTTCTCTGTCATTAGCCTTTGATAGAATTCCATTATGATATTCTTTCTGCAAATATGAAACCTGCCTTTTTTACCTGCCTGGGTGGACCACTTCTGATAGAATCTAAGACTAAGGCTACTTTATTGATCCTTACAAAAATTTGTTGTGATTATAAGGACTCTATTCTCATATAAAGACAACACAACAGAAACATACACATAAATACAACAGACACCACATACACATAAATTCAAAATTCACAACATACACATAAATTCAAAAGACAGAGTGCACATCCATTGAAACGTTGGAGTAGTAACAAATTAGGGTTTTTTCGTAAATGACGTCACGCTCTTGGGGGTGGGGGTGGGAGGGTTTGAGAAAATGTGACACTTTGTGACGAAGGGAAAGGGGTATCGATTTTGTGACGTCACAAATTTAAAATTCAGAAAAAAAAACACAAACAAAATATTTTTTAAATCTTCGAAAAATAATAACATTTTTTAGGTATTCATTTCAACATGAACTTGTCAACTCCTCAAGTAGAAGAAGAACATCTTCCCGTGTATACTATCGATGAGCACATGAAACCTCTTTGGGAAAAAATTGATGAGAAATAAATAATTTGAAATATTTTTTTTTTATTTTATGACGTGACGCAGAGGAGGAGGTGGTGTTCTGAGAATTTGTGACACTTTATGACAGAGGGGGGTCAATAAAGGTCATTTTTTGCGTGACATCATTTACGAACGACCCCCTTACATGACATATAAACAGAAAAAAATATAAAAAGAGTCCAGTATAAACAGGTCGTCTGCTGTGCAGCGCCCCCGGAAGTTAACACCGATATTCTTCTAAAATATTTTTGATACCACCTGCCTTTTTTCCTCCCTCCGGGGTGGACCACTTGGGGGGGGGGCGATTTTGAGTTTTGTGTTTCGACAAAATCTGTTTTTTAACCTTGTTTTGTTTGTTTATTTGTTTACCTTGTTTTGTATTTTTTTAAATTTAGCATGCATCGAGTAGCGTACCACAGCATCAGAACATGGCAATAAGTGTAGCTCCAAGTGGTCCAAGGGGCTGAGTGAGGTTCAAACCGTATTCACTGAGTTTGTTAGTATGTGTGAAAGTAAAATTTTATTGTCTGTAAAAAGGCTTAGTGTATGTGTAAGGTGTCTTTTACTTTTTAGTATTTGACTTATGTATTCAGGAGCAACTATTACCTTTTGAAAACACCCTCTATTGTAAGTTACAACCAATTGTCACAGGCTGTACATCTAAAAGAAAAATTACAATGAACTAACACTATAAAACATATACAGGGATGTATACAATTTAAATCAGAGGTTTTCAAACGTTTTAACTCGAGTACACATATATATACCGGTAAGTCTAAACTAGCCACGGACCCTCAATTTAAAAATCTACATAAATGCATATGTATATGTTAATTTAACCAGAATTTATGATATACCCATATACACATTGGTGTACGTTCCACGTTTGTGAATATTTCAATTAGCTGCTCCTGCATTAGTTTGGATTCATTGGTCATTGGTTGATTGCAATAGGTAATCTCTTAGACGGCCACATAGCAGAAAGAGGAGCACTATCATCTACGACGTTAATAAACCAACTTGGTAAGCCAAACAGAAGATTGTTTTCCAGACTGACGCAAGAACAACTTTTGTCAATCTCAACAATAACAGTGAGGAAACAGTCAGTGCTTATTAAATGACGTCAGTCTTCAGACATTAGGTATTCCAAAAAAATGACGAGACAAATGGAGAATGTTCATTGACCTTTAAAAAATGAACATTGTCTGTCGCACTTAGAATTTTTAAAAAATTCTGGGAAGTCATTGCTATTGACGTAAAGAGGGAAAAAAAAAAAGAAGGAACATCTTGAACGGCTTGCTTGATACCAGAATTTGACATTTCGTGACCATATAGACAAAGAGACTTTATTGAATCTCCGTGTGATGGTGTAAATGTTGTCCAAATATGATCCAGTGCTGAGAAACATCTATAAGGTTGAATAGCAATCATGCACACACACACACACAAAAACTCAGAATAAGTTTGTAAATTTAAATGTTTAGCGATCGGAGACATGCTGGCAGCAAAGTATTTTTTATCTTAGCACACAGTGATCTAATGAACGAATTTATAAATAAATAAGATTTTTTTATAAATATGAAATCAGTTCTGATATCTTAATATATCTGGTGAAAATTATTTTCAGAAAGTGACTTTAAAATAAAATGTTTGATAGCATTGAAATAATATTTTTTTTTGCTTTGAAAAATATCACTTGAGGGACATTCTATGCACTATTGTCAGTTGTCTGTGTTTTTCTTTGCTTTCCTTTCCTTTGAGTATCTGTACTAAAAATACAATACACAAGAATACCGTCAAACTTAAGAGTTATTATTTGCAAAGCAGTGACCAAGCAGAGGTTCTTTTGACATTTTCTCTATCAGCGCTAAATGTTATTGAGAGGGATCTTCTCAAATAAAGAGCGTGATATTTCATTGGAAAGAAAATTAGAAACAAGAAGAAAATGTCAGCAGAAAAATCATAAGATGTCGGGCTCCCTATTGAAGAAACAATAGAGAGCTAAATCGATATTGACTTTGATAAATAAGATTGCAAGTTTAAAATTCAATCAATTAAACGTTAAATTTTAAATGCATTCTACGTAAATTTTAGTTGTTTCATTCTTCGTTACAAACATAACAGTCTTATGTAGAACAGTTTCTGTTACAAGCTTTTCAACGTCTAAAATAATTCTAATTTTTAATCTAACATTTTAATACATGTCGATAAATTGTCATAAACAACGAAATTTAAAAATACAACGAACATTCATTTTATAGTTATCTAACCATCGATGAATGTAGATAATCAACTCAATCTAGGCTATTATGAATCAACAAAAGGAAAAATCCAACGGGAAAAATGTCTGTGCGGGTGGTGACACCGTAAGTTGACGCCCTAGTGACGCCGATGCTTGTGAGTGCAAACTGGTAACTGGATTTATCTTTAAGACGCTTCTGGGGGTTGGGGAGATGACTGTTAGGAAGTCTTCCTTAAATTAGTCGAGAAGATCGCCTTTGACATGTGGTCATCCCTAATGCGTGTAAGTAGTTCCTCCACACTGTACACATCTGCTTCCAATAGAACACAGTTATTTGTAAGTCTTGTTATTGTTGGCGTTTTCCCTTTCTGAGGTGCAGGAATATGTGTTGCCTGCTAAATAGCACAGAGGTCTCAGAGCCATAGACATGCAAATGAAGAACAACCGGGTTGTAGATATCAACATTTTGGACAAAAACACATTTTCTATTTATCTATACCGTATACAAGTTCAAGTCTTCAATAATTCTCTCTACATTTGATCTGTGTTCTATGCCAGCATGTGTGTATGTATCTTTCACCCTGACATGAGTTATGAGGCCAAAGCGATTTAATGTGTGTGTGTGTGTGAGAGAGAGAGAGAGAGAGAGAGAGAGAGAGAGAGGGAGAGATGAAAAGAACATGAAGAAATTTATTTGGTATTTGTCTTTCAGATTGAACTCATGGAAAGTGCAACTGTAGAAGAATACCGAAAATGACTGTAAAAAGTTAGTATTTTCCTATTTCCTATTTTTGTATTTGAAGACACACTAATACCAACGTTGTATACATGATGGGACTGGAGTGCGTGTTGCCGTTTGATCAATTTTATTAGGAGGAGAGCTATAATAATAATCACATGTCTTTTGAGCTTCGCCTTTTTATAGCATATGGTGTATAGAGACAAAACTTTGTATTATTATTAATTAATATTATTTTGATTACGAAAATTTCAAGGACAAGCTCTAGGTAATCTTCAAGTGTCTCTCTGAGAGAAGAGTCTATACGAGAACTAAATATCACTTTAACACTGTCTTGAGACATTTTTGACACTATGGTATTGATATTAAGCAAGAAGAAATGTTCAGTTACCAGAAACCTCTCCAAATCCCGCCTAAAAATATTGTTCAAAGTATCCTAAACTTTGAAAGGTTGTTTTACTAAACGATTGGGGATTGTGTATATAGCAAAAATAAATGTTTAAAATAAGATTGCATTTCGTTTAATTTGAACGTAGGCCTACATCACCCTTTTATCCGTCTCAGTGATGCCCATTTATTTTTAGAAATTAACCGATTCCATTGAAACCTTAAACTAGATTATTCCTCTATGGCTTTTTCTGCAGGTATATAGGTAAAAGTTTCAAGGATAAGATACAGCTTGTGGTCGTTTGTGGTATCAGAGTGATATAATATTTTAGTTGATTTTGTACAATTTTCTTTCTTTCAAAAAAAAAAATCAGTTTCTCAAGAAATGGCTGACGGCTGTAATGGACATAGATGACATTTCGACATCCAGTTTGAGTAGCCTCGATCTAGACGTGTCCGATGAGTTTGTAGAGAGTACACGACCATTCCTATTTGAAACAGAAGTAGAGGACTTTGATTTACCTTCTTCACTACAACCCGACGAAAAGAGTCAGGTTGGCGACTCTCCTTCAGAACCTTTATATATAGTCAGCACATCTGCTGATCTGGGAACCTTGTTACCAAGCTCAAGTCAAACTCATACCTCCAACATTCCATCAAAAATAGTATCAGGAAATTTATCCCTAAGAGAAGTTTACAGTGAGACAATCAAAGAAGAAATTCGCTGCAAAATTCAACTCAGGCGAATCTCTCTGGGACAAGAGGAGCTGAAAGTGGACTTTGCCCAACCTGAACCTACAGTAATAGTATTCTTATACAGTAACTAGATATTTTAATTACATCAAACAGTACATTTTAAAAAGTGGTTGTTCGTATAAGTCCTATCATATTAGATCTAGCCTATAAAAGTAGAAACGAAAGATCTTTTTTTTTTTAAAAAAAAAAAAGTTATTTTAACATCTGGCCGTACTTTGATTGATAGAGTCTAGAGTCTCGATACACTTTATTGTTTAATAGACATTGAAAGTGATATGGTTTGTAAAAATATTAAAATATAGGGTTTAAGTTCAATGTTAAAATGTTACTGTGTGCCTTCTCGAACTATTTAAGCTTGTTATTTTTTGTTTTTCTTCAAAGAAGAATAGTGTTAGAAAATTGTATCTAATTACATTAGTACAATTACATACGATCATTAATAACATATGTTCATTAATTACACTCTTTCGTCAATTACATACGTTCATTAATTACACTCGTTCATTAATTACTTTCTTTCCAGATTTGTTATGAAGCTGTGAGAAGCCGAAACGAAATTCGAGAAAAGAATAAAATATATGCGAAGCAATCACGTGACAGAGCACGTGCTAGTAGACATAAACTCATTGAAGTGAGTCGGTATTGGGCTAGTACAGTTTCGGACTAATTATATAAGCCTAGAAAAGTAATTATGTAATAAGTGGCGTAGCTAGGGTAAGGAGCAAAATTCGAAAGTCTCCTCGGGCCCTTACTTAATTTTCTTCATGGCTCAAGAGTTTGGACACGCAAGAAAAAGTAAAGGAAAGATCACTCTTTTATTTCTCCGGATAGCGTTACCCCAATAAAAAAAAACGATAGAGGGGGGGGATAACAAGAATAATTCCCCCGTTACTACGGATAGCTACCTGGTCGTGCGGTTTGCGCGTTGGACTGAAGTGGTTGTGTAAGCTGCATTAGTCCCCTTTCTTGTTCTCCCCCTCCCTCCCGCCCCTCCCATTTCCCCAACTGGTCGAAACAAGTGATAGGATCATAGCGTACTGAGAAAGTGATAGGATCATAGCGG
>JADKLZ010003886.1:16651018-16664400 GCA_021533235.1 Biomphalaria straminea
AAAGTGATAGGATCATAGCGTACTGAGAAAGTGATAGGATCATAGCGCACTGAGAAAGTGATAGGATCATAGCGTACTGAGAAAGTGATAGGATCATAGCGGACTGAGAAAGTGATAGGATCATAGCGTACTGAGAAAGTGATAGGATCTTAGCGTACTGAGAAAGTGATAGAACATAGCGTACTGAGAAAGTGATAGGATCATAGCGTACTGAGAAAGTGATAGGATCATAGCGGACTGAGAAAGTGATAGGATCATAGAGCACTGAGAAAGTGATAGGATCATAGCGTACTGAGAAAGTGATAGGATCATAGCGGACTGAGAAAGTGATAGGATCATAGCGTACTGAGAAAGTGATAGGATCATAGCGTACTGAGAAAGTGATAGGATCATAGCGCACTGAGAAAGTGATAGGATCATAGCGCACTGAGAAAGTGATAGGATCATAGCGTACTGAGAAAGTGATAGGATCATAGCGTACTGAGAAAGTGATAGGATCATAGCGTACTTAGAAAGTGATAGGATCATAGCGCACTGAGAAAGTGATAGGATCATAGCGTACTGAGAAATTGATAGGATCATAGCGCACTGAGAAAGTGATAGGATCATAGCGTATTGAGAAAGTGATAGGATCATAGCGTACTGAGAAAGCTAAAAGTATGAAATAACGCTAAACAAAAACAATTGGTAAATGTATTTCTAATTGCGCAGATTTATTGTTGCTCCTGCATTGTGCGGCTTATCCAAACTAATTGAAAATAAATATATAAGCTTTGTTGTTGTTTTTTAAAGAGTTTTTTAAAAATGTTTGTCTTGTTTAAAAGTCATGTTATTGTTACATGAAAATTGAATTTATTCTTCTATGTTTGAATCAAACATATTTGAACTAATAATAACACTTTTTCATCTGTGTCCACAGTCCAACAGAGAACTAACTTCAACAAGATTAAAACTTAGAGATGAAATCAGACGTTTACGACGAATGCTAAATATTTGTGAAGAATTTCTTAATCAGCATCAAACAGTTTGTCAGTATTTCTTACGACATTGATTCGTCTGTGCTTTTATAGACGCATAGACCTATTTGAAATTATATTGTAATCATATGAATTTGTGAAAATGTATTCTATTTATTTGTATAACATAGAATATGAACCAAGGTCCGTAGAAAGAGACAGACAGTTAAATATTTATATACCTGTCTGTCTGTGTAAATATTCAAGTACTTTCTTCAATCATTTAAACCAGGGGTGGGCAAATTACGGCCCGCGGGCCGCATACGGCCCGCCGAAGTGTTTTATGCGGCCCACGAAAACCTAAATAAATCATTGTAAATATCTAGAGACATTATTGAAACTTTTGATTCTTATCATTTGTAATGAAGAGGCTAAAGAAACATTGTCTCCAAACGTCTTTCTAAAGAGTTTTGAAAAAAAAACGTAGATTATATTCAATAACAATACTTTATGATACTATAATATACAATACTAGGCCTATATAAATTCAGTAAAAGACATAAGTCCAGGCCAGTATTTATTCAATGCTATGGAGAACAGTGTTTGGTTGGCTTATACAAGATGGCAAGGGTAACAACTGGTGGAGCTTTGACTGAGATAAACAACTTTTTAAATAAAATAAAGAAAATATCTCAACCATAAACTAGTAACTGGAAAGTTTACACAGAGCTACATTACATTAGTAACACTTCGAGGGTAGTGCATACACAAATTTTTTTAAGCTCAGTGGCCGTCCCTAGGCATTGTCAAAGTATGTTACTGCTAAGGTCCATGATTGTTAAATGGCTCGCACAGGAACCACTGTTTGATATTACAGAAAAGGAATAGCGAAACTTGTACTCAATGTTATTGTTCGAAGTACATTAGGTCTTTAATAAATTGCAAAATTTTATTTTTCCCCTTTATTTTGTATATTCTTATTTTATTCAGGGCCACCAAATTCACTTTGCCTATATCCTCCAATTCTAAAAAGGCCGGTCCCGACTGGCAGTTCCGAAAAGTATGTGAAGATTTGGAATTAAAAACATTCTGATGTTTGATAACACAGTTATATTCACTGGACAATCATTAGATCAATATGGAATTTAAAGGAAGAAATTGTTAGGTTCCTTGATGGACATTGACTGTGACCTTTTCCGAATATCTCTAATGAAGAGTTGAAGACAAACTTCATGTTTATCATTGGAAGCATTGCAATTTATTGTTTGTACATGAAATGCATGTGCATCTTAAATCCGTTCAAACAAAGTATATATATAGACGCATATATATATATATATATGCGCCCGCCAAGTTCTCAAATTTCATTAATGCGGCCCTCGGTTGAAAAAGGTTGCCCACCCCTGATTTAAACGATTTTAATATTAGCCTATTTTTAACTGTAATAAAATACAAATAACAATGTTTTTCGAAACGAATGTCTATGCCAACTAGGATTTTTTTCCTTTAGAATATCAATAACGATTTGTATTATTATTATCAAAATGTTCACAAATTGTACAAAAGTAAAAAAAAATATATAATTATAATATATTAAATTATAATTGCAAATAAACAAATAAAGTTGTTCAGGTAAACCAGGTGAACTTGAAATTGAAATATACGAAGATAGGGATATGTATATGTCTATGTGTACTAATTGTGTACGCTTCTTTAAGTGTCTATATTAATAATTTTATCTCCTAGAAATGAAAAGTTCTTTTGTCTGTTATTTTCATTGTTGGTGCATTTTGTTAATATTTATAAGACCTATTAAATAATAATGTCGCCCTTCTTAATTCTGTAGCATTTGTTATTCATTGATAGCTTATATATTAGTATTGATTAATAGTAAGTTATAGTTGTAAATGTCGTTTCATTTTGGTTGATAATATATTGTTTATATTCTTTCAACAGGTTACTTTGAATCGATTGGTTTCTTACTACTAAGTAGGTCTAGGCCTACAGTGTACATTGCGCAATATTTCTACATTTTTCAACTAGATCTTCTACACTACATGCAACTCTAGTTATGAACATAGCCCACTTTTTTCAATCCGGACTATTAACCCACACTTTCGTCATAGTAAAAAAAAAAAAGTAAAAGGTGCAATTTATTTTGACAATTTTTCATTATCTGTATATATATTCCTCAAAGTAAGAGGTCAAACGAGCAACAAGTAATTGGAAAGATCCCATGGCGCACGCACGCGGTGTGAATAGAAATTGGTGCATCCCAATCCGCACTATTTTGTGAATGAAAGTGGTGTTTATATAGTTATTTCTTTATCTCAGATTATTGTCATAATATTAAAAGTATTTCCACATTATTGTGTCGTTAGACTATTGAAACTAGAACAACAACAATACACAGATAGAGTATACTCTCAGGTTTCACTTTAGAAAGTACTTTAATTACGCACATTCGTTCATTAGACATGATTACGAAAGATAACTCATCTCTCTATTCCTAGATCTAGATTTAGATCTAAAACTTGGATTCAACTCTAAGAAGATTATAGAACTTCTCTTCTCAAGCATAGTTTTATGCTTTAGCACATGAACATACTAATTATAGTCCATTTAATCAAATTAACATTCAAATTTGTTTTTCTAAAGCATTGTTGCATAAGTGCAGCTATATTCTTAATATCGCGTAAATTAAGGTCAATTAGCCCTTTTTTTTTAGCTTCATTCATAGTATTTTTCATTCATGAATTCACGCATTCACTTTACTTATAACAAGCAAATGGGAAGATCCCATGGCGCAGCATGATGTGAATGGGAAATAATATATCCAAATCCGCACTATTTTCATTCACAAAATGAATTTTTTTTAGTTTAAAACGATTTTAATAATGTCCGGAAATTTTCAGGACTTTTTCGACCGGCGGCATAGCATTTAATAACATTTCAGGAGATTTTCAGAGGGGTTCCTGGTAAATCAAGAGGCCGCGGGAAATCTGTTATATGTTATAAAATGGTTCAATTTAATAATTTATACACCTAAAATTTAGCACGGGTCCAAAGAAAGTGCGATACCCACTGTGGTCGCACATGTTGCAGTGCCTAAGGCCTGCCTTGGAAAATAGCGGCGTATGATATGCCGCCGGTCGACTAGTTCTATTAAAAGGTGAAATTTCGAAAATAGGCCTAAACTCGTGCTGCGTGACAATTTTTTTAAAATAAAACTTCAGAAAGTTTGCTTCATTAATTATTGAACTTTATTACTGAACTCTTTTTTACTAGTCGTTTAATTATCTATGGGAGTCAGGAAAATAAAAATATTTTTATTTTTCTTATAACTGAGTTTCTGTAATTTTCTTCTTGCATATGACCCCCCCCACACACACACACATACACAAAGAGGTAAGATTCAGTTTTACTGTATTATTTGAAGAAAGGGGAATTTTTTTTTAATTTGGCTTTTATCGAACGGAACAAGATTTCTATATGATACCTATGCCAGGTAAAATTAGAGGAGGAGTGCTAAAGACCTTACATCCCTACACAAAAAGGTACCCTTAATGACTTCCAAAAAAAAAAAAAATTGGCGTATCTAGGGTGGGGAAGGAGGGGGGCGAATTTGAAAATCTCCACGGGTCCATATTTGAGGGGTGCACCAAATGAGTGAAATTTTTTTACATTAAAAACTAAATGTTACGCAAAAAGCAGAGGCCCCCAAAGAGGTCAAGCCCCCCGGGCCCCCAAACGATGGAAAATTCCTATCTACGCCCCTGCTTCCAAAGTAAGCTCATATCTACATCTGCCTTCTACCCTTTAGTTTCTTTTATACAAACGGACTTCACAAAATGTCTGCGTTCTCGATAGGAGAACCTGGTAATAGCTTTTAAGTGGGAATTTCCCTTAACTATCGGATTAGTTGTGTGTGTAACACAGGGGTCTCAAACACGCGGCCCGCGGGCCGCATGCGGCCCGCCAAACTATTTTGTGCGGCCCGCGACCACGTCAGTGAATTTTAAAAAATTAGATAAAATTTACAATGACCACATATAGGCCGTGAAATGATTTACAACTACGCAAATCAGTAAATGAGGTAAATGAGATGAAACTGTCGCACACCGAACGCTTAGGCTTTCAATAGAAGCTAGTTGAACGGTGGCCTGATCCTAACCGCTGGTTCTTTTGCAGTCATACATTGTATTCTGTACCAAGAAGCACTCGGTGGCAAAAGTCTACAAATGAAGAACTTGATTTTTAGCTGATTTAGAAACGTAATACGGAGAGTTGCTGTATCATATGAAGGTCAAGATGGTTGAGTCGTGGAAAAGTGCTGCAGAATGTTTTTGAACTGGAAATGGCATCGTTCATGGCAATGAAAGACAGAGACATACCTCAGCTCAGTGACCCAATGTTTTTGTCGGATCTTGCTCTTTTACTGACATCACGCAACATCTCAATGCGCTCAATTCGCAACTACAGGGCACAAAGCAGCTGATAACCGTGATGTTTGATAGCATCAAATCATTCAGATGCAAGCTGACTTTGTTGGCCACTCATCTGGCAGATGGAAACCTGGCTCATTTCTTTTTTCTACAGAGCATAACGGTTGAACCACAGCGCCTGGAAAATTACGTAGACATCCTCTCCAGACTACTGAAGGATTTTGAATACCGGTTTCAGCAATTCACTGCTCTCGAACCACAGTTTTTCCTTGTTGCCACTCCGTTCGCAGTTGACTTGAAAAAAGTTCCAGATGAAGTCCAGATGGAACTACTGGACCTGCAGTGTGACACTGTTCTGAAGCAAAAATACAAAAATACACTGATGTTGGTGTTCCAAATTTCTACCAGTTTCTTCCCAGAGAGGTTTCCAAAATTATTCTGCGCAGCTGCTAGAAATATAGCGATGTTTAGAAATACATACGTTTGCGAACAGTTTTTCTCCTGAATGAAGGTCAACCAAACAACATTACTATCAAGACTGACTAATGAGCATCTGAGATCAACCTTGCGCATGCCACTACACCCGACTTCAGGCCTAATGTTAATGGTCTGGTCTTATTTAATACAGACGTTACTTCAAAAAAGAAGATGATTACGTCCTACGCGTCATGCATTCATGGTCTCTGTCAAACGCTCTCAGCTTAGTGGACAGAAACATGAGTGGACGTCTGCAGTAGGACAGTAAATAATTTTTTTTATTTTTTTTTTTGGAAACTACAGTTACTGCTTTTCTTTTTATTAGTGACAGAGACAACGTCAACTTAATTTAGTAAAATTAACTGCCTGTGCATGTAATAAACTTCACTAAATGTAACTAATGATAATAAAAAAAACTTTATTTGAGCATTGACAGAAGTGTTCGTAAAATTTAAGGAAAAAACATTCTCTTTTCGTGGTGCGGCCCGCTGACTGGTTGTTACTTTCCAGTGCGGCCCTCATGCTGATATGAGTTTGAGACCCCTGGTGTAACATGTGTCTATTTATAGATGTCAACTTTGGCTGACTATAGAATCAAAGATAGACCTTGTTGGACTCAAAAATCTCTGATTCGATAATGCTACATTATGTGCCCTGTATATCGAAATTTAATTGAGTTTACCTTTAACACTTCTGTAACTTATAGTGTGATTTTTTTATCCTGACCCTTAAATCCGTAATCATCTAAATCTGTTAAGCGGTTTGGGCGTCAATCAATCTGAATATGACCAAGTGATTTTTATTTTTTTTATATATGTTTATTTATCTTTATTATTGTGGAACACGGAGCATGAGCTTCGTTGTGCTAAATGTGAATATGGTCTCTGTTTCAGTTCGACTGCTAAATGAAAAAAACAAGAGTACAAAGTGAGTTTGTGTGATACACAAACACAGAGGCGGCCCCCGTAGGAGTCGGATCCCTGTCAGATCCGCCTATTAGCAAGATGTTTCGGATGTTCCTACTAAGTTGAAAATAATTAACTTCTCGCTGGACGACGGAGGATGGCAGCGAGCAGGGTATAAACCTGCCTTATCTTGTTCTTTCTTCAAATACAAAACTTAATAAAATACTCAGAAAGACACAAAGATAAAGGCACATTCCTCGTCCCGTATGCTTATCGAATCCTGTAAAATAGTGTCAAATCTTCTTCTTCTTCTTCTTCGTTCTCATTGTTATGTTGGAGGGTTCAGATCACTACACCAATGTCTGAGATGAACTGCGCAGTGGTTTCCAAGTCAGGGAGCTCTCCATATAGTTTTCTTTCTATTGGGGTGTTTTGCGGCCAGTGTCTTAGACGGGCCTCTTGGTAAAGAGCGCAGTCTTGGAGGACATGGTCGGCATTCTCTGATGACACTCCACATGGGCAGATATCACTGGTTCCAATTTTGAGCTTCCGGTACATGTGTTGTCGCATTCTGTTGTGTCCGGTCCTAAGTCGAAAGATTACACGTTGATCTTGTCGGGATAGCTTATAGTAAGCATCATCTTTCTTGTGATTTGGATGTGAGCTTGTCCATTTCTCATTTATTTTATTTATAATTAATTTTTAATCAAATGACGCCTCACTTTCAAGGTAAGTTGATAACCGTCTGGCCAGTAGCGCCTTTGGACGCCTTCATGCGGGAGTTTGGAAGAAAAAATCGCTCCGCCTGCCTACATAAATTAATGTCTACCAGGCGGTGGTTCTCTCAACCCTTCTATATGGCTCTGAGACATGGACACTATATAAAAAACAGCTAAGACTTCTTGAGCGCTTTCACCAAAGATGCTTGCTCTCCATCATGGACATACGATGACAGGACCGCACTATAAAAAGCGATGTTCAAATCTGTGCAAACGCTCTTTCTTCCCTAGTGCCATTAGAGCATGGAAAGGGTTGCCTGGGCTAGCTAGGAAAACCAGTGACTTGGCAGAATTTAGGTCATATGCATGACTGAATGCATGACGCGTGGAACGTAATCATCTTTTTTTTTTTTAAATAACGTCTGTATCATATAAGATGTTTATTCGTATTTTGTATGCATATAAAATTTACATTAAAATTACAAATTAAAATATATAAAATGCTAACAATTGACCAGTTAATTAATTTATTTACAATCTAGATCTATATCTGTTTACTTATTCCTATTTTCCACAAATGTAACATTAGTGTTTAGCTGCAATATTGTACACGTAGACATAAATAAATATAGACTGGAAAAAGGAAGAAACTTCATGTAACTTGAAAATATTGTAATAACTTCTAAAGTAGGCAACTCAACGAACAGATAAGAGGCAATAATACATGATGTATTTATAATAAGTCACAAGAACTAATGAGTCTAATGTCTTAAGTTCTTAGAGTCCTACTTGCTACTTCCTACCATAACACTGAACAGACCACTGACACACTTCCCTAGTGTCATTCCATGTCCCCCAAAACAGTTCCACATTATAACGCAGGACCGAACCTAGCCACAGACGGTTTAGACTTTCCTAACTTTAGCTGGATCCACCACAGTCCTTCTTTATGTCTCTCGTTCACTAGTGCGATTGGGCGCACCACAAGCACTGGTGTAAGGCAGGGTTACAACAATATGTATAGATCTATCTATTGAATTCGGATATCCGAATTATGAAAAATTTAAAAATTGCATGATCTTCAGTCCTAGAGATTAAACAAAATTTATAGACATAAAATAAAGTACACACAATTGCAATTCACAAATTTTTGTTTCATAAAACTCTCTTATTGGCCAGTCTATATTTATTTATGTCTATGATTGTACATTTGTAAGTCAGTGAGAATATAGATCTAGGTCTGTGGCTGAATATGTGTGCACTGTAGAAAAAAATCTGGTCATATACTTTTTTGTACATCCGCTTCATGACCTACATAAACAGAAGAGATTGTTTGTGATTTCGTGGATGTAAATAGACTTTCTTTCAATGGTAGACTTTTAATAGACATTAGATCCAAATCTTAGATCTAGACTACAATATAGGTTTATCTTATATTTTACAGACGATCCTTCAAAAGGAAAGATATTTCTAGATTCATATACGCCGTACGCGTGTCCATGTCTTTCTTTTTTCTAGAATTCTAGTCAAAATTTAAAATATTTAAATAAGTCATCATGATCATGAATGATCATGACATGACAATACACAATCATCAATGATCATGGATGATGATCATGAATTCACGATTTAATTTAATGATTATCCTTATGACACTTATGTCTATGTAGATCTAATGATTATTTCAAAATTTCATGATCATCATCATGCCATGGCAATCATGCATGTTCAAGAATGTTGATTACAATGATTGTTTCATTCATTAAAATGATTCATGTTTGTTGAAATTGTTGTTTACAATATTTACATTAGCCTGATTAGGTATAACCGAATATTAAAATATAATATAAATATTATATATATTAATATTATTATAAAAAAAATATAGATCTATATAAACATCTAGAGGTAATGTATCATTTTAGAGGCGTGTTCGCCATTTTGAAAAAGGTACAACAACAAACCAGATCAATATACCTCTCAAAATTGTTAATAAAAGTACTCCTGAGGCTTTAAAATTTAAATCCATTTGTGCATAAACTTAATGACTTAATTTAAGTTTGAGAGATATCAATATAACATTTGAACAAGATCTAACAAGTTTGCAAAGTTAAAAGTAAAGTTTTTTTGAAGTCTCAGTGAGTGAGTCTGTAGCTCTGTGCAGTGTGTTACAAACGAACTTTACTTTTAACTTTGCAAACTTACCTGAATTTTAGCTCTCAAAGTTAAATTTATACACACAAATGGATTTAAAACATCATTAGTACTTTTATTAACAATTTTGAGAGGTATATTATATTCATCTGGTTTGTTGTTGTACCTATTTTCAAAATGGCGAACACGCCTCTAAAATGATTACCCTATCTAGATTCTAGATATAATAATAATCTCTAGATTCTACTATACTGTCTATACTACTATACAATATTTAATTAACATTAAAAAAATGATTATTAAAATTAATATTAATCATTATGATTCTTTTAAGAAATTATCATCATGTAATGATCTATTATTGAATTTATTGTTATCAATAACTCATAAATGTTAAGTCTGATAAGACTAAACCAAACATATCCATCCCCATCACAACAAAAGGAAATACATAAATCTAATAAGAAAATAAATCTGAAAGTAGTGCAGGAAATGAATAAATATTAAATTCCAGTTATCTACAGTGTAGACGTATACTGAGTAATACTGTAGTAGTGTAGTCATTGTCTATATTAGTCTAGATTCTGTTAGAGTTAGGGACTTAGTCAGCAATTACATTTAGTAATAGAACAAGGGCGACAAGGCTATTTTATTTTTTTTATGCCTGACAATTTGCTATGAGTAGTATGAGTATGATCCTTTCACTTGTCTTGACCAGTTCGAAAGGGAGGGAGAAAGAAAGAGGTTTTGAGAGAATGTAACTGTGATATGAAGAGAAAAAAAAACATTGCAGGGCTTCAATTCAAACTTGTGGGATCAATTGTATGCCAGCAAAATGTTAATATATATATATGTAGGAAATTGAAAATTTTATTGTGAACTGGTACCACTGGTAAAAGTTTGAGAAAAAATGCTCTAGTGTGTAGGAAAATGCAATAGACATCCATAAAGATAACAACAACTGAGCTAGACAGGTCTTAGAGTGGAACCAACAGGGAAGAAAACATAGAGGAAGACCAAAAAGGACATAGCGACGCAGTATACTAAGAGTGTGACAAAAATAGGGGGGGGGGGACAGAATGCTTAGCTCTGTTTCATTTTTAAGAAATGTGAGTTGGTTGTTGATCCATTGTAAATGGATGTTGCTTTACATTGCAGTATAACAGTGATGAGGCCCTTTAATTAAAAACGCTTTCAAAAAAGAAAAGAAAAGGTCATCAGAACATTACAATGCATTTTGATGGTTTCATATAAAGATACTTAAATTTCTAGTTGTTTTTACATATGATTAATCTGTAAACTGTTTTCATAACTGTGTACATTAAATAATTCATTACATAAGCTGTTAAATAAATATAGCTGAAGTCATTAGCTGAGACTGTTTGATTACTTTGGTCAGCATTATCTTATTGCTTTGTTTAATTCCTTTAAATTCTTAGTATTAAGTTTAGTCTATAAATTTTTTGTTTATATATATATATATATACTTTTTGCTTTACATTTTTTAGTCTTTTTTTATGTTTCTAATTTAGATGTAATAGTTTGTAAAGAAAAGGATTCTTTAATAAAAATTATTTATATATATATTAATACCACATTTTCTCTTACTATGAAGGTAATTGCTTTTTAAGTTGTGTATAAAAATTTCGATTTAAGAATGTTACCTGTAACAAATAAAAACTGTAACAACAAAAATTTTGTAAGTATTTTTTAAACCTATGAAGTTATTCCTTATACCTCTATGTTTCATGTTACTTTAGTTTCTTATATATATATATCTCATTGGTATTTGTTAAAAATAATCAAAAAATTTATTTTAATGTTACTTTCCTTTGCTGTGTTTATAAGATTTCATTTTCTTTTTTCTCGCTTTATGTTCTTATGTTTTATCCTTTACTTTTGAAATAGCTATTTCTTATCTAAAAGCTTGTACTTCACCTGATCATAAACTAAGTTAAAGGAAAGATAACTTTTCATCCCTGATACCTTGGTGTTCACTGCACCTACAGACCTGAGGGGTTCTTCTTTGTGTGTTCATAGCCAAGGCCAGGTTTATTTTGCAGGTGTTTGCTTGGCAGAAGAATTAGTATTTAGGCCTAAGAGAAACAAATTGTCTTTTAAAACATGACAGGGGCATCCCCTGGCTGTAATCTTGCTCATGTACACAACAAAACATTTTGAGTACTTGTTAGATGCACTGGGATTTTAGAACACGCTAGTCTTGTATAGTATAGTTCTTTCTGTTATTTACGTAAAAAAAGGATATTGTCTCTAATAAGAGTCTTGTTAATAGAAATGTTTGAAGAATCTTGAAGGTTGTATATAGTGTACGATTTGATGAAGTAGTTTGATGTAAGTAGTTTTACAAGTTTCCTGTAGAATACTGTAGATGAACATTGAGGCTATTTAATGTTGCTTTTTTTTTAAATTGTTTATGCCTGTGCTGCCCTTTTTAGTGGCCCACATAAGGGTAAAAGCTGCTATCAGGTTTGTGCAAAATGTCTGTCACACTCAGATCTCAAAAATTAGAAGAGATGGCTTGGAAAGTTTAGGTACAACAGCTACTTTTGGTTTTTTAAAAGCAAACCCTTTAGTTTATAAAATTAATTATGCAAGCTATTTTTTCATAAAAATACACTAATTCTAAAACAATACATGCATACAAAAATATAAGGGAGATTATGTTACAATATGTTAACACACAAAAATAATGTTTTGTGTATTTTCAGTGTATAACTAGTCACGTCAAATATATTTAAAATATACAAGAAATGTTCATAACAAATATAAATATTAGTTAACTGTGTTTTTTCTGATCAACTAGCTGCTAAAATTAAAAGATAACATTCATGTTTGTTTATAATTAAAGGCTAAGAATGCACTTTGTAATGTAAACATGGATGCAAGATCGCCGGCTATAGCCGGCATGCCGGCAAAATCAAAGTAAAAAAAAAGCTTGCCGCAAACGCCAGTCCGACCAATTGCCGGCTTGGTATCGGACTTTTTTTTTCACTTGCGATAACGTTTTGGTCTTTCAAACTGACAAATGAATAAGTCGAATTCAAAGAAAGACTGGAAGTTACATTTCTTAAGTTACGGCGCATGCGCTTGTTTCCGTACTTTCACTTTATATTAAAAACGTAAACATAAGTTAAAAACAAATCCTTTAGGCGCCGGCATGCGACGCGTAAGTTAGTAAGTAGATCTAATTCTAGTAAGTTTGATCTGCCGGCATAACATCTTCTAAAAAAAATGAAACCAGACCGAATGTGTAGGCTACACCCCTCGGGCCCTCCCTCACCTAAAATCTTCTTGTAACAGTAAGAGTGACTTCACGTGGAAAGTCCGTAAATCATCTATGCTAGTAGACAATAGTAGCATACCGGTATCTTATTACTACTATCTAGAGTTAGATCTAGTGAATATAATTTGCACTTATAACCTGAGAGCATCGTGAATTTTAGTCAATTTAATGATCTCGATACATCTAACGTCTAGATTACTCTAGAAATACGATAGATTCTACAATATTCTACATTTATCATATTTATGCTAAATTTCTAGAATCTAGTGACGATAATTTGCGCACAGCCGTGAAAAGTCCGCAAATTTAAGAGCCTTAGATCTATAATAGAATCTAGATTTTGATTTACGGCAGAGTCAGTGAAAATAATTCGCACACAGCCGCGATAAAGTCCGCGAATTTAGTGACTTAGATCTAGACTC
>JADKLZ010003886.1:16664410-16697433 GCA_021533235.1 Biomphalaria straminea
GCACAGCCGCGATAAAGTCCGCGAATTTAGTGACTTAGATCTAGACTTTAGATTTACGCTAAATCACTAGAATCTAGTAAGATAATTACTAACCCAGTGAAGCCGTGAAAAGTCCGTGAATTTTAGTGATTTAGAAGTAGATTCTATAGTCATAGAGTCTATTATCCTATACTCTTAAGCGAGCAATTCTTGTATATTTATTTATTTATTTATTTATTTATTTATAAATTTTATTTCGAAAACGGCTCTAACGATTTTCTTTAAAATTTCAAGGTATGTTCGTATTAGTGAGAAAAAAATTCTGAACTCATTGGCCACATCGGGAAAACTCGAGTTCGACCGTTATTTCGAAATGAAAATGTCTCAATTTAATTTTGGTCAGAATACTTTATGAATGAAATGGAAAATTTATGAATGAAAGTTTTCCATGACGTGAACGGGAAAAACGTTGCTTACGTCACTATGCTTACCTTACTACAATGCAAACAAGAACGAATTTTAAAGTATCAATGGACCTAATTAAACATTTGCGCACCATCTTATTGAAGATTGATTTATTATAGAACTATGGAAGGAAAGTAATGAAATTAAATGTACCGATGTATGATTAGTTATTGCGTTTTAAGTGCTTAATAAATTGTTTACACTTTAATTGCGTAGAGCGGTGTAGATTTCTCATTAATCTTCGGATTTGATGTCAAGCCTTATTATAATTATAATTTTGCTGGTAAAATTATGACCATGTGTTCATGCTTCAGTGTCTAATGTCCCGTACCAAAACAAAGGAAATGGTGATTACACAGCTGCTCTACTGCTCCTTACTTTCTCACACTGAACAAGATATCTAAACTTGGGGTTACCGTTAGGGCGTGGTGACGAAAGGCCCAGGAGATATATGAATGGAGGGATGTGTAAGAGCAGGCCATATCTTTCCATGGGCTGTAGCACCAGTAGCAGTAGTATATTACCTTTCTTAGTTATAAATTATTTAACCGAGCAAGGCTCGGCCACCTGAAATTAGATTCTAAATCTAAGAGATTCAGTGAAGATAATTTGCACACAGCCGTGAAAAGTTAGTGAATTTTAGTGACTTAGATGAAGTGTCTAGATCTACTGTAGATTTAATGAAAATATTTCACACACAGCTGTAAAAAGTCTATAAAATAAAAGTTATTTTTTCGGTCATTAAAGCAAGGGTGACTACACAGATCTAGTTAAAAAAGAAATTCTGCTTGAAAAAAAAAAAACAGCAAATAGGTCTACTGCCCCTGCCCTCACTCACATCAAAAGCCATTGTTTAGTAAGCAAGTGTGAATTAAACATATAAATAGGCCTGTACATTACAGGCTCTGTTTATGAGGAGGATTTAAGTTCAGTTAACACAAGAATAAAACATTACCTCAAATGCCCACCATGACTCTATTAGTATCTATGACACAAACGAACGAACGGGACACGGACACACATAATATATGCAATATCATATAGTTCATCCTTTAAAAGAAAACCTCTTAAAATCTCCTAAAATTTTGTCATGGAAAAGTGATACTAACCCTGTATATATATATATATACTTTATTTATGTCGTGAAGATATAAGAGGCGTCAGGCTTGCAGGTTTTTTAGGGTTGCCGACCCCCCCTTGCAGGCAAAATGGGGTTCCGTTGCTTGCATCCATGTGTCAATATTGCACACATTTTTAAAAATGGTCTTCTTATTCAGTGATTTTCATGATGAACAAGGGAAAGAAATTGTAATTGACTGAAGTGTTGGTATCAGCTAAATTAGTTCCCTTTGTAGGTCGTCATCTGAGTCTTAGCGAACCTGATTAATAGGATGAATCTATAGAAACAATTGATAATTATACAATTTTCCTGTTACCTGTTACCTATCCCTTAGTCTGGTGGACCGTTGGGGCACCAAGCCAGACTTGAAGACCATCTTTCTCCAATCCTCTCTATCCTTTGCCCTGTTTAAAATCTCATTAAATGGTAGGCCTGTCCATTCTTGATGTTATCTTCCCACCGCTTTCTCTGTCTGCCTCTTCTTCTTTTTCCTGGTACTGTTCCCTGGAGGAAGGTCTTTGCGAGTCCCGAAGATCTTGTTACATGGCCATACATTTTAAGCTTTCGTTTCTTCACAGTAGTTAGCAAGTCATCATGGGGTCCGATCGCTGCAGTAACCCTGTCTCTAATCTCTTGATTTGTGATGCAGTCTTTAAATGCGATGCCTAGGATCCTTCTGTAGCATCTCATTTCCATTGCTAGGATCCTCCTCTCTAGCTCTGCAGTCAGCGTCCAAGACTCACAAGCATATAGAAATGTGTCCATGACCAGGGAGCGCATCAGTCTGATTTTGGTGCCGAGGGCTAAGCCTTTGTCTTTCCATATTAACTTAAGTTTAGAAAGGGCTGCTGTGGACTGTGCTATTCGGACCATTAGTTCGGGCTTTGTTCCCTCATCCGAGACAATAGCTCCGAGGTATTTAAAGCTGCTAACGCTAGTTAGCTTATTTTCACCTCCAATACTGATGGCCTTTGTAAAGCCCTGTTGGCTATTGGTCATAATTTGGGATTTTTCTCCATTGATTTACATGCCATAAGCTGCTGAAGTCTTGTCAATGCGCATCACTAGGTCGGCTAGTTCGTCTTCTGTCCCTGCTAGGCCATCAATGTCATCTGCGAAGCGCAAGTTTGTAACTTTTCTTCCTCCGATGCTTACAGTACCTTCTAATCCTTCGAGAGCATCTTCCTTTATTCTTTCAAGGAAGATATTAAAGAGTGTTGGTGAAAGGAGGCAGCCTTGTCTTACTCCAACTGTGGTTTTGAACCATTCCCCAATATTGTTATTGAAGTACACCGCACTGGTGGCATCCTTGTATTGGTTCTGGATAACTTTGATTATGTTTGCATTTATGTTATATTTTTCCATTGTCGCCCAGAGTGCCCCGTGCCATACTCGATCAAAAGCTTTCTTGAAATCAATAAAGACATGGAAAAGCTTCTCTTGGTGTTGGAGATATTTTTCACAGAGTATTCTGAGGTTTAGGATTTGCTCTGTTGTGCTGCGACCGTGTCTAAAACCCACCTGTTATTCGGCTATGATTTTGTCTGCTATCGGTTTTAGTCGGTTTAATATAGTTTTTAACAGCACTTTACTGGGATGGCTTATGAGGCTGATGGTGCGATAGTTTTGACATAGTTGTAAATTGCCTTTCTTTGGAAGAGTGATGATGAGGGACTGGGTCCAGGGTTTGGGCCATTCTCCTGATTGCCAGATCTTATTGCAAAAAATCGCATATATCCAAATGGCACAGTCCTAATGGAGAACACCACAACCAGATCAACTATATCATGGTGCAACAGCATTTTAAGACAAGCATCCATACAGCCAAAACAAGAAGTTTTCCTGGAGTTGACATTGGAAGCGACCATGACCTTGTTATGATGACCTTCAAACTACACCTAAAAAAGGTAACAAAACAAGGACCTACCAGGATAAAATTTGACCTGGACAAGCTGAAAGACCCCAAAGTAGCCACCATATTTGAGGCACAAATAAGAGGACGCTTTTCAGCCCTCTATATCTTGGACCCCAATGACCAGGATATCAACACACAAGTTAATATGCTAAACACAGCAGTCACAGAAACAGCCCAGGAAATACTAGGGAAGCTCCGCCCGCCCAAAAAAACCCTGGGTAACAGAGGATATACTCCAACTCTGTGACAAGAGACAGGAGCTCAAAGGGAAAAAGTTGTCTCACCCAAAATATGACCTTGAATACAAAAACGTCAACAAACGGATCAGAAAGGGAATGAAAGAAGCGAAGGAAAAGTGGATAGAGAATAAATGCAAAGAAATTGAATGGGGACTTAACAGGAATGACAGTAAAAAAGCGTACCAACTAGTGAAGGGCCTCACTACCTCAAAGCATGGAAGAACCAACATGATACAAGACAAAAACAATAGGTGCCTAACTGAGGAAAAAGAAGGATGGAATACTGTTCAGAACTGTATAACTTCGAAATCTCAGGAGATACAAAGATGCTAAATGTCCCGGCAGTTTCCAACATGGACGACTATCCGATTCTTCGCTCGGAAGTAGCAGCAGTAAAAGCCCTGAAAAGGGGAAAATCGGCCGGAGTTGACAACATTCCTGGTGAACTTCTACAAGCGTGAGGAGAAACCATCATAAACGCACTCTAAAATACAATTTTCCATGTTCATTTAATAAGCTTTCCAGTAGCAGATTGGTTACTGTGTTGGCTTGAGAAGGCGCCATGAGTTTGAATTCAAGTTGTTCTCCTTTTTTTATTTTTATAAATCCTATTTTATTGTTAGTCTACATCTATAACAAATTCAATTACATGACCAATCCAAACTAATTGATACAAATATACTTACTAGAAGCTTTGAGGCATTGTTTTTTGTTTTTAAGTTTTTTTTATATATATATATTTTTTGGCTTTTTTTTAATTACCAGTTTTTATAAGTATTTTGTTTAATTTTAGTTCAAACATTTACATAATCTTAGGAATTATTGTGCAATATGTTACAGATTTTAAAGAATTTTCTAGTTTATTATAGATACACTTGCATATTCTTCTTGTGAAAATGACCAATAAAAATTGGCATCCTCTTTTAGAGAAATAGGTTACACGAAGCATTACTGAAACATATATTTTTAGCTGGGTAATTTAATTTAGTCAATTTTTCATGAATATATTTCAATAGGTTGATAAACATTGTATTTAAAACAGTGTTGACTTATTCAAGTTATTTTTTTTTTCTAGGAACTAGATTTGCAATGAAGTCTATGTGAGGATGGGAGCATGCTATTCTAAACATATTGAATCTCATGAACACAGACCTACTAAATTACCTAGTTCCAAGCGGAAAAGAAAAAATGTTGCTGATAATACTTCTCCAGAGACTGCCCTTTTAAGCACTGAAGATTGCAATTTAGAAAGTGTTGTTCACTTGCAAAAAGAAATATTGCCACCTGACAAATTGAATTCAAATTATGTTCCTTCAAGGTCATCCACCCCTGAATTGACTCCCAATATTACTGTCAATAATAAAAAAGGTGATGGGGGCGTCGCACCATCTGACAGTGGGATTGAGAGCATCGGCATTGCTCCCGAAGAGATCCAAGAACCTGTGGCTTCAAACACTGACCATGATGAACTTACCAAGAAATTGGAGCGACTGAGTCGTGGCTCGTGCGCCAGATGTGGAAATTTTAAACTAGATGATTCAGCCTTTACTGCATTGTTAGCTGACACGTATTGTTCCTGTGGACCACGACTGGCTGGTAGGTCAAACATAAACCCACATTGTAAAACACATGGTCAGAAAAAACAGATATATGCTGATGGCAATGAATGCCGGATGTCAAACCTGAAAAAAACTGCTGATGTTCAAAATGCTAAAAGTGTTAGAATCTCAGTACAGTCAGCAGGCCCTTTGTCATCTGCTGTAAATGAGACTGATCTTTTTTTAGACTCCAATGATTTCTTTCAGGCTCCTCTGGCTCATTTTGATTCTTTGGACATCATTGACCACATGTCACAAAGCAAACAGAAACGAAGAAGTTTGCTGAGTGAAATTTTAAATATAACAGATTCCATTTGCCGATGTGACTTTTACTCAAATGAATATTATTGCTCTGAAGATAAACATTATGGTGTTGGTATGCCAGAAGAATCTCATTCTCCTTTGAACGACTCCTCGCTGGTCTCAGGTGGTCAAACTTCATCACAGTCACACATGAACTGCTACAGTCCTTTAGATCCAAATGACCAATACAGTAAATGCCAAGTGGAGTCGCTTCAAGAAGTTATCTCGACCAGCAAAAAAAGTGCCAGCTTGCCAAAAAATGTTTCATTTGCAGCCCAGAATTCCATAGAAAAGGAAATATCTTTTAAACCTAGAATGTCAGAAGAATGTTGTATATCACAGGAAGCTTGTGCATTAGAGGCATCATCTGGAATTTTAACTCATAACAGCACTTCTGATCCATTATTGAGTAAACTCTCAGAAAAAGGTAATAAGTAGTATAAGTTAACACCATAATAAAGTTATTTTACTGATTAAAATAGAAACATAACAATAGTCTAAAAATTCTGTATTGAGACCATTTATCTAAAATCCATATATGAATCTTCATATATATATATATTAATGAATGTCTCTTTGTGTATAATATCTATATACATTGTAGGTAACCACAAACGAACATTGTCATTAAACAGTCAAGGTGCACTCTTAAGTGATTCTAGCAGTGAAGTTCTCAACAATTTGGCAGAGGAAGATTTGGTGAGTCTAGATCTGGATAGTGTGGCTTCACTTTCACATAACAGCCTCAAGTAAGTTGACATGTAATCAGTTGATACTTTGCCAAGATTTAAAGAAGAAAGAATGAAGGGAAAGTGTGTTTATAATTTGATTTGTTTGGTTTTAATATTTCAGTTTTTAACTATGATATTAACGTACTTAAAAAACTTTGTTATTTATGACCTTTTTTTAATGTATACATTTTTCAATATACATTGTTTCTTTTAACACTTTTTTTTTTTAATTATGAACACGTTATATTTAAAAGCTAAGTCCCTGAATAAAATGCATGAGATTTTATCGACACATGAAATGCATATAAGATGTTTTTCTCTTTTGAAGTAATGTCTGTAATTTATAAGATAAAGATATTTACAAATAATAATTTTATTTTCTATTTAAATAGAGTTCACAAAAATGTTTTGTGTTTGTCCATTGACATAGGTATCTTATTGACAGCTCTGAAGACCTGGCTTCATCAACCCAAAGTGTGGACAAAATGATGTTCGAGGGTGTGGACTATCTATTGATTCCTCAAAACATCTATCACCAGATTCAATCTGATCTTGGAAATCTTAAACAGCAGCTGCTTAACCTTTCCACTTTAATCCAAGAGGTTAGTCACACAAATATTAACTCATTTTATTACATTACAAATATTATCAATGTGATTACACCAATGTACATTTTAAATAGTGTCCTTTTTTTTCCCCACAGGACAGTGAAGACCAATGATGTCATCGTTGTTGACAGAGCTTGTTATTACATGATCACAGACTGTTCAGTTATTTGGCATAAACACACTCTGAACAAACTGTTGATTGGTGTGTGTTTTTCTGAATTACTAAAAAAATAAATGAATGTTTGAATATATGTGCCTACTAATTGGTCTGCAAGTAAAATTAGCTTATTATTATTCTAGATGCAAAATATTATGTAAAAAGAATTCAGATTTTTTTAACATATTAAGAATTTTTTAGCACTTTGAAATTCTAAATGTTAAAATATCTGATATAATTTTAAAGGCAATTACAGTAGATTTAATCGGAAATTGCTGTCATAATATTGTCATATAGACTACTATTGGATTTTTTTTCATCTCATGTGAAAGGCTTAATTCTGCTTCTTTAAAACACGTTTATTTAAGTCAAAATCTTTTTATTTTTGCAGATTAAAATCACAAATGACTATTGTTTCCATTCAAAATAGTGTTTTTGTACTTATTATTTTAGTTGATAAACGTTTTAATTTTTGGGTATATTATTGTGCTTATAAAGAATAAGATTTGCTAGACTTTGTACATAATTTTTTAGGTAGGTCAACTTTTAGTAAGGGAATCAATTAATTTGAATGAGTATTTCACTACTAACCTTGATACCTTTTAGATCTTGTTGATGATAGACCTTTTTTTTTAATCAAAAGTCTTCCGCTTTTTAAAGTAAGAAAATTAGTACGGTTAGCACTTGATCTGTGTTCATTGCTTCCTACATTACATGGTTAACCAATTTGTTTGTAATACTATTGTATTTGCATCAATAAGTTTAACAAATTGATTTTGGAAGTATTGAAACATAGAACGTACCCAAGACTATTTGGTCGATTTAAGCCTTAGTAGGTGAAAAAAGGAAATGGATAATATAACAACAAATAACTATCTAGAAAAAAAATTTATAACTTGATGGTGATTTGTCCTTAGTCATAACTCCCACGCTTCAAAAAAAAAATGCCAGAGATCTAAATTTGCATTGTTAATTTTGTTAGCTTATCCACCCACACAAACTTAAGGTTGTTCTTTTTTTGTTTGTTATTAAGAAAAGTATGTATTTGCTGTTACTCCTATATTTGAACAAAATGTATACATATTTGTTAGTGGGCTGTTTAGATTGGTTCAAACAGCTGTGGTTGTGTTCATGATGGCAGGTATTGACATTCAAGCAATATTTATTTATTAATTTGTTATTCAAATGTTCAACTATTAACTAAAAACTAAATGAAATTTCTTGTTAAAACTGCCAGGTTATTATCACATCTGCATATCATTCAAGATACAGCCTATATCAGTATTGTTATCCATATGAAGCATTCCTCTGATGTACTTTTCAGCAATAGTCAATGAATTTTTAGTACGATTGAAAAAAAAATGATGTGTACGGATATTGTTTTTGATGTGAAGCTTTAAACCAGAATGCTGTCTCACTGTATTGACTCTTGCTTCTTTCACTTTGACTATTTTGGGCAACAGTTTTCATTCAAAAGTATTCATTCTTGGAGTAAAAAAAATTTCTTATCATTAAACTATGTGCAATCATTTTATTTATTGAATATTTTGATATACCACTTTTTTTTTTCTCCTTTTGTTGTAAATATCTTTGCTGTATCATTTTAACTAGTCTTTAATTTAAAATTAATATTAAGAATCAATGATAAAAAATCAGTCATTTTACAAAACTTTGTAATTATCAGGACTATAACAAGGAAAACCGCAGCAGTCCATGTTTTGAAATCAATCTAGTTATTGTGCACTTGACCAATTAATAGTATACATCTGTTTCAATTATTAGAAAAAAAAAGCAAAAAAAATATTTTCATTAGTAAAATCTCCACAAGTAGAATTATTATCTAAAAACTAATCTATGATAAAAATATTCTTGTCTTTTCATATTATTTTAGAAAAGTTTATCTTGAATATTCCATTCAATTTGTGAGTGCGTAGTGTTTATTTTGCACTTCAATGGTCACACTTACAAACAACATATCAAATGTATTTTTAAGCAGAATTTATATGGACCAATATAAATGTAATTATTTATTTGCATTTTTAGTATTGAGTGCGTTTTTTTTTTCCTTACATTTTCTTTTATTTTTTCGCTTGCTTTGTTTAATACAATTTAAATGTGAATGTCAATAGTTCTATGGTATTCATTTGAATGGTTCATATCATGGTCTGCCATCACCTGAATCCTTTGGGAGATTTGGACAAAAGGTTGTAAAACCCTCTATCTAGAAAGAACATGTATAATTTGTAAGACATTTCTTTTTTATCACTAGTCATTTTTCAAGAAAAAATTAGTGGACTTGGTTGTTATTTTATTAATTTTTTTACATCTTCTATTTCCTTCAACATTGTACTCTTATTGTTTCTACTCTTAGGTTACTCCTAAAGAAGAATGAAGTACCCTATACTTATATGCTATGCTACTATACAATAAGGAATTTGGTGCTTAATAGTTACGATTTATTTTCGTTGTGTAATGTGTATTTCAGGGTTAGGTTTTATATAGTGACAATAAAGACATCAGAAAAAACAAAGAATAGAGTTACATGTGAAATATAAACAGCTCATATGTTAGCATGTTTACAGTCAACCATTGTTAATCAAGAAGTTTTGCACTTAGTTATTTGGTTAGCAAAAGCGACTACATAAACAGATTCCCTTCAGATTAAACGTTTGACTCGTCAACACACTTGTGTTGATTCACTCATTGCATTGTTAGACCTTGGCCTGTGTTCAGTTGATTAGCAGCAATTAGTTGTTACCTCCTCCTGAACAGAGTCAACGCTCTCCTTAAGACTCAGCGAAAAGCTTACCCACAATACTGATGTTTTTAGAATTTTTCTTAAATGGTTGTTTTCTAACAAATTGACATAACAAAGCTCCCCCTGCATACTGACCATACTCACTTCAGCTGATGTTGTTTTAAGTGAATATTTAAGATGAATTTGTCTACATGTCTTCTATTGAGTTCAATGAGCTGTATGTTCTTAGACAGTAAATGTTTACAATTGATGGACCAGTTTTCCATGTGAAACTTTATAATGCTTGCTTCTTTGTACCAAATGAACTATATCAGTACAAAATAATTGAAAGAAACTTGTTTGTCTTTTTATTTGTGAGTAATTTATGTATTTATTTACTTTCAATTTCTTTATTATATTTTAGGTGCTAGAGTATTTAGTGGCATATGGCAGCTAAAGTTGACACATTAGTATACTACCTGCAATAACCTGTTTGTTAAAAAGGGAGACAAATTTGGATATTAAAATGATATTAGGCTGCTGTTCTTAGATGCTTCCTATTGGTTAGAACTATGCATGATGAAACAAGAACAGGACACACAACTTTATCATCTTAACAGGAATAAGACCATAAGGTTGTTATAAAATGCTTCTATACGGCATGCGTCTCAAACAGCTTCTGACAACAAGTCTGACTTCTGACCTTTGCTTGTGGCTCAGATGATAACTCGGTGGAACTGTTTACACTAAAAGGAGAATGGTTGAAGGCAGTGGCGTAGCTAGGGTGTTTGATGCCCCCTCCCCTTGGATATAAAACTGCGAAAATGCGTTAACAAAATATACTACAAATAAATATTACAAGCTTTCTTGGTCGCAAAACTATCAATAATTTTATGGAAATTGTTATAGTAAGTGTATGTGTTTTGAATGGCAAGTAGAGCAGTGTGTGTGTGCCTGTGTATGAAGTGACCAGTTGACCTAAAGATTGCATGGTTGAGTGAACAGCATAGAAAGTGTGTAAGTCAGGGCTGTGTGTAAGGGAGGTCAGAATGAAGAATAAGATGATAGAGTGAAGTATATAACACAATAAAAGTGATTAACTAAAATCGTGTGTTAGTCTTATTACAGTGTCTATTACAGAAATCTGTTTTCCACCAATTGCCTAATTGGTGAAATGCATCGCTAATTGCTTTTAATTCTTGATCAACATAAGTCTGAAAAATTTTGCTCGCTCTTACCACATTTGTCAGAAATATGTAAAACATCTGATAATGCTACCTGAAGAGAATCTTGGACATCATTCTTTTTCTCCCAAAGCAGAATCACGAATATTTTGACAATATTTAGATCTCAATCAGTTAGTGGCATTCTAGCTGATATCTTTTTATTTATTTTAATTCAAGGTTTCAAACAAATCCCTGTTTGAGAAAATCAAAAGTTTATTTAGGCCATATATATATTTAGTCATTGTATTAACTAAACTATAAATAGGTATGTGTCGAATTCTTAATGTAATAAATTTTGTATATTAAATAGGGTTAATATAGTAGGACTGAATCAGTGGCGTAGCAAGTTAACCGTGGGCCCGGGTTCAAGAATATGTTGATGCCCCCCTCCCAAAAGTATGACACATACATTGTGTGACAAAGAAATCCAGTAGTTTGTATTATCAGTACATTTACTAAAAGACATTCCAATACAAGTTCAATAACACAGTTGAAAGAATAATAAAACACCATGTTTTAGTACTGTTTAGCAAAGTAACCCTAATGTCCAAGTGGCTGCTTTTGTTAAAATCAATAAAGGAAGGCTATTCAGTGGCGAAGGTAGGGTTGGTGGGAAAGTCCAAATTTGAAAATCTCAACGGACCCCCCCCCCCTCCCACTGAGGGATCATCAAATGAGTGTCCGAAATTTTGTTTCCATTAAATAATAAATATTACGCCTTTTTATAATGTCGGGATGTCGAATGACAAAATGCAGGGGTCCCTAAAGAGGTCAAGCCTCCTGGGCCCCCAAATCCCTAACTACACCAGTGAGGCTATTGTACTCTTCGCTCATATTGAAAAACTATCCCTGCCTTGGCGTCGTAAGTAATTTAATAAAAGATGGTGATATTTTATTACTTCAGAGAATTTGTTTAGTCATTCCTACAGACTTCTGGTTCTCACAAATATGAAATCTTACAAATGTTTTTCTGCAATTTCTTTGGGTAGTTCTTCATAACAATTCACAGAAAATAATGCAAATTTTATAAATATTTAATTTTCTTTGAGTGCTGTTTAACCATGATAAAGTAAAATGGCACAGATTTTGGATCTCTTTTAGGTGTTTTGCTGAAATCCCATTACCGAAGTCTATTATCTCGTTTTGAATTAGTTGATCGAGGTAAAGGGTTATGTTTTTGTTTTCTTAAGAATTTAAATGCTGCTAAGGCATTGTTGTTGTTACTTGTGTCACCTAAACGATACACTTTGCGATGGCCTTTAAATGAAAGATTCTTGCATTTTAAAGTTACAACTATCATTTAGGCTACTATGCGATGAATTACTTTCAGTCAGTAATTGTCAACGTTTTCGATGTGCTCTTTCTTAGAGCATCCACTGTTCTCAGTCAGTCAGGTTGTCTGTATGTTGAGCAAACTTGTTGGTGGAGTTAAGTAATTATGCCTATCTTTTTTTTTTTTTTGACGATTCGGTTGAAAACAACGTTGGCGCTGTGTCTTGATATATTCCTAGACCATTCTTACGACTTTCCAGTGCACGTACCAGATGACAAAGCAGCTTTTCAAGTAAAAGACACTATATCTTAGAAATGTGTGTTAGGCCAATAAACCTCCTTCCCAATGTCGCTAAAAATTCAACATCTTTGTTTCCCTAAGTAACAAACGGAATATCTTTTTTGTTTAATACCTACTTTAAGTTTAAATCTGGAGTTCTGGTAATGAAAAAAACAACAGATTCTTATTTTGAAAAAAATAAAAATAGGTACTTCTATCAACGCGTAATTAACAAAGGTGGAAAAACAAAAGAAAGACGGAAGTATGGGACACGTCACCACCAACGCACCGACACCACATTACAATAAAGCTGATGAAAGCAGTTCCTTACAATGACTCCAACGGAAAAAAAAAGGGTTAATGTTTTGAAGTTAATATAAAGTTTTAGATGACTTTTAGGATATTTTAAAGAAACTATTTAATTTTGGTAACTATTTTTTTTTAAATTGCAGACTAGGGTAGGCCACAATTGGTCATTAGTCATGGGACCAGGCGATATGAACGTTCTAAGCGCCCTGAAGAGTCGTATTTACAGTTGAAAAGGCCTTAAGCTCTTTGAGATATGGGGCCCTATATGGTCTACATATTGTATGTAATTACTAATTATTTCATGGAGGCCCTAAGCTAGAGCTTATGTTGCAAAGATGGGCCCTGAACCCTTGGTTGTTTCACCATCGAGTGTGGGCCCCTAAATGACCGTGGGCCGGGGTTCATTGAACCCCTTCGCGCCATGGATGCTACGCCATTGGACTGAATGCTCATTCAAAAAGAATTTTTGTTAAAAAAATTAATATGTTTTCATATTTAAGAGCAAAGTCTGGGCAACAATTCATTTTTTTTTATATATTTACACCATCTTCCTATACAGGTTCGCCATTTTTCTTTTCATAACTTTTAAACTTTGTACAACTTTAAATAGTTTAATAAATCACAATGTTATGTAGCCTACAATAATAACTGGATATAGGCTATACATTAAGTTTCAATTAAACACAGAAGTCAGGGTCGGACTTAGGCCACTGTAACCTATGTGGTTGCATTGGGCTCCGCACATTCAAAGGACCATTTAACTCTAATTTTAGGTGTAAATAATTAAATTAAATCATTATAACTTATATATAATAACAGGGTTTCCTCGGCTTCCTGATTTTCCAGGGGGCTCCTGGCAATCACCTGTAATTGCAAAATATACGAAAAAGGATGGCTGCCTGGTCGAGCGGTTTGCACGCTGGACTGTCGTATCGATTTACCGATGGTCCCGGGTTCAAACCCTGCCCGCTCCCATCCCCCGTCGTCCTGCGGGAGGTTTGGACTAGGAAATAACTATCTTCAACTCTGAAGGAATTTCCGAAACATGTAAAACATAAAAAAAAAAAAAAAGTCCTGGAAATCTCCTGAAATTAAACATCTCCCTAAAAATAGACAAAATCTTGATCTTGGGGTGCCAATCCTACGCGCGATAAAAAGCGGCATTGTCAGCTTGAATTTAATAAAAATTTATTGTAAAGACGAATGTATTTTCTAATACAAAATCTTAATTTTGACATTTTGTTTATCCCTACCCAGACTGGGCCATTTCGCATAGGGTGCCGCAATGTTTGGAGCTGGCCCTGACAGGGATGGATTTCTTTTCTGATTTAGAATCTACAGTGTAAAACTGTAAATCTAGAGGGGTTAGTTAAATATATTGATTACATTTGACACTGCACAATCATGAAACATTCTGTATGGCTAGAGCACAGATCTCTGGGATAGATTTTTTTAAAAATATTTCTCTTTTAGGTTGCTAACTCTTTACCACGTCAAAAACATGCAAAAAACGTGCAAGGTTTGTATAAGGGAAAGAACAGCTAATTGCTGCCATTTATCTGAAAATATAAGGGTTTAGCTCCCTTTCTGCCACATAAAATAATTGATTAATTAGTACTAATTTGTTTTTGGATTGATTCGTGTATTGCCATTGACTATAATATGAATAATATTGCAAAATTTCTACTTCTTTTGAAAGTGGAAGGGGAAGAAAAAAATTTTAATAAGGTGATTAAATCCATATATACATATATCCACATCTCTCATTAAGTAGCAGTTATTCCCTTATTTCAACTTAAAATAAAATAATTAATCACCAATGATTAATTAACTAATTGGTTAATTTTTTTTATTGATCTAGATCTATGTCCTGTCAGTGTCAGGTACAATGAATGATTGTTGAAAGTTTCAACTTGATCCAAGAATGGTAAATAGGAAAAAAAAATATGTTCCAATTTACCAGACAGACAAACAAAAGGGGGGGGGGGGAATAATCTATTATCCATTAGCAAATAATCAACTTAACAAATGTTGGTCACCTGCATTTTTAAATTTAAAGGAGGAATTGTCTTTTTTTAAGAATTTGATAAATTATTTGTTTTTATTTTATTTGTTGCTGTTTTAGAAATCTATATTTCTGAGTCAGCTTGCGTGACAAGATTTACTTATCTTCTTATCTTATACAATACAGATGTTACTTCAAAAAAGAAGATGATTACGTCCTAAGCGTCATGCATATTAACCATAACTTAAATTCTGCCAAGTCACTGGTTTTCCTGGCTAGCTCAGGCAATCCATTCCATGCTCTAATAGTGCTAGGGTAGAATTAAGGAGCTTTTGTACAAATTTGTCCTAGCATATGGGATGAGGAATGTGCCTTTTTCTTTGTGTCTTTCAGAGTATTTTATGAAATTTTGTTTTTGAATTTGAGGATTATGGTTCAGTATTTTATGTATAATTGCTACTTTACTTTTGAGTCTTCTATCCTGAAGGCTTTCTAAATTTAATGATTTTACTAAAGGTGTTACTCTAGTCAAATGTGAATATATTCATTTGGTATGAATCTCACTGCTCTATTTTGTGTCTGTTCTAGTTTCTTAATGTTTTCTTGAGTTGAGGGGTCCCAAACAGAGGATGCATATTCTATTATAGGCCTAACCAAGGTTAAATAACATTTTAGTTTTATGTTCTTATTTGATTTATAGAAATTTCTTTTAATAAACCCTAATGCTTTGTTTGATTTTTTTGTTTCATCAATAAGGGGATTCCATGAGTTTTTCATTTATTATAACACCTGTGACCTAGGTATTTTGATTTCTTAGTCTGTGTTACTGGTTTACCATGAATAAAATAAGTGGAATTAATTTGTTTAGTTGTTTTTTTTGTTACTCTTAATAAATGACATTTTTCTGGGTGGAAAGACATGCTCCAATTTGATTCCCATTTTTGTAATTCATCTTTGTAAAATGTCTGTATATTGTGTTGTTTTTATTGTTCTATATATTATGTAATCGTCTGAGGCTGCGACATGCATAACTGTTCCTGAAGTAATGCAATTTGATAAATCGTTTATGTAAATTAAAAATAGTAGTGGTCCTAAGACTGTTCCCTGAGGTACGCCTGAGTTTACTGTTTTTGGTGTTGATTTAGAGCAGTGATTCCCAAAGTGGTCCATTGGTCCACGAGGACTTCCAAGGGGTCCATAAAAGTTAAAAAAAAGAATTGGGGGTCCATGACATGCAAATGGGGGTCCACGAGAGTGAATCTCATTTAAGAAGGACTTGAGTTTAATATAGATTAATGGAATCACCTATTATATAATACAAATATACATTGTTTATACTTTATTGTAGCTAGGCCATTAAATTTTTATTGTATAATTGGAATGAAAAACATATTTTAATACCTCGTTTGAATAGCTTCATTTGGTCTAGAGATAACTAATATTTAACATGGCTGAATCTAAATATAAAATAGACTGTGGTGTTAATTTCTTTTTTTTTTTTCTTCTTTTCTCGTCGAACTTATATTGCCTATGTGTCCTTTATTTAACAACATTTTATGTAACGACACCATGAAACCACCTAAGTTGGAGGATAGTTGGAGACAAAGCCACCCTGATAAGATTTGAAAAACTATTGAACACTCCATGATAAAGTTGAGAAAAGATCTACAATTGACAAAATATTTGCTTTCAAATTTTAAGGAAAATATATAATGGTTTGCTGGGTCTTAAGAATATCTTGCGAAATTATGAAAATGACATACAATTGGCGAAAAAAATGAATGGTTTAGCCAGCCGCTAAAGTTTTTAAAATAATATTTTATAATTTAAATAAACGAAATGTGTAATTTGAAATTGATGAATTTTCAAAAATTCAATATAAAACCAGAAAACATGTCAAGGGGTCCTCGAGACGAAAAAGTTTGGAAACCACTGATTTAGAGCCATTTATTATTACAGTTTGTTCTCTCCCTATCAGAAAATCTTTAATCCACTGATGCAGTGGACCATCAATGCCAAAATATTTTAATTTTTTTTTTTTAGGAACACGCGTAGGCCTAAAGATCTTATATTTTTTTTTTTCGAAGTAACGTCTGTATTTCATAATATGAAATGAGTGTTTAAAACTAAAATCAACTGAACCAGTACTACTTCTAAGCATAATTGATATATATAAGATATAAGGATATAAGATTTTTTTATTGTGCTGGTATAAAGTCTACTGAATTGATTTTATCAAACTTCACGTTTTCAAAATGGCTGCGGCACATTTTATCCCACCTCAAATTCAGGATAATCCTAATGGATGGGGACCAAATCAAATTCCAGAACAGTTCAAAGATATGCCATATCAGCCCTTTTCTAAGGATGTTAGATTAGGAAAGGTAATGTAGAGCTAATCTAGATTTAGATTACATTATTTGGTATTAGACGTATCTTTCTAGCCATCTGTTCACTCATTGACTCAATGATGATTGACTCATCACTTTCTAAGTTTCTTGTCGTTGAGCCTAGCCGGCCTACTCGCCTTAGACTTTAGACTGGCCTAGAGTGGCTAGAGACTAGGGCACTAGAGAGTTAGAGTTGAGGTTACAGGAATGCCGGCGTTATTTTAAAAAATTCAATATTGACAATGATCATTTATCTTGAAAAAAACAATTTTTCGTTAGTACATCATTAACTTTAAAATACTTTAAAAGAACTTTCCAATGGTATATATAAATTATGACTGTATCTTTAATAGGTAGAAAGTTATGATTTTTTTATATTGTTTTGAACTAACATTGTTGACACGGAAAAAAAAAGATGACGCGTTTACCGCCTCGCCTTGTTTAAGAATTCTTTAATTTGAAGATATTAGATTGCTTTTGACAAGATGCTGTTAAAAATCTTGATTGCCAAATTCATTACCTCAACTATTTTTGGTTCGAATCGTTTTGGGTAGATTGTGCTTCTTGTGTGTATTATTCAGTGAAACGTAAGAATTTCATGGTTTATTTTGTTATGAAGAATCGTTGTTAATCTTTATTTTTTCCAGTCATATTTTTGGCTTCATCAGTTGCTATTGTAATGATTTTATTTAAATTGATCTCATTGTTTTCAATGTACTATTGTATGATGAACAATATCATTCCCTCCAGTTTGTCCCGAGGTAGCAATCCTTTAAGTTATTCTTTTGGACCATAAGAAGACATATAATTGACTAAATGAGCAACTTGTGCACTGTCTTTGATTTTTTTTTTCAAGATTTTTGGTCTGTTTTTTTAAAATCAACAGTTCTTCAGATGAACATAGGAAGCAGTCTTTGACATACTCACCATCTATAAATTGTTTGCCTTTTTGTGCAATTTCTAGTGGTACCACAAAGCTTGCCCGATTAGCATTACTTGTAGATTGCATATAAGATTGAGATGATAATCGCTTCTGACTCATTTACTTGAAACAACAAAATTTATGTCACAGCCAAAGCACGCAGTCTTGCGTCCTTTCGAGAGCTTCTGACGGACTGGTAACATAGACACGTGTATTGGGGGAGAGGTGTGGTGAAAAGCGAGTACACATAGCTGAGAGATAGAATATGTGCCTAATACTCTTTAAACTATTCAGAACTACTTTAAAAAATGTTTCGATAAAATTAATAATTGCGTGTAGAACTAAAAGAGCCGCAGCTTCACACGCAAAGAGCCGCATGCGGCTCACAAGCCGCTGGTTGCCGACATCTGGTCTACGCTTGTCCTATTGTAGCCGATCCACGGGACCGGTAACACTCGCTACTCACTTAGACTTAGAATGAAATTCTAGAGTCTAGATCTGATCTAGCTTATTAATTTTATTTTAGATTTAGGTTTAAGATTAAGAAGTGCAATGACTAGGTCTAGATCTCTATTTCTAGATTCTAAGTCTATATGTATAGGATTTCAATGGATTTAAAATTATAATTGATTTCAATCAAGGGCTTATGTACAGAAAGTTAGAAAAATGGATCTCAAGATTTGATGCCATTTAATGATTATAACTCTAGATATTGGTGTGTAATAAGTCCACATTAGATCTAGTAGATTTAGACTGCTGGTTAGATGTAGCAATCAATGTAGGATGTAGGTTTATATTCCACTCTAGTAGAAGGGGTACCTCAAAAACTCATCTAGATATATGTGACTTAGATTTAGATCTAAAATTAAAGTAGAAAATCTGAGTGATATAAAATATTTCCAGTGTCTGGATACCTTGTAAAGAAATTGACTATAAACAAAATTACTTTTATAAAACTAGATGTCTTGATCCAGCTAAATGTTCTGTTGCTGCTATTATGGAATGTGAAATACACAAGAGGCATGATCATAAAATCATTGCCAAGTGACAAGAACAGCATCATTCTAACATAGTCTAGAAAAGTCTAAGACAAAGACTAAAAGTGTTAAGTAAATATTTTGCAAAATGTACACAATGTCTTATATAACTTTCTGCTGTGTCAACTTTAGGATAGCTGCCTTTGATGTATGTTATGTGCCTGAATGATTTAATTTTAGTCTTTCCTGGGTATATTTCTTGGTATTTAGGAAAATATGCATTTGCCCCTTAAAATAGGCATTTCCTGGTCTGGTTATACACATAATTTTCATTTTGGCATGAAGGCATCTCTGAGTAGCAGATGGCTGTTGACAGTGTTGAAGAAGAACTGTGCTGCTGGAAGAAGAAAGTAGATAATGTTAAACCAAAAAAAACATGTATGCATAAAACATAATAATAATAGACACACACACAAATTATATGTTCACTCTCTCTTTTGTAGGTGTCTGATTGGACTGGCAGCACTTATCAAGATAAACGTTATCTAGGTAGGGCTACTTTTTTTTTTATCCACAACTTTATTTAATAGACTTAATTAATCTTATTATAATGATTTTAGTTGCTTTTAATTGAGAAACATTTTTTTTTTAATTTTGATTGATATTTTAATTAATATTTCTTTAGGGAAGTATAACTCAGCCTTTGGAGGGGGAAGCCAATATGCCTATTATCATGAGGAAGATGAAAGTACTTTTCAACTTGTGGACACTTCAAGAGTCCAAAAACCAGTGTATCAGAGGCGAGGGAAACTGTTTCAACAGGTGCTTAGGCCATACAATGCTTTAGTAGTGAATTAGTCTAATGCAATGTACAATATAATTAGAAATAATAAAAGACATAATAAAGTCTCAGCTTTACAAGATCCTCTTTTATCTTATTTATAGAAATAGTTGTTTTTATTTCCCATAAGGCAATATCTTAAAAATTAGAATCATTTGTAATGGAAAAAGTTATTTTCATCCTGATAGTGTATATTTGTTTTGCTGTTAATTAAAATATTTAAAAAATTATTGTCATTCCAGAATCGACAGCGCCGAGATAGAGAACGCCGACAGCAGCAGACACAAGCTAACATGCAAGTTCTCACAAAGACACAAAAGAACCGTGAACGTGATCGTCAACGTTTACTTAAAAAGTGGCAGAAACAATTTGGTAAACAAATGCAGGAGAATAGAAGTAAAATGCCAATTCGTAATCGAGATGCCTCAGTTCAGATCAAAGATGACTGGGTTGTGGTAGAAGAGATGGACTTCCCACGTTTGTCTAAACTTAATCTTCCAGACGTAAAAGAAAGTGAAGATTTGTAAGTGTTCATTTCAGACTTTCTTACTAGTGACACTTAACTTGCAAACTTATAATTTTATTTATAATTATTTTATTTTCATTCCGAAAGTATAAACCTCTAAATTACTTTCAGGGTAACATGTGGTTCAATGGAATTTTATGACAAGTCATATGATCGAGTCACAACCAAGAATGAGAAGCGTTTGAAACGTATCAATCGCATTTTCCATAAAGTTACTACTACTGATGATCCAATCATTCGACAGGTACTATTTTGTTGTTCAACAAAGTATGCCACTCTTTGTTTATCATTTAAGCATACTTCACCCAACTGCAGCAATTAAAACACTTCAAAATCTGATGCAGCTTAAAATTATCTGTTAGAAAGTGATACCTTTTAAATATTTAAAACATTTAACTGTTTTATTTTTCTATATCAGCTTGCCAAAACCCAGGGCAATGTTTTTGCTACAGATGCTATCCTGGCCACCATGATGTGCTGTCCACGTTCTTCCTACTCATGGGATGTTGTGGTACAGAGGGTGGGCAACAAATTGTTCTTTGATAAACGTGATGACTCTGACTTTGATTTGCTGACTGTGAGTGAGACAGCCACAGAACCACCCCAAGAAGATGGCAGCGCCAGCATCAATTCTCCACGCAGTCTGGCTCTTGAGGCTACTTTCATTAATCATAATTTCTCACAGCAAGTCTTAAGAATGGTAAGATATAGCTCTATGTCATAAACATTATTTTTTTTGCACACTATAAATACAGAATTACATATAGAATATCATTGGAATATTTTTTTTTTTATTTTTAAATTATTCAGGTTTTTTTTTTGTTTTTTTTACTTTTTAAAGCTTCAACTCTGTACAACTGCATCTTTTTCTTCTTTTTTTTTTTTAATTATTATCAGAATGAAGAAAAATACAGTTTTGAAAAGCCTAATCCATTTGTTCAAGGAGAAGATGACACAGAAGTAGCTTCAGTTGGCTACAGGTAGGCCTCAGTAAATTAGCTTTTTTGTAATGATTGTTTGCTTGAATAGTCAGCCAAATACTTGTTTGTAGTTCTTGTGATGACTTCTGAACTCTCCTATGTGTACAGGTATAGAAAGTGGGATCTTGGCAATGAGATTGTTTTGATAGCTAGAACTGAGCATGATGCTGTAACTTATGGTCCAAACAATGAGATTCAGTTTATGAACATCAAGGCTTTAAATGAGTGGGACTCAAGGGTAAGTAGTAGTAGTATGGTTAGTGTTTTTAACATGCACACATACCAGCCAACTATAAGCTCTGTAAGCTCCCTCCATCAGGTTTTGGCCATTAAGCATTGTTCTGCATTCTGAGTAAACTAGTTCTTCATTGAAAAGCAGCGCAGGTAAGATAAAGCTAAATTAAGGAGGGGCAAAAGAAACAGATGTGAAAGTCTGAGAGACATTAAAGGCATTGTACATTTGTAGTGGGCTTCATCGTTCTTGTCTTCGGTATAACATCTTGTAACATATAATAATCAGATTTCAGAAGAGCATTTTAGATACCGGTAGATCTTGTTGCAAACATCTCTTATGAAAATATTTACAATTAGAAGATGAAAGGTTGTTTAATTTTTAAACATTGGAATTATAATGTTGTCTTAAAGTTTATTAATGCCCAATATGGATTTTTAACTACAAAGTAAAACTGATTTTTTTTTCGTGAAAAAACTAATGAAAAACCATTGTTCCCTTTTTGTCAACAACAAGGAATGCTCTTTGAGAAGTGTTGGTTTAGTCATTTAGTTTTCATCATTGATCCAAATTTAATGTAGATAAATGGATGCAAAATTGCCAGCATGCTGCAACATTACATCTGAAAAAATAACTAGCCAGTAAATTCCAGTCCAACTGATAGCTGGTACTGGACTTTTTTTTTTCAACTTGCCATAAATACAGTTAGTCAGCTTTTGAACAGCTAAAGTTTAATAAGTCTGCAGTTCTTAAGAAACTTTTGCACAATTTTTCATATGAAAAAATTTTTTTTAAAAGTCATTTGTACCTAGACCTTTACATCATCTGCCCTATAGATCACAAGGTCTGAAAGGGGAACTTTACTTACTTACATTTGTACCTAGAGGCGATAGCAATGAATCATTCTAACTTTATAATAGCAGTGAAACATTCAAACTTCATAATAATAGTAAATCATTGAAACTTCATAATAGCTGCAAATTATTCAAACTTTATAATAGCAGTTAAAACATTCAATCTTTATAATAGTAATAAAATATTGAAATACAGTAAAAAAATTTAAACTACATAGCAATATATATATATACATATATATTTGTTTTTTTCTTGATGTTTCTTTCATCTAATTTGTCTATTCAGTTCTCTGGTGGTGTTGATTGGCGAAGCCGTTTAGATACACAACGTGGTGCTGTATTAGCCACAGAGTTGAAAAACAACAGCTGTAAACTAGCTAAGTGGACAGTTAGTGCTCTCTTAGCTGGATCTGACCAAATTAAATTTGGGTAAGTGGATTCTACAAATGATCTCACTGTGTGTGCATAGTCTTTTTATGTCACATGCAATTATAAATATTTAATCATGCTAACTGCTTACAAAGGCATACAAGCTTCTAGTGGGGAACTTATAATTTGTGTGTTTCTGTCTCTAACTCTAAAACATAATTATTTTAAGTATTTATTTGCACCAAATTGGCATTGAAAAAAAATGGTTACAACATATTTCAGTTCAGATCTTGTGGTCTTTGGGGCAAATTTGGAAATAATGTTAAGCTCTGGGAAGCCCAAAGCATCCAAGTCTTCATTGGATTTGGACTCTTGTTCCAACTTCCCAATGATTTGGAAGCTATGCACTTCAGTGTTCACACACCCTACAAATTATTGTTTGCATTGGTTTATACAAAATTATATGTCCTCACTTCTTGTGTTGTTTCTAGTTATGTGTCAAGGTTGCACCAGAAAGATACTGCCAAGCACGTGTTACTTGGTACCCAGCAGTTCAAGCCTGTAGAGTTTGCTAGTCAAATCAATTTGAACATGGACAATGCTTGGGGAATTCTCAGGTGTATAGTGGACACTTGTATGAAACTGAAGGAAGGAAAATATCTTATCATGAAAGATCCAAATAAGGTGACAGCAAATGTTGATCATGTATTTAGGACTACTTTTTAGTGGCCTCCGAAAGGGGAAGCAGTTTTTTTATAGAGAAAAACCTAATTAGTGTGCATTATAAATTAAACCTAATTTAAGACAATTAATAATGTTATAAATTTCATTTAATTTCAAGTTTATTTTGTTAGAAGATAAAAGTATTTGCTATTGAAGGAATAAAGAAATTGAATTAGCGAATCAATCTGTATATATATTCCTCAAAGTAAGAGGTCAAACGAGCAACAAGTAATTGGAAAGATCCCATGGCGTACGCACGCAGTGTGAATAGAAGTTGGTGCATCCCAATCCGCACTATTTTCATTCACAAAATAGCATAGACATAAATAAATATAGACTGGAAAAAGGAAGTCACTTCATGTAACTTGAAAACATCTATATATAATATCTACTATTGAATTATGACAAATTTAAAAATTGCATGATCTTCAGTCTTAGAGATTAAACACAATTTATAAAAAGTAAAAAAAGTACACACAATTGCAATGCACAAATTTTTGTTTCATAAAACTCTCTTATGAATTTGTGTAGCGAATGGAAGGGAGGTTTAAAAAGTGGAAGCCGGAAGAGGTTATATTGTGTCGTAAGACTCTTGAAACTAGAATGACAATACACAGATAGATACTACTCTTAGATTTGACTTTAGAAGTACTTTAATTAATATCACAAATTACTTTACTTTTACTTTACAACAGATTTCAATAATTTCCAGGACTTTTTCGTAGGTCTATATTTAATAACATTTCAGGAGTTATCCAGGGGCTCCTGGTAAATCAAGAGGCAGCGGGAAATCTATTATATGTTATAAAATGGTTTAATTTAATAATTTATACATCTAAAAATAAGCACGGATCTAAAGAAAGTGCGGGGCAAACTGCGGTCGCATTTGTTGCAGTGCCTCTAAGACCTTCCTTGAAAAATAGCGGCGTATGGTATGCCGCCGGTCGACTAGTTATATATATTTTTTAAAAAAATCAATTATAATGCATCAGTCGGTCCAGATTCATATCTAACTTAAATTTCACCTACACCTATCCTTTGATCTGCTGGACAGATTTTTAGTTTGTGTTTCCACACAAACTGTCTTTGTAACCTTGTTTTTTTAGACTTAGTTGGCATATAATTACTTTCATATTTATTATTTCAGTATTTTTCAAATTACTATCAAATGAAATTTTTTTTTTAAACAATTTATTCTTTTTTTTTCAGCCTGTTGTGAGAATCTATGACATCCCAGATCACACATTTGAATCTGATGAAGATGATGATGAGGAGGACTCAGATGATGATGATGATTCAGATGATGATGATGACTCTTCTACTGATGGTTAGTAGTTGTTTTTTATTTTTTGGTATCATTATCTGTTTCAATTGGAATAGTTCTCTAGCATTGTTTAGCTTTTTTAAAAAAGGTTGATTGAGTGTTACTTATGTGGCATATTTAGAACAAAAATGTAATTATAATGTTTCATGTTTTATTCCTGAATTAGTTATATGTTTTAAGTTCTGATTTTTTAAAATGAATTTGTGTAATACTTTTATATTTGTGAATTGTATGTCTATAAGTTGTATTTTTGGTTTAACCTTCATTTTAAATACTTTCCTTTTCAGATGAAGGGGAGAAGTAAAGAGTGAACTGATTTTCTAGTTTCTTTATTCAAATGGTTTGGCCATCCTTTTTTTTTTTTATTGAGAGAGTGTCCAGTGTAATGCAGTTGTAAGCCTAGACCTCAAAAACATTTCTTTGTATATTTAATATTATGTCCATTAGTTGTAAACATTATTGCATTAAAATAATGGAGTCTCTGATTACACAATTTTTAGTCGGAAAGCAAACATTTGAAGGAAATGTTTTTTTGTGATTGAATAAACAATATGACATGTTAATTTCACTATTTGTTTTCACTGTTGTAATAATATTATTTTACTTATTACTTTTGTAACAAACATTGGAGATTTTTGAGAAATTGTTGCAAAATTTGAATTAAATCTCACTAAAAGTTTTTTTTTAAATCTAATCTTAGATCTACTGCTATTTGTTCCTGATCCGGGTGCTTCTAGTGCTGATACAAACTAATGAATATCTACACTAAGTACTGTTACTGTTGTTTTAACAGCGTTTACAGTGGCACTTGTTCTCCTTTTAGAATGAATGTATAACAATGTATTTGTGGTATGCTACACATTTTAGCAAATGACTCATTTCTGAATTAATAAACTTGAAAATGAGATAACAAATACTGTTACAGTGTGATTTCATTATTACAATTTATTGAACATTTCCAACAGTGATGCATCATAACAAAATAACAAGTAAAGAGATTTATGATTACCGGTATATAAAACTACATGGGAACATAAATACAATGAGTCAACTCAGACTTCATATTTAGTTCATGGCTGTATATACCTGCATTGAGACATGGCAAGAATAATTTCAAGCGTTGGCAAAGTCAAACCAGGTTTTTGTAATTAGCACCCTCTTGGCTTGCCATTTTTAGAAAATTATATGAAGCTAGCATTAAGTAGTAGACTACATCTTGTTTGAAGTCTTCAAATAGAGCTCTTTGGTTAGGGTTTAATGATATGGTGTATACATAATGGAAATGATAATTAACAAAATTATGATTATATAATTATTTTAAATACATAGCTATTTTAAAATATCCATTCCACATATTTCAGTAAGTGCATTATTTCAATATAATCTTAATAAACATAAATTGATTTAGCTTTGTTTACAGACATGATGCTACTATGTATTTGGTAACGGATGAAGATTAAGATTTGTTTGTTTTTAAACAATAAATAAATGTTCTAATGCTATTTACAAAAATATAAAAAATTGTATGATTGTTTTAGAAGAATGACTTTATGATGCCAAGTTTTGTTAACATTAATGAAAAAAATAGTTAAGTTTGAAAGCTGGTGTAATCTACTAATGTAAGCATCAATATTAAATTAGTGGCCCCAAAAGTACAATATTTGAGTTTCATTTTCATTTAGTCAAATCTTGATGGTTGAGTGACTTTGCAAATTAATGAGTTGGTTTCCAGTACAAGTAGACCAACTTAGAATATAAGCATGTATACAATAAACTACTTTTCTAAAATGGCTACCTAATGAGATGAACAATTATGAATATTCTTAATACCAGTAACTTAGATGAATCCAAAGCATGCTAATGTAAATGTGTCTTCCATTTGAATCCTTGACAGTATGTTACTGAATATGTTGAACACAAAGTAATAAAAACATTTGATGATGAAGTGCACAAAATAATCACAATAGAAATGAAAATTAAAAATATAATAATCTTATTATTACTGGCTTGTTCAAATATCCACACCTTTTTATAAAATAAAATTAATCATCTGTAGTTTCAAAGAACCAACTACTGGCCCTATGCATTCAAGTTTGAGATTCACTGAGTTGTTAATATGGCAACCCACAGTTTTCTTCCTTCTCTCCTCTAGCTATAAGGTGACTGTGTTGAGCCACTTGATTACTAGGAATAGTTTAGCTCAAATGTTAGATTCACATTTCATTACAATCATTTCATAATGTTCATATTAGGGTTTCATCCAGAGTAGAGCAAATTTATGCATCAAATTTTGGCTTGAGTAGCAAAACAGAATTTTAAGTTTACTTTTGCACATTGCAAATGCTTTGAAGAATCACCAACTACAGTAATCTTACGGGTTTGTTGCTGTTCTATTTGTAATGGCCAAGATCCTTTCAAAAAGATGCTGAAACCATTATACTGTCATCTTTTTTTTTTTATGCATGGAGTTAATCCAGTTGTCCATTGAATCCCAGATGATTTGAAGCAGGATGACATGAACAGTGAAAATGTTTTGTTTCAATGGGGCTAGTAATGTGATGGTTAGTTCAAGAAGTGCCCAGAGACTCTTTCGTCTGATGTCAATGTTTTTGTGATGCAATGAACAAAGACCTGCCCTACCGGAGCCTACACAATGATTTCTGGATACTGATGTCATCTATTGCAATATCTCCAGTGAACCCAGCCATAGTAGCTTGAAATATTACCTGTGAAAGTAAAAAAGGAAATCATAAAACACTACAAGTTAAATGCAATGTTGGATGCATTTAAAAAAAACAACATAATGTAGACTTTTATTATACAAAATACATAAAGCTTGTTGATAGAAATTAGATAAGTAAATAAAAAAAATCCTTAAAGGGAAGCAGATTTTCATTCATCCCATGGTTAAAATTTGAAAACAAAAAGAGAGAAAAAGGGAGGGGGGGTCTTATTTAGCTTCATTTTCTATTGATACTATTGTTTGTTAAAAGTGTTGGATTCTAATCTTTATTCCTTCGATCTCCATTCGTCTTGGTCTTTCGTTAATTATCTGTGTATTGTTGATCTTGGACTGATTGTGCACGTTATTTTGTTTGAAACAAAATTCTACTTAGTACATGCAGATTTGAAATTCTTTTATCATGCTACTGTCGCCTTCCAGTTTAAGACAGTGAGCTTCGGGCTGTTTTCTTATTATAAGCATTTAGTGTGTGTGTTTGGGGGAGAGGAGATTTTATGTGAGAGGAATAGGGCCAACAAAGGACACACGAGATAGAGTCATGCCTTACTAAATCAAGTCATGATAATTACAACTACTTATCAATCTATCATTTCTAAAACATTCATGGTTAGGTCTATCCTTACATTAAAGTCTCGACCATGTGTATTGGTAATATTAGCATTGAAGCTTCTCCATTCGTTGCCCTGGTTTCCTGAGGCAGTCCATAGCATAGTCTCCTGACCAATGTCTGTCTGAGTGTACACTGTCAGGTTGCCACTGGTCCTACCGTACATGTGGTACCAAAACTGCAAACAATAGCCACTAGGTGAGAAGGACACAGTAGGGGAGACTAATCTTGCTTTGTCACCAATTATCGTTCTTGAAGACTCCACATAAACATAGTAACCTCCTGCAATAGAAAATATCAATAATTTGTAACATTTTGTGGTACATGTTTGAGAGTAGAAAAATAAGTTTCTTATCACATACTGTCTGGGATTATCTCACCGACATTGTGGCAACAAAATGCATTTCCTAGCATGTCCTAACCCTAATCCAGCCAAAGATAAAGTAAAAACCCCATTTGATTTTTCATCAGAGCTATAGCAAATGGACAAAACTACTAAATATTTTCATGACTATAACATTAAAAATCTCGGACAGAACATTCCAATTAACAAAGCATTCACCCTTTGTTTTTGAAAAATTGGGCAAATTTAAAGCCACATAAATTAAAAAACAAAACAGTATCTAATTATTAAAATATATAAAATAGCAGATTTTGACTGAGCATTGGCTAATTAACAAATAGCCAAAAAAGTGTCCAATAATCAAGGTTTAAAACTGAATATTATCAGTTTGAATAATTTATTCGGCTATGTAAACTGAATTGGAACCACATTCCACATTTATAATAACTCCTAAGATATCACTTTTTTTAAAGCTCTGATTTAGCCACTCCCTAATTTTGACGTTAACATAGCACAAATAGGGACTGTATTATCAAGGCTTTACAGTATGACCCTAATTCCATGTGTAGAAAAAAATACTCAAATATTGTTTTACCTGGACTTAGTCTGTCAGATTCTGGTCCTGTATCAGACGTATCAGTTTCTCCCCTGTGTCTGGTCCAGTCCAACATATCTCCTGGTGTTGGTGCATTGACCCAGCCACAAAAGTCCTCAGTAAAACTACAGTTAAAGTTTGGCAACTCTGATGAATGATAATCAAAAGAAATAAGTCTGTTACCGCCCTTATGATAAAAAAAAATTGATTAGTTGATCTAAACTTTCAGGCAAGAAAACTTTTTAAAAGTTAATAATATTTTTAAATTAATTAAATGATAAAGCGATTTTGGTTACGCAATTACAAAAATTAAAAAAAAAAATAATAAAAAAAAACATTTACCATGGCAGCGTCCAGTAGCAATTTCAATACTGTCAATAGCGATATCACCCCTGTAACCTGGCCCGACAGATGCCTCAAACGAGACCTGTAATGATGCAGAATTATACTTGTAATTATAATTATTATGTCAATGTCTTTTCTCTTTTTTTTCTTCCTTCTCTATCTTTTACATACAGGATGAAGCAGGGTGGAGGACACGTACTAACCATGAGATATATCAACTGTTTGAAGACCCACCGATAGTGACAGAAATAAAAAAAAAAAAAAAGAAAAAAAACATTGGACAAATCAACTTCAAAGAATACCACAGAACGGAGGAGGAAAATCGTATACAGTCAAAAAGCAAAAGTCAGGCGACCCAAAGGCAGACCCCGAATGAAATGGATTAATGATGTGGAGGCAGATCTACAACAGCTTGGGGATATGGCGTGGAGAAAAAAGGCACAGGAGAGATCTGAATGGAGGGATGTGTTGAAGCAGGCAAGAGCCCTCCATAGGCTGTAGCACTACTGGGATGTATGGATTAAGTTATATAAAGTAGGACTAAGCAGTGTTTCAATATTGAGTGGCATTATCTAATCGATTTTCTTCGTTTAGATATATTATAATATTATATTCCAAGAAAAGGGATTGAATCAACATTGGAACGATAAAATACAACAGATAAAATCCTTTTTTTTCTTTTAAAAAAAGCTTATATTAAGTGTAATTGTATCAATTAGTTTGGATCAGTCAGACTAACAATAATAAATGCGTGTGATTGTTTTTGCTTATCCCTATTTCAAGCTTTTAGAATTCTCAATGCGCTATCATTTGTCTAGACCAGTTGGAGTAAAAAAAAAAGGGGGGGGGGTTAGAAAGGGCGTTATCTGTGTTAATGTTACTGTAATCACTTTTCAAAGACATAAAATAAATACATCTGTCAAATACTAAGCTATTCTTTTCTTGTTTTATACCAAACAAAATAATTAATTACCAATAGTTAATTAACTAACTGGTTATTTTTTTAAATTAATTTTTGTTTTGTCATGTACTAGAAATAATTGTGCAAAATTTCAACTTGATCCTTGATTGGGTGTGAGATAGATAACGTGTTCAAAATTTGTACCATATCAACTAGCTCGGCTAGTCACCTAGTGTATTATATTATAAGATTACATTGCTCATTTTAAAGTATTTAACTTAAACAAATAAGATCATCTAGCTAGGTTAGTATGTATAACCTTAATTCATTGCCTAGCTTGGTAAATGGATTGAACTGAATATCTCTTTTCAAAAACGACCTTACCTCGTGAGCATCCTGAACTGAATAGTCCACCTGTTGCACAAACCACTGGTTGCCTTTATTGCCAGAAGCAGCCCATAGGATGTGATCCGACCCAGAGATGATGTTGACCATTCGGACTGTGAGTGACCCGATGTGGTCACCAAACATGTGATAGTAAAAGGTCAAACAGCGCCTTCCTTCACCCTTAGGAAGAAAAATTCTGCTTATTAAATTCTTATTACTTAACTCACAAGTATTGTTGAAAGTAATTACGTATATTTATAAGATAAAGATACATATGAAGAAAGGAAAATATATAGATAAAAAATTAATAAAAGGCAACTTTTCAACAAACTAGAGAGATGGGCTATTAAATAGGCATATAGGCCTATATTTTTAAATCATTATAATTTGAAAACAAAATAATGAAGAACTAATTAAGCGATGCCAAAAATTCAATATGGACGTTAGTAGACATAGTAGGAGGGCACTGGATTACTACTGCTAGCAAGTGGCTTTCAAAAGAGAATGAGATCTTTTACAATTGACACTTGACCACTGCCAAAAGCAAAATGTGGGTGGTGACAGCAGAACTTAAATTGGCTCCCAGTAAATCACAGCTTTGTGAAAATAATGTGTAGTTTACAGCGGGGTCTCCTTAGCCATGACTAATGCCCTCTTCCTTAACTTTAGAAGTTGATTATAAACTAATTGTATACTGTATGTAAAAATTGTCTATTTTTGTACTTACCCCTAGAACTGGGGTTCTCAGTTTAGCCTTGTTCCCCATCATTCTAGGTCTGGACGACTCTATGTACAGATACTTTCCTATTCAGTGTAAGGACATTTTATTAATTGAACATGTTTGATTGGCATTCACAGAAACATACAAAAGCATCATGCACACAGTGACACTACTCACAGAGACTCTATATTCTTAAAGAAACCTAACACGAAACTACCATATTCAGAGGCAATATAATAAGGGAAACATGATACAGACAATGAACAACTCATAGCTAGTCAAACAGAAAGGTAGATTTAGAACGAACACATATTTTAACACGTACACTACAAAAGAAAACTGATTTAACATTTACTTTTATATTAACTAATTCTAATTTCTTTGCAAGTCTAATTCTTTTGATACTTATAATCAAAGTTTGGTTCCGTGACTTTATTAATTCTGGAAGGGGTAATGGATATAAACACTGCACTAACTACAAAATGTTTCCAATGGCATGCGTCTCAAATAGACCCTGACAACTCCTGGCCTTCACATGTGGTTCGGAACTGTTATCACTAACAGGCGAAGGAGCTAAGGCGAGTAACTAGCGCCTAAAACTAAGCTTCGGGTAGAAGGCTGGCTACCTACCTACCAACTTGACCAAGGAGAAGAAAATTCAGAATTTAAAAATCTCCTGTCTTGCAACTATACCCAAATTTGAGAAGGGCTTCAGCATTCAACCCAGAGGAAAAACCAGGATCCGGCGATCTTTAGCAGTTTGCATCACCCAATACTGGCAACGAAGCTGATCCAAAACTGAATCGCCACTCCTTTGGATACTTCAGTTGCATGGAGGGGAAGAGGGAACTGCTTCATGGGCGACATCGTTTCTATCATAGCTAATGTCCGGGCATTTTATTGTCGAAAATGCTAATAATAATAAGGCTTGTCTTCGAGTGTCTAAAATGCCCGGGCACATCATTTCTTTGAAATGATCTAAAGTCGCAAAGCGGCAGAAAGAGAAAAGCTTTAAATTGCTGTCAAATGCCATATTTATAATAAAGGCATACTTTTTTTTTCTTGCATAAAAAGAAAAGAAAGAATTCAGCTATGGGCTACGTTGGTCTACCAATCACAATTAAAGGGTTGGTATGTTGGTGTATCAAATATTTCATACGATAAAATTAAATATTTGTAGAAAGTTGATTATATTCTCTGATTCAGATAAATTCAGGACAATTGTAAAACTACTCTTACACTGAAGACTAAATTTTTAAACTATAAATCTCTCATTATCTTATTCTCTCTCTCTCTCTC
>JADKLZ010003886.1:16726289-16739381 GCA_021533235.1 Biomphalaria straminea
TCTCCCCTCTTTCTCTCTCCCTCTCTTTCCCTCTCTCCCTATCTCTCTCTCTTTCTCTCTTTCCCTCTCTCCCTATCTCTCCCTCTCTCTCTCCCCCTCTCTCTCTTTCTCTCTCTCTTTCCCTCTCTCCCTATCTCTCCCTCTCTCCCTACCTCTCCCTACCTCTCCCCCTCTCTCTCTTTCTCTCCCTCTTTCTCTCCCCCTCTTTCTCTCCCCCTCTTTCTCTCTCTCTCTTTCTCTCTTTCTCTCTCTCTTTCTCTCGTTCTTTTTCCTCCTCTCACCGAATAAACTAAACACATCTAGATCAAACCTTCAAATTCATCTACCTATGAATAATAGTAAAAAATTAATGAAAACCAATTAAAATTGTTGAAATCAAAAGTTTTTTCCATAAGTTACTCAGTATTATATAAGATAAGTAAGACGAAATATACTTACTGTATATAAGGGTAAAGACTTGATTAACACAATATAATAATACACTAAAGTTATCACATATAGCTTCCAACATAACATTGTCATCTCGACTTGGCAATACTGTTAGTTCACTGAAACATTTAAAAAAAAAAACGTTACTTATTTTTGTCTTTAATTAATAATTTTTATCCAACTAGTTTTTGTGCTTCAAACATTAAAGAACACTTCTCCTCTGGAAAAAAAAACAACTTATAATTTATTAAAATCACAATTAAGGTATTAGTTCTCTAAAAGAAGTTACAATACTTTTTCTATCGTATAAGTCAAAATACCCACAAAAGAAGAGAAAGGTTTATCAAATCATACAGATGCTTTATATATACACTATATAGGGTTTAAAGTACGACAGAATTCCAACTGTATATTTGTTAATTAAAACCCAGACACGACTTTCCCGGATTTACTTCAAATAGTCTTTTTTTTTTTGTAAAGAAAAGTTTTTAACCCTTTTGTTCAATAATGGGTTGATAAGGAAGAAGAAGTTTATCTAAGAAAACCAAGATCGTACTTAAAGAATTACGTAGATGTGTAATGAATAGCAATGAATGGTACACAAAACAGACTTCCTTCTTCGTATATACTTTTTTTGTTCACTTCAAAAACAGATGCAGAAAAAGGTTAACAATATTGCTATGTAGGTTTTCAGACAATAAATCAATTTTCTGTTCATGTACCATCTGTCTGTACTCTTTGACTCTGGCGTCAGTCTTGAATATTGACGACAGTGTCGGGCCATACGTCACAAATATTTAAGTAAGCACTTCCTTTGGAATCAATTTTGTAGTTGACTTCATCGAGTCGTGGAACGATTTGATTCATCTTATAGAACTTAAAGAATTCGAAGATGCTCTTCGTGGATTAAAAGTGTGTATGTATTGTGTTTGTATGTGTAAGGATTGATGTTTGTGTGTGTATGTATTGGTGTTTGTATGTGTATGCATTGTTTGTGTGTAAATGTATTGGTGTTTATGTATGTATGTATCGGTATTTTATGTGTATGTATTGGTGTCTGTATTTGTATGATTTGGTGTTTTTTGTGTGTGCGTTGTAGTTTGTGTGTATGTATTGGTGTTTTTTTGTGTGTATTTTTCATTTATTTATTTTTTTTTATTTTTCAAGAGAAGTAGTTCCCTGCAACTTCTTTCAGAGAGATTGAAATATCTACGTTTAGTAAATACATCTCTCTAGGTAAATAATACAATGGCAATGTCTTCGATGCCAAAGATTAAGGATGAGTGCAGTGTTTCACATGGCTACGCAAACCCAGTTGCGACCTCCATAAGTTTCCACATCTGATGCAGACCAAGACGTTGTCCGCCGGAGGTCTAAGTTGTCTTCTGTGCCTGTCTTGTACAAGAGATTTTTTTATGTGTCTCAAATAAGTTTCCCGCGGCCTTGTGAGAGTTCTTCAGCTTCCTCTTTCAGGGGCCCTCTGCTTCCTCTATGCAATGGACAAAACGGCGCCTGAGGTCATTTTATAGCGTTTACGAAAGGCATCTCTGCTACACCGTCATCTTCTAATAACCTTACAAAATATATCGCTTTTGGAATACGTTAGTCCCCCACGTGAGCTAAGAGTTCGAGGAGCCTTAGATTCCTATTATAGAGCAACCAGGTCTTAGAGCCATACAAAGAAAAAAAAGTGGTGAAATCGACTGCTTGGAAGCTACTGATTTTTTGAAGGCAGCTGGGGCTTGCTTGGAGGCGTCCAAAAGCACTAATTGTCTTAGCAAAACGGTTATCAACTTCTCTTGAAAGCGATGCGTTATTGGATACTGTGCTTTCAAGATATGTAAAGTAGACTACCACGTTGAGGGGTGTCCATTCACGGCAGAGGTGGACTGGCTATGTGGGCTTTCGGTTAAATGTTCAGAGGGCTGGAAGCCAATAGGGCAACGGAAAGGGTTAGAGTTAGGGTTAGGCGCATGAATTGCAGTAAATTGTTTTAAGATTTTATAATATTCTCTTTAAAGGAAACACTTTGAGCCTGATTATTGAATAAAAAACATCTTTTAAAGTCTAAACTAATTTAAAGCATTGTCGAAAATACCCTACATCGGTATATAGTGCTTCTATTAGACGTCACACTAAATGATAAACGTAAGGACTTTATTTCTTATTGATATCGACGTAAGTGTGAATATATTCGGATGAATATATAAAGGAACCAACACCAATGTTCCAAGTTCCAAATGTGTCCAGTCACATACGAATTCTAATTGGTTTGATGGAGTTGTCGCATGATCTCGAGTTGGCACCGCTACGAAGTCTTCACAAATTACACACACAAAAAAATGAAACTGAACGTAAATAACCTTCAAACAAATGTTCTGTTGTGTGTGTAGCAAGCACAACGACCAACCGCCTTTACTTTCCCCAACTAAAGTCAGAGTTGATTTGACTCCCTAAAAATTCCGAAATTAAAAATACCAGTCTTCACCGAGATTCGAACCCAGGACCCTAGGTCTTAACCCCTCAGCCACCGCGCTTTATGACCTAGTGAAATAGGCCATTAAATAATGGAGGATGAATAGTTGTATTTGTGAATTGATATCCAATGGTGAGGAGTGAAAGTGAATCATAAACAATATGTTTGTCAATATAGGATTTTCAGATGCCTTGAATATGAATTTCAATATATAAGGTTTTACCATCTGAACAAAATAAATTCCACACAACTCCCCATTTGTAAACATTGGGTCCACTCTTATGTGCTGAACAACTGAAGAAAACAGTACACTATTTTTCATTGGCACAGTCTGCAAAAGAGCTCACAGCTCATCAGCAATAAAGCTGGCTAGAAGAAGAAGAAGAATGTATAAAGTAGCAGGAATTGTATCGCATTAAGACATTCCCCATTCCAAGTGTTATACTTCATCATTTAGTAATATCGCTTATCAGGGAGTTTACAAAACATCTTATAAATTATTCATGCAGCTAAAGGCTTTCGATATATGATTCAACTTAACACAACGCTTTTCACAGGTAGGCCTATGAGAGGATGTCCATCATATGGCATACAATTAGTGGGCCGGATTGTATAGAAATGTCTGAGCCGATTTTGACATTGTGAGAAAAGCGCAATCATTGGCATAGAAAAACTGTAGCAGCTATCTCTTTGGTTTTAGTATAGTACGGTAGGCGACGAAAGTTGAACACATTGGCGTCTCTCTGAGATGCCTAAACATTGCGCCAAATAAGATAGCCAACAGAGTCGGAGCAAGTACATAACACTGCTTTATGCCAAGTTAAACAGATAAGTGATCAGATATCTCATCATTTTGTCTAATTTGGTATTTCTAGATAGATGCGTTGTTAAAATATTGACTTAAACATTGACTTAGGTTTTATAATTTACAAAGACATGAAGACTTGGAGCGTAAACAACAATACCTACAACCGAAGTCACCTAATAGATCTAGTTGTGAATGTTCTCAAAGACAGAAACACTAAAAAAAAATTTAATGTACCGTATCGAATTGTTATAATCATGTTGAAACTCATATAATGAAATGGAGGATCATCACTATATAGCTTTGTAATGAAATGAAACTTTTTTTCGTGCATTCGTATATTGATACTGAATGATATCACATCACGATCTGTATAATTTTTATTCTGATAATTAGCCTATTTATCTAATACCAAAGTGTCTAGGCATAAGTTCTAACATATTGAGCGTATTTCGGTAATTAGCCTATGTATCTAGAGTGTCTAGGCCTAAGTTCAGATCGAAGGTGTAATGAGAACAAGTGACTCGGTTCACCTCGTGCATTTACCTTGGGAAGCCTTATCTTACCCTGCGCGGCCGAATTCCCCAAGGATCTGAACCAGAAACCACTAACACTCTGTATTTGCATACTTGGACGGTCTGAAATGCCAGCCAGTGGAAACTACAGGTCGGTATGTCAAACGTGGCTCATTTATATGCAGGGGGAGATGACGGCAGTATTTGTGTTGTACTGAACAAGTAAGAACTCGATTGAAACAGGCCTAGAAATATAAGATGTCAAGATTACATGGAGTTAGGCTGAGCCACATTTTCTTTTAAATGGGCTTACAATTCCAATATAAATTAAATTGGGCAACGTGTGGTTGTATTGATTAAACAACAATTATTTATCATCTTTTAGATCATTTATGCGGAATGAAACTTTATTTTACAAAGGAGTTCGTTTAAAACAGAATCTTAGCTTTCAAGTTAGCAATCATTAGAGAGTTCTGAGATAACTACGAAACTGATCAAAATCTGTAGCGTAGCTAACAAAGACAGACAACTCAATTATAGATTCTCTCTGATTTTGTTGTGATGTTTCCAATATACTTTTAATAACGTAAATATCAAATTCTTAAACTAAACCTCTTTGGGTTAAGTACGTCATTACATCTAAACCCTGTGAATAAACTGATATTTTGGGGCTTCAATTAGAAAACCCCAATGAATCTATTAAAATACATCTATAAAGATGTTTTTTTTCACATGCACATGACATCAACTCTCTCCCGACACCCTTTCTTGAAGTAGTTTAAATATCGTTTATGAAGTTGTTGTTTTTTTTTACAAAGCCTATATAAACTCACTATGTTTGTATGTCTGTCTGTCTGTCATTCTCAGATCAAGTTAAAACTTCACAATAATTCATTGGCGTAGACAAGACATGAATCAATTTTTAAAAAATTAACCAATTAGTCAAATAATTACTGATAATTAATTATTTTGTTGAAACCAATAAGGGAAATGAATCCTTCGCTATTCACAGATATGGCTAAATTTGTAGTGTTAAGTCCCCTAAATAATTGTTAACGCCAGTTCTCTCACACGCATTCTCCGATCAAGTTGATACTTAAAATAAAATTAATATACATAACAAAAACTGAATCAAATTCGAAATTAACCAATTAGTCAATTAATAAGTGGTAATTAATTATTTTCTTTGATATCGAATAAGGGAAATGACTTCTACATTACTGATATATATAGTTGTAAGGGGGAGTTCTCTCCATTAGATAGGCTTTTTTTCTAGAGGATTGTTTAATAATTTTCTTACTCTACCCATGCCATACAAATAGAATGCTTGGACAATTTATTCTCATTAAAATTGACATGAGGAAATAGTCACGGTAATTATAGATTCTAGACTCAGACTAGATATTAATCATTCACTGCAACACAGCTAATTTCTTAGAAAATCAAAATGGATACCGGTATTCACTATCCATTTACAGAGTGTTTCAATAACACTACTAGATGTTTTAATGCATAAAACAGTTGTCTACCTTGGCTTCTAAATACTTTTTAAAAAAATGTATTCCAAATTATATTATATTATAACAACTACAAAATAAAACAAATAATAATAATAATAAAATGCGATAAAAATAAACTGATGAAATTTCTAGAACACTCCTAATAATAGAAGTAAACATTTTCAAGCTTAGAGTCTATTTGTGCATTCTACTTCTTACAATACATATACATTCACACATGCACAACACTGACACATTGTATTATACTGACACACACACACAGATTTTGACACATTTGCTCAAATAAACTATCTCTCTCTCTCTCTCTCTCACACACACACACACATACACTCACACCTATTAACACATTTACTGTAATAAACTCACACACAATCATACAAAATACTAACATTTCAATTGAAGGCCTATCTCTTCATTGTTTATTAGTTGTAAGAGAAGCTGAGACAGACATTCTACGAGAAAGACATACCACCACAATGATAGTTCATTACATGAAACAAGAAGCTATAGAAATAATGAACTAAGATCTTGACATGTCTACTCACGTATCTAACAAAAAGGTCTGTGAAGGAAAACATTAGTCCCGATTTGTACAGAAAATACATCAAGATCCCAAGTGAAAATATACACAGCTATCTCCATCGCGAATCAACTTTAGATTAATAGCACAGACTGAGTCGAAATGGAAAACTTCTCGATTAAGAACATGACCTAATCAAGAAAAATAACACTAAGCTAGGTCGTTAAAAGTCTTCACCACAATGAAAGACCTTTAGCATCAAGCATTTTTCTAATCTAACAAAAAAAAAATTCCTTGTACAAAAAATAAGCATGTTTTTGTTGATTTACTTTGTGTGTGATATTATGTTTGAGAGTGTGTGTGTGTGTGCGTGTCAGTTTGCGCTTATGTTTGTTTTTGTTTGACATGAAATAAGTCACCTAAATAGTTTCATTGAAAATCGACTGAGAAAGACTAATCGTGAAAATTAACAGTCAATACAGAATGATGTCAAAAGAAGTTATCGACCTTGGAGTGTATTTAAGACCTAATTAGTAACTACTTTAAGCCATGTGTAGGTGGCCCGAGAAAAGGATGGAGATGTAAGGTGCCGTAGAGGATGGCCCGCCCCTATCAGGGGAGAGACTGTAAAGCCTAGCCCCTAATTCCTCCCCAAACAGACAGCAGCTAGGAAGGCTTATCGCAAGGGTGCTGTGTTGGACCGCACTGGCAACAGCGTGTAGGCAAGACGTTTTCTAGCTCAAATGTTAAGAAAGACGAGTTACGTCTTAGAAATAATGATCTACATACACAGAGTGGAGGGGGGTGCCAGTCGGGACACTCCTTAGTGTCACCATGTTATAAAACGCAATTTAAATTTACATAAAAGAAAGTTTGCATTAATGTTACAATTAATAAATAAACATCATTAGGCTTTTTGGGGTGTTCAAAAAATGTAACATCTTTCAAAAACTGAAACGTGAATGTAAATAATTTTATGAACTTTAGATTTAATTGTAAGTTTTCGTCAAATACCTCATCTCTCCACCAAATCTAAATCTAGATGTATGTATTTATCAGATATCTCTTCTTTCTACCAAAAGAATGTAATATCTAGATTGATTTTTACTGTAATCGGTTTTTAGTACCATCTAAAAAAAAGGGGGGGGGGGACGACGACCCAGGGGCCAGGGGCTCAGGCCAACATACCAACCATTCTGCTAGTGAGGTTCTAGTGATTATAGAAGAGTGTATAGCCTACTTTTGTATTGTTTGTTTCAATTTCAAGCGACGACCTATAAAGGAATATATTAATTCGGCTAATACCACCACTTCACTCAAGTACAATTTCTTTCACTTGCTCAGGATTCCAAACAAGATAATTAATTACCAAAAAGAAAAAGAATCCTGCGAAATTTCAGCTTGATGCGATATTGTCGTCGGAGAAATAACGTGTACAAACTTTTTACCAGACAAAGTGAGTTGATGTAAGCTTTGAAAAAAAAAAAAATCTGAGAATTAGTTGGTCTAGGATTTGAAGGTGCGAGTCTAAGGGAGGCAAGTGTCCAACTCGGTCAGGGAGCATTCAGTGAAGGTTCATGAGGAACACGGTAGTGGGCGACCTATCTTAGGACTGCCAACATCAGCAACCAATGAAAACCCGTGTTTACTCACAAACGCCTAAGTCGGTGTAAAGCCGTCTATGTAAAGCTCTCCCACGAAAGACCTGACGCCAGGTAGACATGTTTCTTTACCAAACCTAGAGCAATCATCAATGCAACTAAGATGCGCAATTGTTTCTTTTGCTAAAGTACATCACATGATATAAATACTGTGCTAAATCTACTTACAAACCAAACGTACAATTTGACCATACATAGTTATATGTAGGCCCTACTACTCCATGCATCTGTTGGTCATATTTAATTACTTATTCGTGTATTTAGCATTAGGTTTTCTTTTTTGTCCATTAACGCAACCCACCATACTATAAGGCAGTGATGCCCAAAATACGTCCCGCGGGCCACATCCGGTCCGCGATGCAGGTCTATCCGGCCCGACAGAACTTCTGTACACAATATAATCAATGAAATGAGACTGCTGAACAAACAAAAACTTGGCTTTGGGTGTACACAGGGTAAAGACAATTGGACTGACTTTTACAGTTTTGCACTACATACATAAAGTTTGTCTGTTTTAATGGAGTATCTGCATTGCAGCCTGTCATTCAGAAGTTGGTTTCGGTAAAAAAAAATGGAACATCCAACTAGTTGCTATAGAAATAATAGATAGATACAGCTTGTTTCTAATAGAAATGTCGTCCTCTCAATTGTATTTATATTTTCGCAATGATGTTGCCCGCGACAAGAGTGTGGGAAATTTATTTGGCCCGGTGGATGAAGAATGTTGGGCGTCACTGCTATAAAGCAAATAAATTTAAAGCTAGATCTAGTTTTTTTTTCAAGACGAGTGAAATAAGAAAAATAAAACAGTAGACTAGAACTCAAATGTTCTACCAAAATAATCATCTTCTTTTTTGAAGTAACGTCTGTATTATATAAGAAGAAGATATGATTTTCGAATGTAAACTTGCGATGTTTGTAATGTTTGAAAAAATTTGGGTTTAGAATAGAAATCTAGATTAACACTGAGTACTTATGTGTGTATGTGTGTGTGTGTGTGTGTATCTAAGAATGAATCGAACACAGCTAACAAGGACCTCATCTGCTGTAGATCAAGTGTCAAGTGTGAAAATTCCTTGTCAAGAAAAACACTACACTCTTAATATTGGACCACTAGACATTCACAATAGTCTTATTATTCTGCAACTTGGATCAGATCTGAAACATAGTAGAGTACTATGACTCTATTGTAAACAACTCTAACTCTTATTACTTTTATGTCAAAATGCGATATCTGAATTTCAGTTATTTATTTATATATTTCGGTTTCTTTTTCTTTTTTTTATTTCATTTAGGACTACCAAATTCACTTCGCTTAGGGCCTACGATTATCCAAGACCCGCCCTGCCTTAACTAATTGTTATTCTATATAAGGAGTAACATCTGTTTAAAAACAATTGTTTTGTATTTCCTTTATATGTATTGTTTTTATTAAATCTTTTGTTAAATGAAAAAATGTTTCTCATTCTTCTCTCCCTTCTTTTAAAATGTAAACAATCAAAACATTGAATTTTTTAAAATAATAACATGAAATAGTCTGAAATAAAGAAGTCTGTATCTGTAATATTAAAAATGTGAACTCTGTACCATACATAGACATAAATAAATAAGCCAATAAGAGAGTTTTATGAAACGAAAATTTGTGAATTGCAATTGTGTGTACTTTATTTTATGTCTATAAATTTTGTTTAATCTCTAAGACTGAAGATCATGCAATTTTTAAATCTTTCATAATTCGGAAATCCGAATTCAATAGATATACATGTTTTCAAGTTACATAAAGTTACTTGTCCGCCGAGGACAAACGCAGACGACGAAAAGAAAACCTAAACCGACCACCTGCGGACAATGGTTTTGCTTGCCCTGGATGTGGCAAAATATGTAGGTCACAGCTGGGACTGCACAGCCACGGGAAACACTGTATTCCTCACTAATCTTCGGACTCGAAGACAAGCCTATTATTTCCAGTCTATGTTTATGTATGTCTATGGTACCATACTTTTTGTTTTCTTGTTTTGAGACGTCTTGTAAGTTAACATTTTACCTGTGGTCTTCTAAGAAGAGTTGAATAAATGAATATATCTAAATCTATTAAGCCGATAAAACAGAAGAGGACTGTTTGTTTACGTTCCTATTCTACTTGTGTAGTATCAAATGATATAAAAAAAAATTTTAAGATGGATTGTGACTTCATATTACAACATATTACAATAGCCAAAAATAAATGTAAACATTTCACTAATTGATAGCTCCTAGTTGAGAATTGTTTCATTAAAATTTAAAATAGAGCTGCACTTTTAATTATTTTCCATCAAATCCAACTCATCCAAAGTCGAGGCCATTGACAAGCCATTGAGCAAATATTTAATCTATCTGTTGTGGGTCATCATTGGCGTCCTTTGACCTACGACAGTAGATCAGTCAACAATTTGTTTTGTCAGATTAATTAAGCTAAACCTTTGTCAAACAGCGCACTTTTTCAGGTTTGATCTGATCAGCGGGAGATCGAGTTTCCTTTTTTTTTTTTTTGAATTTCCCTGCACGACTGTTTTGTCCATAAGTGTAGCCTGCGAGTGCTAGGGATAAACAAAAGTTTACTTTTTCTGTTGATGTATTTCAGCAAATGTTGGGCCAAAACTTTGTTCATGATTTTTTTAGTAAGAAAACTAGTTAGAGGCGCCCGCCAAAATTAATATTTACTGATATGATCTCTTGGTGTACCTAACTGCGCTTATTACAAAAACTTTATCTTGTGATCGCTCGCCATGAAATACAGCATAGGCCTACACGTGGTACCCAGATATAGCCAATGTTTCCTATTTTACAAACCAAATATAATTTTAGGGATTTTTAAAAAGTATAATGTATAGTGTATATCCGCGAAAAATATGTAGGCCTAGACACTATACGGCTTCTAGTATTAACAACAGCATCAAAAATTGCAATTTTAATGTACCCACCCCTGACACCCCAACCTGATTGTCTGATAAGTTTTATTTCTATAACTCAAACAACATTGTGCCATTGTGTTCTTGGAAATAAGCAACATAAGAAAAGTTGTTTTAAATCCATTCCTACTTTATAAAGCTAATGCCGGTCTGTAATATCTCATTCTATCATTATGTAAGTCTTCAACATCGCAGGGAGTCTTTTCAGTGAGCTTGTACAATTCATTTCTTCTCTTACAGTTCAGCTCATTTCGACATCAGAAGGTGCGCGAACGTCTATATATTTATTCAGCTTTTTACTGAATACAAAGAAACATTTGAGTCGAGTGCGGGAATATCCGCTGAAATCATGTTTAAAAAGTCAAATTTAATTTTAAGATGATTTTATTTTGGAAACAAATATAACGTTCGAACTGTGTGGCCAGTTATGTAGTATTGTTCCCAAAACATAAACTGTTAAATTTCTAGATAAATCGTTACAGCCGTTTTAGAAATACTCGTCCTGTATCCATGTTCCAGGGAGATTCCACCCACCGTGGGTTAATAAGAGGATCTGTTTAAAAAAACAACAAAAAATACACGTGGGTAAAGCTAAGAACTTTGTCCATTCCGTCCATCTGTTTGCTAGAGTATTCTAGTCGGTATGTCCAACTGCGCAGAAAGCTAACGATGAACATTAGGATTTAGGCCTATAAATTAGTGCTTTTGTCAAGCATGTACCTCAGCTTAGACTTAAGTCAGATTGAAGATTATATTGAAGATTTGAAAGAGATTTAAGGATAAAGACACATGTTTTTGAAGTTTGGTTGAAGACTTCAAATATGAAGAAAGTTTAAGATTTTGAAACTGCGAATCATTCTGTTCCAAACTATTGACTGCTTATCAATGTAACCTATTCATTCTATTCATCCGTATGTAGTTCTAAAAAAAGCAACTTCTAGCTTCTATTCACAAGTCGTCTGCTTACTTTGTCAATCATTATCCAGATAATATATTTGACTTTTAATAAAAAATAAACAAGGATAATCCTAATTGCTTGTTTAAAAACATCTATAAAGTTTATATAGGCACGTGCTTAATTTTTCATTCTCGTTGATCAGCTTTCAAGAAACAATGGCTAATTAATCATTGAATGTATTGGTTTATTCAAAAACAATGCAATCCCTACTAGCTCTTAACTCTTTCTCTCTGTAATTATTTACCACATTCTGATGGAATCAACGTTGCTATCGTCAGTCAGGAAAGAAAGAGTTAATACATATTATTTAACTTGTATTATTTTTTTTTACAGAATGCGCATTATTATAATTCTTATTACTAGAACCAGCATTGCTTGATGGTGCTCCGTTCATAGGGCCTACAATCTGTATATGCCTATTATATAAGCTTATATGTTGTTATCTAACATGTTTTTTCGCAAGTGGGGGGGTGGAAAAAGAAAACAAAGCATAGCCTGTTATACAACTAAATTCAAATCACATTATTGTCGTATCTGTATTTTCTATCAAACACTTTTCTATATAGGCCTAGATCTACATTGGGCATAGTTAAGTTCATAAACATGTTTAAAATTAGAATCACTTCTAGAGATAAATGTATTAATTTAACACTTTACCTCACGATATATAGAAGTTCTAACTTGTTAAAAATGGAAATAATTGTCCAGAAGAGAAAACAATAGTTCCCGGCAATTCCTCGCCTGTCCCGACTGTTGTCTTACTAAAGTTGTGTAACTTTATACCCCCCATCCCATGCTCTCGAGCTGATAAACGGACTCTCAGATTTCTAGATGCCGGGCCTTAGTTTTTGTTATGTGAATGGTACAATAGGACTTAAAGTGCCGGGATGGTGATTGGAGTAGGACCTACCGCTGCTTGTTGACATGTTTTTTTCGAGGATGCGATTTCTTCAGCTCAGAGAACGGGAAACAAATATTCCTAGTATGCTAGCACACTTTCTTTGTTGACTTTCTCTGAATTCGATAGCTTATCATATTGTTTATATCATACTTTGAACTTGTGGTTTTGGTTGTTTTTGTTCATACAAGCTGGCAATATGTTTCAAACCTCCCCCCTTTTATTCCGGGCCACAAAAAAAAAAAAAAAGAAAATGTTACGAAAAATAGGAAGGCCAAAAAAATGTTAAGAAAAATAGAAAGGCCAAAAGAAAATTGTTAAGAAAAATAGAAAGGCCAAAAAAATGTTAAGAAAAATAGAAA
>JADKLZ010003886.1:16739391-16767200 GCA_021533235.1 Biomphalaria straminea
ATGTTAAGAAAAATAGAAAGGCCAAAAAAATGTTAAGAAAAATAGAACGGCCAAAAAAATGTTAAGAAAAATAGAAAGGCCAAAAAAAAATGGATGCAAGGTGACAAGAAGACGTATGGATTCAAATTTAGATTGCTTCGAAAAAAGTTCTATATATATATTGTGATATAGGTCTACAGTTTTATTAACATTTTTCATGCTCTAATATGATTTTCACAGAGAAAGAAGAAAATGCATTTCACTATAATTAGAATCGTGTGTATAGACCTACTGACAAATAGGGGGAGGGTCATGTTTGGGATATTGTTTTTTTCTTTTCTTCAGCATAGATTGGGGGACATTTTCGAAATTGGTAACTAAATATTTTATTTTATTTTATTTTAATGAAGTCTTGTATAACAGGGTATCTCAAATGTCTTTTTCCTTTTCTTTGAAAATCCTATTTTTTCCACCTCTATATTTTTATCGTCTTGTATGTCCTAGTGGGTGAGGTTGATTTTCATAGCGTAACAAATTTGGGCAGCAAAAATAAATATTGAACTCGTTATAAATTAAATTGATGAATATTAATTATCAAGTGGTTTGTTTCATTTCAAAAACATTTATAAAGAGCACATTCAGGAGGTGACGAAAACCAGTTCATTTTATATTTCAAGCATTTCATTCTTTGAATTTTGTTTGTCCACTGAATCCACACTGATTGAAAATATTTTATTATATTACATATTCCATTTTTAATCTCATGGATGTTCATAATCTTTAATCATCTATTACGTAGTACACATAAATGAGTGACGAACGACGCACTTGACGCTGCACGACCGCAAGACACTTAACCAATGAAAAAGTAGTGCTAGGGTCTGCACGTGTACAGTATGACGTCAAGATGAATTAGGCCTACAAATGTTGGTTTGTGGGAATCTATAGTTATCTCATTTAAACATGCCAACAAGTACTTACAAATGTGACTATATTTAGATTACGTGGTTTTAGTAAGACAATCTTTTTTTTTCTTTGGGGTTGTCAGGAACAAGCAGGTAATGACTGCCAAGGTTTCTCTATGCAGAAGAAGAGGCAATCGTGATTAAAGTATTTCAGAACTGTAAAAAAAACATGCATGATAGCTGAACTCTTGGCACTTAAGTCTAACTCGTACGTACTAACTGCAATAAAAAAAAAATACTTAGGCCTACGTCTTCTCACGTGTAACACTTTCCTTCAAAATGATTACGCCCTAGTCTGGATCCCCTGCAGGACGCCAAGGGATGACAGAGAGTAAGGATCGAACCTGGACCATCGTGCTGACAACCTGAGCGCATGCCACGCGATCGAGCATACAATGGACTATCTCATATACTGTAGATGCCTTTATGATATATGTCCCTTGTAATTAATTGTTATGCTTATATAATAAAAGCATGTTACAATCATGTCTACTCTGTCTCTGAGTATAGTTTATAAACTTCTAAGCGCCTACATGACGAACACACTGTTGCACACACACACACACACACACAAGATTCTTCCATTTCCTGAAGTGATTGATACAAACATTGGACAATAAGCACTGTTAGAATAATATAGATACACTTTTGTTTTGTGTCAATCAATCTTCAATTGATGAAACAATAATTACAACCCTTTCCCATTTCCCTTTGAAATTCAACGTAGTTGTCTACCTTGGTCCTCGATGTATCTAAGAACATTTAAGATATAACAGGTTCACTGACCTGTATAAATATGTCTATGGACTAAAAGTAAATATTTTGATTTCAAATGCACAAGAAAAAAGTAGAACAAAAACTCTCAATGCAAAATGGATGTGCATCGATGCATTCTATCTGTAATATCAGGTGGCCGAGCCTTGCTCGGTTAAATAATTTCTTAAGGAAGGTTATATACCCGAAGTCATTTTGGGAATATTTTTGTAATTACGAAAATTAACGATCGGATAAAGACCACTAATCTGAAGAGTTGCTTTAGTGTTAGTTTAGTTCTAAATGTAATTGTACATGGCGATTAAATATGAAATCTCTTAAGTGTAGACAAATCACAGCTTACGTCCGTTTTATAGTTTTACAATCCATTTTTTGCATAAAACTATTGTAGGCCTACTATTGTTGGCTTGGAAGAAAGAATTTGCTCTGTAACTTCTCAGATAGTTACTTTCAGACATATAATTATGAAATTATTGTATTCATTGTGGCATTATGGCACCTCTGTTACGCCATACAATATGTTCGTCCCCCATAAGGGATACGTCCCCTGCTCAGCCTGACTGTCGGACTATAAGAGGTTCATACCGGGTTTTGCCATCCATTCATCCCAGTGGTACTACTGGTGCTACAGCCCAAACCTCCATTCAAATCTCTTTTGGGCCTTTCGTCACCACGCTCAAACCCCATGGTTTATAGTTAAATCAAAAGTGGCTGCAGCGTACGCAAACTTGTTGACCGCTAGCTAGATATCATTTTCAGTGTGAGTAAGTAAGGCGTAGAGAAGCTATGTTATCACCATTTCCTTTATTTTGGTATGGGACATTGAGACACTGAAGCATGAACACGTGGTAATAATTTGCCAGCAAAAAATATTTCTAAAAAGGATTGACTTTGAATCCGAAAAATTAATTAGGAATGCAGTATTTCCCGTGGCTACGCAGCCCCACATGTGACTACATATTTGGCCAAATCAGGGCAAGCATAACCATTGTCCGAGTGTGTTCAATTAAGATTTTCTTTTCTTGTTTGCAAAGAAATATTTTAGTTTACTGCTGTAAGCCTATCGTATGTCCATAATGGTTTTTAAGCTCGCGCTAATTCAATGTGTAAATTATTAAATAAAACCATTATAACTTTTAATAGGGTTCCCGTGGTTTCCTTGTTTTCAAGACGCTCCGGGAAATCTCCTGAAACTCATACAAATGTCCTTAAAATAGACAAAATTGTAATGCAAAGACGAATTTATTTTCTAACACAAAATCTTAATTTTTACTTATTATCCGTATGATCGTATCCCTACCCTGACTGGACCGCGTGCAATCCACTTCACATAGGGCCCCGCAAATGTTAGGGTCGACCCTGGATATCATGTTCAGTGTGTGCAAATAAGGCGTAGAGTATAACAAAGTAGCCTAAAAGTTACTCACGGGTTTACGCAATTTAAGTGTAAACAATGGACCTCATTCACGAATCGCCACTTAATAATATTTATAAAACAATGAAAAAAAGTATTGAGTGACAGCCTTTATGGATTACATAATTTGTATATAGAGAATCACATGGCTAAATGTTGTTGGTTAACGATTGGTGAATGAGGCCCATTTACGAAACCTTTAAAACACAAAAACTGATCATACATCAAATTTAATTTAATTATTTTTCTTCCATAGTTTCATAATAGATCAATCCACAATAAGATTGTGCGCAAATCCTGAAAATCTTTTGAATTTATTAAAATCTCCTGAAAAAAAAGACAAAATTGTCATTTGTGGGTGTCATTCATTGCGGAAAACGGCAATCCTTCGCGCGATAATAGAAAAAAAGGCATTGTCAGATTTCATGTAAAGAAATGTAATAATCGGGCTAATTTCTATCTCAATGGTAAGTTCCAATACTTTATAGACTTTTATAGTCACTGTCATATAAATATGTCATAGGTTGCAAGGTTCATAAAGTAAAGTTAATTTCATAGCAATTTTGTACTTGGTAAAGAATGAAAACAATTCAAAGTAGATTTTTTTCTAATACAAAATCTTAATTTTCACTTATTATCCTTATTCCCACACAGACTAGGCCCTGAGCAATCAATTTCGCATAGGGCCCCGTTATTGTTAGGACCAGCCCTGTTGGTCCATTGGCCCTTTGATGTATAAAAGTAAGAGCCCTTTTTGAGTTCACCACTAACAAAATTAAATAACCAATTAACCAATTAAAATGCATTTAACAAAACATATGAATGGGCAAGAATCCCTGAAACAGACGCAAAGAGCAGCATCTTTCAAATCAAAGGGGGAAGGCAACTGAAGAAATGACAAAACCATAATCCGAATAAAAATATCAAGACAGCTAAACCTAACGACACCACAAGAAGTGTCATAACAACTAAGACATCACTAAAAGTATGGAGGAAACACAGATCCTTTAAAAGTATTTATATTTTTATATAAATTCATCGTCAGTAAAGGGACATTATATTTCAGAAAGTATTGTCACGTGATACGAACTCAAAGACCTTGTACACGCTGAAGAAGAAAACTAGAAAATATTTTATGATTTTGTGTGTGTTGATATGAAGAATTGGATCTATCAATTTTTAGAGGTATTCACAAAGAATGAGTTTATCATGGGGATTTAAAAAAAAATACCTTATTTTTTTCACGTGACGACGTAGGGCTGTGGAGCTATTGTATAATTACTTATACTTAATTTTATTTTATTTTTGTTGTAACAAATGATTAAATTTAATTTGGTGAACCTTATGACATAGGCCTAGGTCATAGAATATAGACAAATCCATTAAATAATGTAACATTTAAAAAGAACCTTTTTTCTCAAGGCCTCGAGCCTGCAAGATGGAAGCCACTGAGCTATACAAGTACTTATAAAAGTTTTATAGTGTAAAGTCTACAGCTTAAAATTGTTTGGTTTGTACATTTGATATGTAGGCTAAAACAAAATAAAGTAGAACTAATTGATTAATTTGTTCATGGGTTGTCTTCAATTGTTTCAACTTTATCCGAAAATAGGAATCGGGAGAACTTAAGTGTACAAGATTCCAACCAGACAGAGTGGGTTGAATTGAGCTTTGTAAGAAATCAAAAAAAAAAAAGAAAGGAGATCTAACATCATTTGTAAACAAACAACATTTAGTCACGTGATTATATTGATAAAACGACGAAAAAAAAACTGTCACGTGACAGCCATCGTGTATTAAAAATTAGATCGTAAATTATATAGAAGAGATAGAGCACCACGTGGCTAAATGTTATTTGTTTACGATTGGTGAATGGCGTCCATTATGTCCCTCTTTCTTTAGAATGTTGACAATTATTCCCAATGGTTCTTTCATTTGTAACACTGTCGCTGGGTGGCTCATCACAGGCCCAAGACAATGTTAGCCAGCCATCTCAAAAAACGAGTAGCAATAGTACAGGCTGAGCTCTGTTACGGTCGTAGCGCAGCATGGTGCTAATACTGCGAATGGGAAAAAGGTGCGAATTTGAGTATTGAATGGATGGGATGTTAAAAAGAGGAAGTCGGAAGAAACTGACAGGGAGAGAGATGAAATGGTTATGTTTTCAGAACATAACCTGTTATTAAAGTATTTATAGAGAAAACCCTGAGAGTGTTTTTTTTTTATTCTGAAGAGTCTTTTGTCATAAGCTCTTTTCGAAGAAATGACCACACCAAACTGGAAAGTATCAATTTCTTCCCCCGCAAAGAGCAATCTACAATCTTTCAACTAAAAACAGGACACCTTAACAGAATAAGTAACAAGTCCCACGTACACATCGCTACAAACATTGCGTGCATCCTTTCACTATGTTTTTTTATATATACTTTCTTTGAATGCTAAAGTTTAATCTCCTTTGACAGACCCTTTTACCACAGCTCAATACTTTGTATGGCAGTGCGACAGGAGCGTAGCTAAGAATTTTCCATCATCTGGGGGGCCCGTGCATTTTGCGTAATATTTAATGTGAAAACACTCAATTGAGGGCACCCCTCAAGTGGGGGCCGGAGGCAATTTTCAAATTTTCCCCTTTCTCCCCCATCCTCCTACCCTAGCTACGCCACCGCAGTGCGGAACATCTGAAAAACCACAGCAACCTTTTTTTTTTTTTCACTGAAAGAAAAAAAGCTAAGAGAAAAAAAAAACTGGCTACAAGAATAAAAATGTCAAATCCTACACTAAGTGCTGTCTATTAACTCAGAAAGTCAAGTTAGGTCTACTACAGACATGCAGAAAATAAAAAAAAAAGTATCACATTGTTTTTTATTTATTTTTATTTTCACAAAGCAGAATTGGGATCAGCAGATGGAAACATTAGTTGCAAACTTTTTTTTTTGTCTCAGGAGAACTTGAATGTTAGGGGGTTTTTTTTATGTATTTAATATAAAAAGTAGAGTTCCCCTTTCAGACCTTGTGGTTGATAGGGTAGATGATGTAAAGGTCATCTGATTCTCTGGCCTATGGTTAACGAGGGTAACATGTGGCCAGCACAACGACCAACCACCTTTACTTTTCCCCACCTAATGTCAGGCATCCATTAGAGCTGGGTGGACTCAGAGGCGCCCAAAGATCCCGAAATAAAAATTCTAGGATTCGAACCTGGAACCCCGGTTCAGAAGCCAAGCGCTTTACTGCTCAGCCACCGCACCTCCATGTTTGTAATATAACACTACATAAAAGATCAACATAAAAAAATGTGATGTTAGGGTTAAAATAACTGTGTCTGTAATGTCCTCTCAAGTATTGAAAGTTCTAGTGGGGAAGGAATAAGGTGAAAAGTAGGACAGGAAATGAATGTGAAATAGGCATGAAATAGTATTCTTATACATATTGATATTAAAAACTGTTTGCAATGGAGCCATCTGGTGGCAGTACATCAGAAATGCCATTAAAATTGCTTGTGTAATAATAAAAACACAAAGAAATGTCTAAAAATTTGGGCTGACAATAAAAAAGTTCAAATAACCCAACAGGGATGGAATGGTCATTACACAATTAATAAAAAAAAAAAAATCTGAAACAAAATAATGTATCCCATGATTCTATTTCTAAAAGTATTCAAATGGTAAAAATATAAAACAAACACACATAAAGAGAAATATTATATACATTCATAAGTCAAATTATCATTGAGTATTATATACATATATCTTCAATGTGTATGTCTTGTCTCAATGATGTGAAAATACTACAAAATGAATGACCATTGTCCACCATTAATGTAACTTAATGTATACAACTTAGATTCCAAATAATTAATATAGTGTGGATGACTTGATCTCAAGGTATACAACTCCCATGGGGTACATAGTTGAGAAATTAGTTTGCTAACAAATCAAGAGTCATCCCTTTATTTGTAGTATGTAGTTACAAATATAACGAATTGAATAGCTAACAGAAGCATGAACAACATTGCTAAACTAGTGTAAATAGAAACAGAAGACTAGAAATCTGTGCAATTTCTGGTTATTTACAAGCACAAGTCTAAGATTTTAAAAGAATATATATATACTACAGCATACATCTATTTTTTTACAGATTTACTCATGTAAAGAAAAAAGTTATAATACTTTTCTTTTTGACAAAGTGATCACAGAAAGTTGCATTTTTGGTTTTTACTGTCAAAGTAAGAAAAAAATTTGATTTCACAGATTTTCAAAATCACTCAGTTTTGTTGGTTCACAAAATAGCTTCACTGAGCTCACTGTGTCCAGGAAATATTTTGTTTAAAATAAATAATTAAAATGCATATTCAAAAAAAAAAAAATTACCAAAAATATTCAAACATATAAGTATGTTTTTTTTTCTACTTTGACTATTCAAAGAAAAAAAAATACAATTGGACTTGAAGTAAAAAGTGTAAAAGAAAGAATTCAGCACTTGATGATTGCACAAATCTGGAACTAGAAAACTTAACACATAATTGTGACATCAAGCTACATTATTAAGAAAAAAAAAATTTTCTCATTTGTACAATATTGTAAAACTATACATTTGATACTTTTCACACTAATGTTGGATTGTACTAAAAATAATTTTTCTAAACTGAACTTTACTTTAAATAAATAATGCTGGGAAATTTGTGGAAAATTTGTGCAAATCTTTTCTGATATTCTTACAAATTTTTTTTTTACTGAGACAGAAAAGTTTAGAATAAAAAAAAAAAAAAAGTAAAGAAAAAGACAAACTGTATAATGACAGATGGCTAATGAATTATGGGTTTCTCCTGTATGCTTATCTCTCCATTTTTACATTCTGTCATAAAACGGGCCAAGTCCTTGCGAGTCACAATTCCAATCACTTGATTTCTAAAATTAATGACAACCATGTGTCGCAGACCTAGAGAACGAAACTTTCTGAAAATACTGGAATAGGAGGCTGTCTGAAAACAAAAAAAGTTAAGAACTTTATTTACATTGAATTTACTTTGTTTCCTTTCAATATCAAAGACTCAATATCTCTTGCCGTCACTCCTTCACAGTTGTTCTACCATTAGAACAAAGAATGAAATGTTCTTAAGAACAAAGCAAGGAGTCTCAAATTCAAATCCCTGGTGATGATCCAGTTTTAAATGACTCTTCCTTTAAATTGTAAATTGTATAGCATTGCACACTCATGTTCTCTCATGGAGAGAATAATAACTTTGCAATTAATCATACTTCTGCTACCCATAAATAACCTCTCCTAAATAACCTCTCCTGTGTAAAGTAGTAAAAAAGTTTTCCTTTCAGACAATGCAGTCTATACTGAAGATGATGTTATGGTCATCTGCTTCTTTGGCCACGTTAACAAGCAGGGTGTCCCGTGGCCAGCACTACAATCAACTGCCTTTACTTTCCCCAACTAGAAGTCAGGCACCCATTAGGGTTGTGTGTACTCAGGAGCACCCTAAAAATCCCAAAATTCAAAATCCCAGTCTTCACTGGGATTCGAACCCAGGACCTCCAGGTTTGGAAGCCAAGTGCTTAACCATTCACCCCACTGTGCCTCCAACCTTTACCTTTAGAGGCAATTACCCAATTTATGGTTAAGAAGTTGAAAGTGTAACTAAATCTCTTTATCAAAAGTCAAACATGACATAATTGCACAACCCTTGCAAAAAATGTGCATACTTAGAACAGATAAAATTAGGTTAAACAATATAATAGTGGTAGCTTAATCCACATTCTAGTCAGTATTGTTTATGGGTCAGTAAAGTTCTTTAATTATTGCACCCAAGTAGGACTCACCTCTAATACAACAAAATGAGATTGATTGATGAAAGGAGCAAGATCCATTGTATAATGTTTCTCTTCTGGAGATATGCTGATTCTCTGTTGTCATAAAAAAAAAAAAAGAATTTAAACATTATAAAACTTAAAAGTATTTCTTTTTATTAGAATGAATACACAATGTACTCTAAGAAGAAGAGCTAAATAAAGTGCTGACATATGAGAGCAAAAACATCAGAACTTTATATTTCATTTTTTTTTTTTACAAATCTTTACTTAGTACATTTAGGTCTGAAAGAAATCATTACTTTTATTTATTCATGTGACCCACACATTTTTTACAGGATTCAACAGGACATAATGTTTAGGTATGAATTTTCACAGATTAATCTAAAAATGACATATTGAATACTTTGGACTACCTGTATTGCTGTGTATCTTGGGTAAGATTCATTGAACTCTGACATTTTTAAATTGTTGACAATATTGTTGATTTCAGGATTTTCAAGAAACAGCTGTGGAGACAAAATGACAACTTCAAGGCATCCTTAACATTGTTTCAAAAGCCATTGAGATTTTGTTAATCTGTAAGAGCATTGTGTATCTAAGAATCAATCAACTAACCTTCTTTTAACCTACATGAGTATTGTGTATCTATGTAACAATCAATCTACTAACCTTCTATTAATCTGCATGAGTATTGTGTATCTATCTAAGAATCAATCTACTAACCTTCTTTTAATCTACATGAGCATTGTGTTGTTGTGTATTAATATTTCTTGTTGTGTGTTGTGAACTGATCTGTTCTAGTGTGTCAAAATGTCATTGTGTCCTGGTCAGCTTGTGTGTGTGTGTACTGTGTTATTGTGAACTGTTTGGTCATTCTTGTTCAATAAAACCTAGAGTCTAGACATGCCTTCTAGTTGTGTTACATTAGTTTACTACATGTGTATCTATGTAAGAATCAATCTACTAACCTTCTTTTTCAACATTGTAATCAAGTGACTTCGCAGAATTAAACCTTTAAATGTACCAAATGTTTGGCAGCCATCAACCACCTGTAGAAATAATCAAGTTTAAAAGAAAAGAGTGTTTCAGAAATATTCTAAGGCTAAATCCTACTAAATATCCTCTGCAATTTTAGACAAAACAAAATTTTTTTTTAGCAATAATGTGATTCATATACTAGACTTTACAAAAAATATTTCAATATTGAGATTTGAGAATATTAGGAAGCATAGCAATAAATGTTTTACTACTTGACTGACGATTGATAGTATAGAAGACTTACCTCAGGATGATCAAGATCATAGTCTTCAACAACTGGAAACCCATTATGCTCCTCCTCTTTAAGAATTTTGACAATTCTTTCCACAGGCTCTTTCATTCGGAACACTGTCACTGGATGACTCATGACAGTTCTAATATTTAGAGAAATGCATGTTATAGTTACAGACAGCATTTTGTATAACAATTTTTTTAATAAGGTTTCCTATTCATTTCTTTTCAGTTCCTATTTTGAAAAAAAAACTATAAAAAAGACTAAAGACACTGTCTTAATATCATCATAATAACAGTTTACAGCCCTTTAAATTTCATGATATTCTAGTCCAAGTTCTCAGATTCAAGACACCAAACAATGTGGCCAAATGTTACAAAGACTAAAAAAAATCATTTTTCTTTTCACTTTATTAAAGACTGACAATACAAAAAGACTATAAAAAAAAAAAAGAAAATCAGAGAAAAAAAACAACTTACTTGGCATTAAGATTAGAAGATAAAGGCAAAGGTTCCCATCCTAGTATAGGCACACCTTGTAAATGTATATGCAAGTCATAGATACCCTGCCAGTGACATTATAAAAATGTATATCGATTTATTTTAATAAATGTACAATGACTGGCTGTAGTATGAACCTTTTTTTTTTTTGTTATTCATTTGTTTTTGCAGTCAACAATAAGAGACAAAGCAAGATGTGGTAGGCGTAGGATAAAAAAAAATAGTATGGCTCTAGAATAATAAACTTATTATGTTAAGGATTAAAATCAGTTATCACAACTTTTAATACATTTTTTAAAGTCATTTTTCCTTTTTATAGCCAGGGGCCATTGAATGCTTTCTAGCCCTGTGCAAAGCTTTCTCTTTAGAGCTATGGTTGCAGCCCTCAATGTTTTCAGACACTATAATTTTATGGTAAGTAAAAGCAAATGAACCATGAACTCTTTTAGCTTACCTCATTGAACTGATCACCAACCCATTTGGCCACAATGAGAGAAAGCATGACTGGAAATCCCAATGGAACATTAGATGTTGCCTCCATTATAATAACAGTCAAACTTATAGTCATCCTAACAATGCCACCTAGAAACCAAAAATCAGTGTTTTTTATTATTTCATTATTTCTATTAGTAAAGATGCTTAATTTTCACCAAAAACAAAGAAACACATAATAATGAAAACAATATGAAAGCTATTACACTGACTGTGAAAATCCAAATTTTCAATTAGTTTTTCTTCCAAGTACTATTGATGCAAATTGAAAATAATGAGTTTTTTTTGTGTTGTTGTTGTTTTCTTTACAATAAAATAGAAAAAACAACAACATTATTTTGTAAGTTTTAAAGACAGACTAAAATAATGTTAATATGTGAATACCTATCACAAGTTTTATCTTTATAAGCAAAATTTTGCAAATATTATCTATGATCATTTGGCACTTGGTAGAGTGGATGAAAAAAATTTGACACAGAACATCAGCAAATACCATGAGTTTACAAAAGCTTTGGTTTACACAAGGGTTCCAAGGCTCTCATAATATTTGTGAAGAAAATTTTACCTCAATAACTATTTGCTCAAAAAGTATTGCATTAATATTCTGGTCAACTTTTACATTATTCCAAAATGGGGTTCTGTATTTTTTTTTAACACAGTGGCTATATAATATATCATCTATTGTTCAGTCCATTATCAGATTGTCATTTGATAGAGAATTTTAAAATCTCCAAACAATAATAAATCTAAATCTTTTCATACAACCTACAACTCACCAAGCATTGACGAGGCTCCTACAAGTGAGTAGAAAGATAAATTCACATTCTGCAGAAAAAAAAAATTATTTATAACATAAATAAATATGCAAAGTAATTTTTGAGACAACTGATATATTACAAAAAATATGTAACACAAGCAAATTAAAAATACAAAATTTGGTTCATAAAATTGGATAGTAATGAATTTTAATACCCATACCTGTACAACTTAATTCAAGTAAGTCCACTATTAATTTGATTTCTTATCAAATTCAATTTTAACTGGTGGTTCATAAAATCTGATTTAAATCCAGAATAACTACATTTCACATTTCCAAAGAGCTAACTTTGTATTTACCTCTAGGCCAGGCAACCCTGACAACAAGATGCCTGCTAGTCTCCCCCAAGCTGCACCAATCAAAAGACTAGGTATAAACAGCCCACTGGGAATACTAAGTCCATAAGTCCAGCAGGCTAACAGGAAATAACCACTGGCAAAAATGGTCAAGGTTACAACCTGGTACGTGCCTGGAAAGTAGAAAAGTATGAGTTGACATTACTGATTGTGTTCAGTAATGAAAAAATATACGAGTTTAAACAAAACTAAGAAATAAATATTAAAAAAACTCACTACATGCATATACATAAACCTTTATTTCTGAATTTATCACAATATTCTGTGATATTTAAAAATTAATAATGGTACACATAATGACATTTTTGTGGAGAATCAACTCGCTTTTCAACTTGTTTAGGTAGTTTAAAAATGCGTTTATAACTAGTCAGCTAAGGCATGATCAAGACTATTTTGATATTGGATTTTATAAAGCACTTTTTCTTTTTGAGAGCTAGAACTTGACAGACAAAAATGAACACAGTATTAGTGTTTCCCTTAAATGAACAGCCGAAAAAAAAAAAAAAAAAACTTAACCATACCAGGTACATTATGAAACAAATGTTTGACTGTTGCCTCAGGTGTGTCAAAGAAAAGTCTAGCGGTAGAACTGTACTGACCATCTTGACAGAAAAACTGTGGAAACAAAAGGATAAACATACTAACACACTGATGCTTCATTTTTAATGTTAAGGTGCATTGAAAATAAAATGGGAGTCTACCTGCACCAATGTTGTTTCTGCATCATTCTCTATTGGTTTGCAATCATTTTTGTAAAATATAAGAATGTAAGCAAAAGCTGCTGTGTACATAGCCACCATCATTGTCTCCAACACCTTCTGCCATTTCCTCTGGACATACCTGAGGAGAAACAAAATAGTTCAATGGATTTATTTCTAACATTTCAATGGGTTCTTGTCTGATATGTTTTGGGTGTTCCTTATGGAATTGAAGATTATATGTTACTTCCTAGCCCACACCACCCGCAGAATAGGGGCAGGCAGGGTTCAAACCTGGGACATCAAGATGACATTTTGAAGCACATACCACAAAACCAGACAGCCATCAGTGGAGTAAAATGTTGGTGGCTTCATATTTCTAATTTTTTTTTTTCAAAATGATTTTTTGAGGCTTTTTGAAATGTAAAAAAAAAAAATAAGCTATCAAATTTTTGAAGAGACACTACAAAGAACAATATGTTTGAAAACAATCTTAACATTCTTTCTTTACATATTTTAAAATGTAATGTGAAATCAGTAATGTAATGAAACTACATTTTAAATACTGACAAATGTTTGTAAAGAATTTGTTTTTCTTACTTCATTCTAAAAACTGTGAGTTTCAAGTTGATATGATTGAACAGTGCACCCAACAATCCTCCTGGGAAATAAGTGATTAAGGATTCAAATTGAAACAACAAATAATAAGTTGTGTTATAGAAGTAAATTTGTAAAAAAAACTTTTATAGAAGTATATCTACTATATCTCCTAAACATATCCTATATATTAGCTGTATTGTCTAAGCATATATCTGAAATATTACCTATTGCTCCTAAACATATCACAATAAACAGCTCATAAAACTCGTAACGTACATCCTGGTAAAATAAAAAACATGAACTTACTAGAATTGGATCTTATTATGAAACTAACATTCTAACTTCATTTTAAAAACTAGCAATGTCTTTTTTACGCTTAGGAAATGAAACAAAATGTTTTTGAACTGCATAATTGAATTATTTGACATCTGATTGTGATAAAAAAAAGTTATTCAAAATGTTACTTGTTCCTTACATCAAATGTACCAAAGTTGATGAGACCAGGATAGGAGAAATCCATTGGGTGACCTTTGATTAGCCCTTGAACAATGTTCAAAGTCATTGTTGATATTATGGAGGCAAAAAACTAAAAAACAAAATAAAACCCAGATTTCTATTAAATATTGAACAATTAAGTTACACATTACTGTCATTATTGAATTGAAGAAAAAAAATACAAATTACATTAAAAAAACAATATTTAATAAAACAAATAATTATTACAAAATAAATCCCAAGATTTGGTAGTACAATAAAATGTTCCCTCAGCAGGCTACAAGTGTGATTGCCTTTTTCCTAGTAGATTAAGAAAACTTCTGAAAATCCTTCCAATCAGAAATAAATTCCAAACCCTTGGATCATCATCCAAGCACTTTTAATTTTTACTTTGTCACTGTATGACAATATATTTTTTCCCCACAAGATATTGAAAATATGATTGATTAAGCAATAGACTTGGCCTTGATAACAAGAACTTTATTATACTAACACCCCCCCACACACACACACACACCAAAAAAAAGGTACGTTTACAATATAAATAGATCCTTACAATTCTCCAGACAAGTGACTGATTCCAGAAAGAGGCCCCCTCTTCTAAACTGAAAAGCACACCACCCACAGGTGCTCCAAAAGCTGCAGCAACACCAGCAGCAGCACCAGCAGAAACAAAGTCCCTTTTTTCTGTGTCACTTCTGAATTCCTGAAAGAGCTAGAAAAAAAAGGGAAATAATTTCCTTCAAAATTAAGTTTATCTCTTGAACACAACTGTAATACTAAAATCATTTCATTTAAAAAAACAACACAATAAAGCAGGTCTACCTAAGAATACTAACCTTAAAATCAAAGCCCAAAGATGTGGACCTGCCTTGTGATATTCCAGCAGCAATGACAGATCCTGAGTGAATCATTGGGCCTTCCTAGTGCAGAAAATAAAGATAAAACATCTTCAAAATATAACAGAAAAAAAAAAAAAAGCTTTTGTGATATTCTATTACATTCCAACAAATCTTAAGTCCTGACAGATTTGGGCTAAACAGTACAAACAAGATATCATTTATCTATTCATAGATAAAAAAGCCAACAGGGCTTTACAAAGGCCATCAGTATTGGAGGCAAAAAGCTAACTAGCATTAGCAGCTTTAAATACCTCGGAGCTATTGTCTCTGATGAGGGAACAAAGCCCGGACTAATGGTCCGAATAGCACAGTCCACAGCAGCCCTTTCTAAACTTAAGTTAATATGGAAAGACAAAGGCTTAGCCCTCGGCACCAAAATCAGACTGATGCGCTCCCTGGTCATGGCCACATTTCTATATGCTTGTGAGTCTTGGACGCTGACTGCAGAGCTAGAGAGGAGGATCCTAGCAATGGAATTGAGATGCTACAGAAGGATCCTAGGCATCAGATTTAAAGACTGCATCACAAATCAAGAGATTAGAGACAGGGTTACTGCAGCGATCGGACCCCGTGATGACCTGCTAACTACTGTGAAGAAACGAAAGCTTAAAATGTATGGCAGGCCATGTAACAAGATCTTTGGGACTTGCAAAGACCTTCCTCCAGGGAACAGTACCAGGAAAAAGAAGAAGAGGCAGACAGAGAAAGCGTGGGAAGACAACATCAAAGAATGGACAGGCCTACCATTGAAAGAGGTTTTAAACAGGGCAAAGGATAGAGAGGAATGGAGAAAGATGGTCTACAAGTCTTGCTTGGTGCCCCAACGGTCCACCAGATTAAGGGATAGGTAACAGGAAACAGATAAAAAACAAGCCACTAGCTGCTTAAAATAAGTAGTTTTGGGAAGTTTTTTTTATAACAAATTTTAACAGTATGCATACATATTTACATCAGTTTCTCAAACATACTGTAAGATCAGTTTCTCAAACATAGATCTACTTTTAGATCAGTTTCTCAAACATACTTTTAGATCAGTTTCTCTAACATTATGAAGTACCTTTCCTACAGCAAGCCCTCCTGCCACAGCAGACAAGACACCAATGACCTTGATGACAAGTGTTTTAAAGCGTACAACATGGGGTACAATGACACCATTGAGGTAACATTTAATCTGTGGTATACCACTGCCAGCAGACACAGGCTAATCATGAAAAAACAATAAATAAAATGATTACATACTCAAATATACAATTTCTACTATGCATAGTGTTTTCACATCATAAATTGCTTAACAAACATTTTGAAAGCCATGTTCTTAGTATGTCATTATCTTTTCTTTTATTTGCCAGATTCACAGGAATTTGAAGTCTACTAAGCTGCTAGATGGCAAAAGCATTGTTTTCTTTTTTTTTCTTTTCTAAGGATATATATCCTGTAGATATCAAAGGAAATTCGGTCATGGGGGATGAGTGACCATGCATATAAGTGAAGCACTGCACTAATCCTTCAGAATCAAACAGATTGCCATTATTTGTGACTTGATCTCTGCATGCTGTGTCTAGGATCCTTCTCTGCCATCAAGGAATTCAAGGAAAAGTTGAAGGAACAATAAAAATTAGATATCTGAACAACAAGTGTAACAATAAAAGTAATAATGATTACTTGGTTTTGATTACTTGGATTACAGATTTCTAATACAGGAAAAAAAGAATGTGCTTACAAGATCAAAACCTACCTCAAAATATGTGGTAAGAAAAGATCCAACCAAAACTAAGGCAATGTTAATAAGAAACCAAAATATTTGTGGAAGATACATGCAGTTGTCTAAAACACACTTATCAACCCCTGGGCATTGTGTTAAGGAAAACAAAACATTTTGTAACTATTTATAGCATTTATTTAAAAGCCAATATGAAATGAAGGGGACAGAAATATATGCATTTCAGTGTATTCAAAATCAATGCAAAAAAAAAAAAAAAAGAAACTAGCTGCTATAAAGGATACAAGTTTTAACAGTTTGAAATTTGACTTCAGAAATTTTCTCAACACCAAAATCAATAAAGCCAGCTGTTAGACCGGTGAAGACACCAATGAGAAAACAAATGATCCAGCGTTTTACACCTCTCCAATAAAGTTTCTGCAATAATATAGTCAACTCAAACATGACCCAACTATTTTGAAAAGATAAATCTATTTTTAATGCACATTATATGTTCATAAATATAAGGATTATAAATATATACATATATATACATGTAAGGGATGCACCGGAAGTACTTTTTGATATTCTGCCGGAGCCGGATATGACCGAATACCTACATGACTCAAACAGTTCGTTTTACTGAAGTTTTTGCAAATCTTCTAAATAACATACCTAAATTCATATTTTTTCTTTTATTTATTTTTTTGCTTTAAACTCTATTACTGATTGATAAATTAAAATTGACAGCATTTTTAAACAGATATTTAACTTATATGTTACTAATGTAAATCTTGCACATGTAAAGTGCAATCTTGGTTTTATAGTGTAAATCTCTCATAGGTTAAGTACAATCTTTTAAAAGGTCAATAAATTCAGGTTTCTCAACTACTTGGTAAGGTTCCATATCAGTTGCAATCATCTTTGCTATGGCCAAGTGAATGCATTTAGCATTATCACTATTAATATCCCACAATTTAGCTTTGTCTAAGACCTCTTTAATCCCTGGTTGCTGCTTGTGTGTGTGGCTTGACCAATCACTGGAGCTCGTAGATGTACTGCCAGTCAAAGGTCAAGACAAGCTTTTAAAATGTGCCAGACATCGCTGCTGCGTATGTAATGCGACTTTATAATGTTAAGTTTTATTTCTTTTTAGATTAACACGCCTTGTTTTTTTACTAAAAGATATTTGGTGCATAGTCATAGTTTATAGTTTTTAAAAACAAATAATTTTATTTGAAACAAAAACGTTAATATACTTCAGAACTGGCATTATTGAATTATGTCCACTATCTGATTATTGTTATATTTATATTGAAGTTTGATGACCTTTGACGATTTCCTTCATTGAGTATTGAACTTCTTGTTCAACATCGCTTATCAGCGTCGACTACCTTTACATCGTTTGCTTTTCGCCTGTGTTGTTTCTATATTTAAGTGTTACCTCAGTTTGGCGTATCTGGAAAAGACTTAGCGAAGAGGCGCATAGCAATATTAATAGAAATATAGGCAATATGCTGTAGTTTTTACTATCTGGTAGTGATAATCGACCGGAGCTGAATATTGCAGAATGGTGAAAAAATGCTGAATATTCGGCAGAAGCCGGAGCGACTTTCCGGTGCACCCCCTAATTAATGTATATATACATATATTACTTTAAGTAACATTATAGTTTTTCAACACTTATCTGAGAAAAAAATGTGAATAAAAACTCTTACCCATCGTTTAAAGCTTTTCTCTTTTTCTTCATTTTGATAGATTTGATTATCAGAAATTTCATAGTCCAAGCTCTGAAAGATTCAAATTTAATGTCTTTAAACATTTATATATGTGTTTCATTTAATGTCTTATCACTTTTGATATGGCTTTTAAAATAAACTAGCACGCGTTCGTCTATACTTGGCAAAATATATAGCATGATCTTGATTGTAGACATTGCAAATTACTGTCATTTATTAAGAGGTCAAAAAAACTGCTCAAGGTAACTCATTCTAAAGCAGCACTGAAAGTTTGGACTAAATATACCTGGAATCCAACTTTCAAAATGTGCCCTTGTTCAATATGAACATTTTTTGATTGCACTGGATGGTGTCCTTCAACATCTCTTCTAATGTTATTGAAGGTTTCACTGTTAATGACTTCAGCGTTGTTATCGTCCTGGGGTGCTGTATTGACTTTACCCTAAAAAAGTTAACACACATTCACATCTATTTATATATGTTCCATTTTTTTAAAATCTAACATTCATTACTTTTTTTTTTAAAATAATCGCTCTAAAATTTGTACAAAGGACATAGATCTAGTAGTGTCTTTTTATAAAAAATAGTTTGTTGCTTTCATTTTTCTTATTTTACTTTTTCGTCTAAAACTCTCACTATAACAGATTGTGATGAAAATAGCAGCAATGACAATTTAAAACTGAAAACTGCTAAGCATTGCAAACTAAAAAAGCTAAATTCAAAGTATATAGATCTAAAATCTAGTATAGACTATAGAAATACTAGAATAATTATAAATAAAATAATAGATCTAAGTCAATTATTCTAAGTCTAAGGCATTTTTTTAAAGTAATTTAAGCATATTCTTAGCATATAGTCGGTATCATATACTGTATACTATAGTCTATAGATCTACACTCCTACACTCTAGATTACAAAAGTCTAGATCTAGTATCTACATAATACATAGATAGATCTATAAAAATTTAATCTGAATCTATATAATAATATATTCTATATCTAAAATCTAATTCTAGTTAAGATATTCAGTCATTGTTAGGAGCAATCAATGGCAATGATGCTTATATGACTATATGTGACTATAACTATAGAATATATATATAGATTATAGAGAGACAGTCACAATGGCATGGCAATAACATTTGATGAGTTACATTACACTGTGACTGTAATTTTCAGTCAGTTTACTAGAACTAGATTTCTAGATCTAGACCTAGCTAGAGACTAAAGTTGACTAGAGTAGTAGATGATAGATCTAGATAGAAATACTAAATAGATAGATAAGATAGATGATAATAATAATATAATAGATCTAGAATAATCTAGATTCGAGATCTACATTACCATTATTTATAATAATAACTAGATCTAATCATTATAATTATACTATACTTAAGTTGACTTAACTGGTCTTCTAGATCTATACTCTATAGATCTAACTATTATTAGTAATTACTAGTAGATCTACATACTTTACATACTGATACTAATAACTAACTAATATACTACTACTACTACTACTAGTACTACTACTACTGACTAGTACTAGCCTAGACTTTAGCTAGTGATACTGATACAGATACTGAGGTACCAATACTGAGATTAGTGAGTTAGTCATAGACATGATAGAGTAGACATACTTGACTGTCTTGACATATTCACATAAGAGTCAAGTCATAGATATACTATAGATCTAGATATACATAATACTCGTCTCTAGTAGTCTCTAGTCACAGTCACTGAGACGACTGAGTGATAGTGTGAGTGTCTAAACTAATTAGTGACTGATACTAGTGATACTCACTGGTGTTTGAATGTTGTTTTCGCCACGAGTCCTTCGATGGTTAATGGTATTGCCGCCGAACTGAGGGTGATTATTAAGAAGCGGCGTTCTTTCATCCATTTTCTAAAATAAAATGGCTAAGTTTTGCCGTTTAACATGTCTGGATTTTCCTGCGTTGGTACATCCTAGATCTAACACGAAATGTAATAAAATTTCTTTAAAAATCCACTTTTAGTAATATCACGTGATATTGACATCACATGACTTTTTATGGTTACTCCACTTATCTAAACAGAGAAAATAAAAACTTCGCGTCTGAGATATTACTGAGATTACTTAATTGGACATTTGCAAAGTCCATTGACCATTACTCCAAATTTTTTTTTGAGCTGTGATGATCTAGAATAATCTAGATGCTTGACTAAGGGGACAAGATATTTGGAGAGAAAAAGTGGGACGACTAAGAGGTGCAAAAAAAGTCTTTACGTGTACCTAAAATAGTAGGCTATAGGCCCTACTATACAACTATACTATATGTTATATAGACTCTATATATATCTAGAATCTCGATAGATGTTGCTGATCATACTAATCATAGTTTAAACAATTGATCTATAGTCAGATCTAGACTTACGGTGCGTCAATACCAGGGACGGACTGGGTGTCAAAATAAGCCCTGCCATATGATGACATATGATTACCTTACTCATATTATACGATCCGGTCCGTACATTACGAACCAAATGATATAGGCTACCCGTCCTCATAAGTCAAAAAAAAAAAAACATTAAGAAACTGGAACAGACACAAAAAAACGACTTAATTGCTTTGCTGGTAGATGAAAGTTCTTTAGAACCCGATGAAAAAATCTCCAAGTTGCGACAAATTTAGAAAGCGCTTTCGATCTAAATTTGTTGTAACTTGGATTTCGAGACTGCAGATATAAAGTCAAGACTCGATTAATTACTAATATCAGGTGGCCGAGCCTTGCTCGGTTTAATAATTTCATAAGAAAGGTTATATACCCGAAGTCATTTTGGGATTTTTTTTATAATTACGAAAATGAACGATCGGATAAAGACTACGAATCTGAAGAGTTTCTTAAGTGTTCTGTTTGTTCTAAATGTAAATTGGTACGTTCAGACATTTAATTTTGGAATTAGTATATTCAATTATGGCTTTAGTACGAAACATCGAGTGACGCAAACTTCTACGTTATTGGGTAAAACTGCAAAGACTTTCTTCCAAGCCAATAATAGTAGGCCTACGATACTATTACGCTGTCTAGACGGTAGGAGGACTTAAGAGACTTGATGTTTAATCGCCATGTACAATTACATATAGAACAAACAGAAGACTAAAGAAACTCTTCAGATTATTTTACGGGATATGTGCCCTGCTCAGCCAGACTGTCAGACTATAAGAAGTTCATACCGGCTTTTGCCATCCATCTATCCCAGTGGTATTACTGGTGCTACAGCCCATGGAAGGATATGGCCTGCTTTTACACATCCCTCCATTCAGATATCTCCTAGGCCTTTCGTCACCACGCCCTAACCCCAAGTTTTTTACTGAGGTTATAGTTAAATCAAAAGTGGCTGCAGCGTACGCAAACTCGTTGACCGCTAGCTAGATATATTGTTCAGTGTGAGAAAGTATAAGGCATAGAGCAACTGTGTAATCACCATTTCCTTTGTTTTGGTACGGGACATTAGACACTGAAGCATGAACACATGGTCATAATTTTATCAGCAAAATAATAGTTATAATAAGGCTTGACATCAAATCCGAAGATTAATGAGGAATCTACACCGCTCTACGCAATTAAAGTGTAAACAATATTAAGCACTTAAAACGCAATAACTAATCATACATCGGTACATTTAATTTCATGACTTTCCTTCCATAGTTCTATAATAAATCAATCTTCAATAAGATGGTGCGCAAATGTTTAATTAGGTCCATTGATATTGTTATGACTCTATGTTGCGCACCTTCATTAGGTGCGAAACTGTGCACCATGAGACACAGGAGAGAGACACAGAAGGAGAGCGGAAGTAAGATGGCCGATGTTTAGAGATGAAAGCAAGGACGCTTGTGAATTTTGTGTTGTAGATCTACATAGTGTGTTTCTAGATCTAGTTTTATTATTTATTATTAAACATCCAATTTATTATTTTGTAACCCTTTCGTTGAGGCTAATTCTTAAGTTATTACAATTGGTGTCAGATAGTGGGATCCTCAACGAAAAGGGAGAAGAAGGCCTATGTACAGGACATTGATTTAGTGAGCGATTCCATTTTCGGGTAAATCCGGTGATTTCGTTTGATCAACGTTTTGAACTGGATGGCGTCTAAGAAAACACTTAGTCAACTGTCATTACAGGAGCTTAAACATGAGCTCAAAGGTAGAGATCAGAAGGTGGGAGGCAACAAGGAGGCACTTATGGAGCGTCTTAGGCAAAGCATCATAGAAGAAGAACATGACCCTGAGACCTATGTGTTTGAAATAGAACCGACTATGATGGAGTTTTGGAAAATGATACAAGAACAAGGTAAAATAAACACTGACTCAATGAAGGAAGACATGAAAACATTAAAGGATGAAATTAAAAAGGAAATAAGTAATGAACTGATCTCTATAAAATCATTCGTGTCTGAATTGAAGAAGGATATAGACGACTTCAAACAACAATTAAGAAACGAGGTAACTGAGCTGAAGTCCAAAATGGTAGAGGATTTCGATTCTAAAATGCAGCTACTACGTAGTGAAATGAAGGAGGAGCTTGAAAAGAAACAAGATGCGGGGGCCACTGTGAATGAAATGACTGGGAAGACTAAGCCGCCGGTGTTTGATGGTTCTATTTCTTGGTCGGTGTACCGATTGCAGTTTGAAGCGGCGGCCAAAGTCAACAGATGGAACACTAAGGCAGAGAAAGCAACTGGTCTGGTGTTGGCACTCAGAGGCAAGGCAGCCGAATTGTTACAGACAATGAAGGACCAGACGGACTTCGATGCCATGGTCAAAACAATGGAACTTCGATACGGCGACGAACACTTACAGGAAGTGTTTAGAATTCAATTGAAATGTCGACAGCAAAAGAATGGAGAGTCACTACAGGAATTAGCGGCAGACATTGAGCGTCTTGCCCGTCTGGCTTATCCATTGGCTGCACCAGAATTTTTGGATGTCATTGTTACAGATGCTTTCATAGATGGAGTGCGAGATGCGGAACTTAAAAAAGCCATCCGAATCAGCGGAAAAAGGAAAGTAAGTGAAGCCCTTATATATGCTCTGTCCTACGAAGCGGCTAGAGATTCAGCGAGGGTCACTCATTACAACCGGACGATAGATGCTCGAGAGGAGGATTCAGCGAGGGCCACTCATTACAGCCGGACGATAGATGCTCAGGAGGAGGATCTTGCACGGCTGGTCAGAAGGGTGGTGGAAGAGACTAGAGACGAACGGCGACCCTATAGAGACGAACGGCGACCTTATATCAGACAAAATAGAACACCATTTCGCTGCTGGAATTGCAACACACCTGGCCATATGCAAAGGGATTGTACCAGAGTGTTCTGGGGTCGTGGACGCCAATCAGAAGAAAGGCAGAATAGCAACCAGGAAAACTAATATCTGCCGGTTTCAAGGAGCGGAGACAGGCAGCACGGTATACAGAGGCTCCAAACATGGTTATTTCTGTCACAGTGTTGGGAAGAAATAGAAGTTTAAAGGTACAAGGAAAGATCGGCCGCGGGTGTTGTGCTTTTCTTTTGGATACTGGAGCATCTCGGTCAATAATTCGACCCGATTATATTGGTGATCAAGAAATGATACAAACGAACGGTTATACATTGAAAACAGCCAGCGGTGAACTAATACCAGTGTTAGGACAGGTTAGACTAAACTTCGAAATTCAAACCCAACCATTCAATCATGATTTCCTGGTCGCTAATGTGACCGACGAGTGTATTCTTGGTTTGGATTTTATGCAAGCATTCGGGTTGTCTTTAAACATGGCTAATGGCACTATACAATATGCTAACACGGAGATTCCACTACTCGAGGAAGATACCGGAGAAGATCTAGTGAGAAGAATTTTGTTGGTAGAAGATACGACCATACCAGCACAATCAGAATGTATAATATGGGGAAAGATTGAAGGAAATTGCGAAATGATCAGCACGAAACTCGTAGAAACAGCGAGAGGAACAGAGAATAGGCTGGCTGTTGGAAAAACGTTGGTGGTCAGTGTTGATGATAGAAAGGTCCCAGTGAGAGTCATGAATCTTTACTCACAGGATAAAAAGTTACGCTCGGGTTGTGTCATAGCGGACTGTTACTCCGTGGATCTGATCACACAATGTCTGGACGCAGATGTATCGATAAACACGGCACCGAAGGAAAATTCACAGATACACAAACTTCTTATCAAGATGAAAGAAAGTCTTTCGGTGGAAGAATATAACAAGGCTGAGAAATTAATATTTGAATTTACTGACATTATGCCCAATGACGACAATGACTGCGGGAGGACAAACCTTGTGCAACACAGTATTGATACAGGAAATGCCAGACCAATTCGACAACCACCGCGCCGTCTACCGCTGGCAAAACAGCAAGAAGCTCTCGATATGCTGGAACGTATGAAACAACAAGGGGTCATCGAGCCATCCAACAGCCCGTGGTGTTCACCGGTTGTGTTGGTTAAAAAGAAAGATGGGACTTTGAGATTTTGTGTGGATTACCGGGCATTGAATAATGTCACGCAGAAAGACAGTTATCCCCTTCCCCGCATTGATGACACATTGGACACACTTGCCGGATCAAGAATCTTTTCGACTCTAGATCTTAAAAGCGGATATTGGCAAGTAGCGATGCACCCAAAGGATAAAGAAAAGACGGCCTTTTCAGCTGGAAGCGGCTTGTGGCAATTTAAGGTGATGCCATTTGGACTATGCAATGCACCAGCCACCTTTGAGAGATTGATGGAACAAGTCTTAAGAGGTCTTAACTGGAATACTTGTCTGGTATATCTTGATGACATTATTGTACTTGGGAGTACATTTGATGAACATTTGAATAATTTGAGAGAAGTGTTTCAGAGGATTCGAAGTGCGGGCATGAAGATCAACCCCAAGAAGTGTGACCTATTCAAGAAGGAAGTAAAATATTTGGGTCATGTCGTATCAAGCGAAGGTATAAGCACGGATCCAGACAAAAGTGAAGCGATTAGGCAATGGCCTGTCCCTGAAAGTGTACAGCAACTAAAAAGTTTTCTGGGTCTTTGCACTTATTACCGACGCTTTGTTCCAGGCTTCTCGAGGATTGCTGGAGTTCTTCACCAACTAACAGAACAAAAAAAACGGTTCACATGGACAATAGAATGCCAGGAGGCATTTGAAAAGTTAAAAGAGGCTCTTCTTTCGTCGCCAATGTTGGCATACCCACTGTCAGGTACACCATTCATTCTGGATACAGACGCAAGCAGTACGGGGATCGGTGCTGTTCTATCGCAGAACATTGACGGAAACGAAAAGGTCATAGCTTATTTCAGTAGAAGGTTGTCGAAGTCGGAAATGAATTATTGTGTTACGAGACGAGAATTATTAGCTGTGGTCGATTCAATTAAACATTTTCATACATATCTCTATGGACAAAGGTTTAAACTAAGAACTGACCACGCAGCCTTGAAATGGTTACTATCTTTCAAGAATCCAGAGGGACAGGTGGCGAGATGGCTTGAAAGGTTACAGAGTTATGAATTTGAGACTGAACACAGGAAAGGACTGATTCACCAGAATGCCGATGCATTGTCTCGGAGACCATGCAAAACGGAGTGCAGCTATTGTACAAAAGCAGAGGAAAAGGAAATTGACTGTTGTCGTCTGGGAGTTGATGTTACCGGGTCCTGGTCTGATGAGAAGATTCGAGAGGAGCAGTTGGAAGATGCTGATCTGGCCCCCATTCTGCTATGGAAGGAGAATGGACAACGGCCTGAATGGCAGCATATCTCTGAGAAGGGGGCAGCTACGAAGGCGTACTGGGCACAATGGGACTCAATAACCATCATAAATGGTGTCGTAAAAAGGGTCTGGGAATCCGTTGACGGCACATCAAGACGTCTTCAGCTTTTATTACCTAAAATCAGAGTGTCTGAGGTGCTGCAGGAAATCCACAATGGTACCAGTGGATCTCATCTGGGTGTTAATAAGACCCTCGATAAGGTTCGCCAAAGATTCTACTGGTTCAGATACAGAGAGGATGTAGAGGAATGGTGCCGGGGCTGCAACGTCTGTACGGCCGCAAAGGGCCCTCAACGCAAAACAAGGGGACATATGCAACAATACATGGTTGGAGTTCCATTTGAAAGAATTGCCATTGATGTGGCTGGGCCATTTCCGGAAACTAGACGAGGAAATAAGTACATATTGGTAGCTATGGATTACTTCAGTAAATGGCCTGAGGCATATGCGATGCCAAATCAAGAAGCAACAACGGTAGCAGAAACGCTTGTTGAGAACTGGATCAGTCGCTTTGGTGTCCCAATGGAGCTACACTCCGACCAGGGCAGGAACTTTGAGTCTAGGGTGTTCCAAGAAATGTGCCAAGTACTTGGCATAGATAAAACTCGGACAACCCCACTACGCCCTCAGTCGGATGGAATGGTGGAGCGGTTCAACCGCACCTTAGAACAATACTTGGCAAAGGTCACCGATGATCGACAAGATAACTGGGACACATACATTCCAGTGTTTCTGTTGTCATACAGGAGTTCTATTCATTGCACTACAACATATAGCCCTGCAAAGATGTTGTTCGGCCGGGAACTTCGTTTACCAAGTGATTTGCTATTTGGAGTTCCGAGGGATACACCGGTCACTGCTACTGAGTACGTCGCTGATCTCAGACGGCGTCTAGAGGAAACACATTTCCTGGCTCGTGGGGTGATGAAGAATAGCAGTGATATCATGAAGACTAGGTATGACAAACGTGCAAATGACTCGGGGTTTCAGGAAAACGACCTAGTATGGCTGTACAATCCTCGGAGAAGAAAAGGCCGATCCCCCCAAACTCCAGAGAGACTGGGAAGGTCCTTATCGTGTGGTTAAAAGGATCAACGATGTGGTCTACAGAATTCAGAAGAGTCCATGGTCCAGCTTCAAGGTTGTTCATGTTGATCGGCTTTATCGTTATCATGCCGGAGCAAACCTTGTTCGAGACGAACAGTTTTAAGGAGGGGGCAGTGTTATGACTCTATGTTGCGCACCTTCATTAGGTGCGAAACTGTGCACCATGAGACACAGGAGAGAGACACAGAAGGAGAGCGGAAGTAAGATGGCCGATGTTTAGAGATGAAAGCAAGGACGCTTGTGAATTTTGTGTTGTAGATCTACATAGTGTGTTTCTAGATCTAGTTTTATTATTTATTATTAAACATCCAATTTATTATTTTGTAACCCTTTCGTTGAGGCTAATTCTTAAGTTATTACAATTGGTGTCAGAT
>JADKLZ010003886.1:16767300-16786921 GCA_021533235.1 Biomphalaria straminea
AAGATATCTGAATGGAGGGATGTGTAAAAGCAGGCCATATCCTTCCATGGGCTGTAGCACCAGTAGCACCACTGGGATAGATGGATGGCAAAAGCCGGTATGAACTTCTTATGGTCTGACAGTCTTAGTGTTCTGTTTGTTCTATATGTAATTGTACATGGCGATTAAATATCAAGTCTCTTAAGTCCTCCTACAGTCTAGACAGCGTAAAACTATCGTAAAACTATCGTAGGCCTACTATTATTGGCTTGTAAGAAAGTCTTTGAAGTTTTCCCCAATAACGTAGAAATTTGCGTCACTCGATGTTTCGTACTAAAGCCATAATTGAATATACTAATTCCAAAATTAAATGTCTGAACGTACCAATTTACATATAGAACAAACAGAATACTAAAGAAATTTTTCGAATTAGTAGTCTTTATCCAATCGTTCATTTTCGTAATTATAAAAAAAAAATCCAAAAATGACTTCGGGTATATGAAATTATTTAACCGAGCAAGGCTCGGCCACCTGATATTATATATATATATATATATAGTCTAGATAAAGAAAGACTACTCTAATAAAAGAAACCTGGGATTTCTCATTTCTCTTCGCTACCACTTCCACTACTTCCAGGTCATTTAACACAGGAACAGTAACATCGTTGCAACCATGGCTGATCACGACGATGATGATCCTGTTATCGATGAGGTTTACTTATGATGTTATAACATACAGTTTTAAACGTAGATCTATATTTACAATCTCATCTCACGAGTCTTAGACTTAACTTACGACTTATTCTTTAGTGAGACTTAAATTTACAGCTACTCGAGTCGACTCGACTTAAGACTTAATAAGTTACGTTACTGGTTACTGACTCAAGTCAAGACTGTCTGTCTTACTGAACTTACTAATAACTTACTAGATCTAAACTCTTAGGAAGTTAGTCAGACTTAATTGTCTTAATACTATGACGTCTAAGTCTATGATCATCAGTATCATGAGTATGATCATCATACCATGTGGGAAGCGTGGTCGAGAGGCTAAGTGCGGCTTGAGCTTGGCTTGCTTGGCTACCTAGAAGGGGGCTCGAGGTTTGACACCCTACTCGGGCAGAGTTGTGTTTACTGAGCGCCCAAAGGCAGCACGGGAAACCAACTCCTAGATACCCCCTCCCCCCCACTGGTCCACAAATGAGATTGGATCAAAGCGCTCTGAGCATGCTATAAGCATGAAAGTAGCGCTATATAAAAGCAATAATAATAAATAATAATAATAATGATGATGTAACTAGTCTAAGTCTAGAGTCCAGACTAGACTACTATTACACTAATTACAGTATTACTTACTGAACTGTATAAAATTAATCTTACTTCTAGATCTAGTAGATCTACTACTACTAGATGATCTGGTAGTAGTAGATCTACTCACTGAGAATCTATACTGTAGGTTCTTATAGATGGCACAGCTCATCCAATTCTCCTTCAGTAAACAAGTCACTTTTTTGTTTATAACTCATTTGTTTTTATGTTTGGAGCTAAAAACAACGTATCGGGACTGCAAATGTCCAATTTTAGATAAGTTCCTTTATTTTTGTTCCACTTTTCCAAAGCAGAGGGCAGTTTTTGAGATTCTCGAAAACCATGTATGTAAAGCTATTGTTTTAACCTCCCTGGGCAATTCTCCTACCCATATGATGGCATTATATATGCCATATAAGTAAGGGATGAAGAAATATTTATAATTTATTAGCAATTACATAGTGGTGTTTATTGACAGTGTTCACCGTACGCTAAAGGAGAAAGCACAAAAACTGCATGCAGTATAGGTCTAGGAGTAGGAGCATGAAATGACCTTATGCTGTATTTTAAAATAAAATCTTGACTATGAGTGGTAATTCAAAGAAACACTGGTATTTTTATAGTCCTTTAGTTGCAGAATAAGAATCTGCTTTCAGTTTTTTTGTAAGTTGAACCTAGATGAAATAAAAAAATTAAATTAAAATTTGACCTAGTTCCCAAAGTCGGTGTGCCAAATATAAGAATCTACTATAGATTCTACTCTTTTCTCTTTTTAATTTAAAGTGTCTTAAGTTACAGTTACACAGTCTTTACTAAGGCTAAGGACTAGTCACTAGAGTGTAGTGACTGAGTAGTGTAGATCTTTTTTTTTTACCTTTAGTTTACCTATCCGTTAGTCTGTTGGACCATTGGGACTCCAAGCAAGACTTGCCCATTCGTCTCTATCCTTTGCCCTGTTTAAAGTGTTTATAACCTCTTTCTATGGCAGGCCTGTCCATTCTTTATGTAGTCCATCCATCGCTTTCTCTGTATGCCTCTTTTTCTTCTTTTTCCTGGTACTGTTCCCTGAAGGAAGGTCTTTGCGAGCCCCGAAGATCTTGTAATATGGCCATAGATTTTAAGCTTGCCTTATTTCACAGTAGTTAGCAGGTCATCATGGGGTCCGATCGCTGCCTATCTACTTCTAAAGTCTTTTAGTCTTGGTCTTAGAGACTTAGAAGTTGACTAAGTTCTATTGATCTAGATCTAATACTAAGTAACTAGATATATCTAGAATATATCTATAGTATAGTCATACTATATAATAGTAAAAATAATACTATATTAGCCAGATTCTGCCCCGTCTCAAGACTAAACCAAAACCAGTGACTCATCCGGGCACATCCATTGCCTTTCGAGACAAAAGGAGCCATATATTACTATATTAATTATATTTTATATAATCTAAACCGACCACCTGCGGACAATGGTTTCGCTTGCCCTGGATGTGGCAAAATATGTAGGTCACAGCTGGGACTGCACAGCCACGGGAAACACTGTATTCCTCACTAATCTTCGGACTCGAAGACAAGCCTATTATTATATATAATATATAGATTCTAAATCTAGACTAGACTTATTACATGACAAGTACATCTAACTATTCTAACTCTAACTTAACTCTGATCTAGACCTACTCTTCTTATTGCTCTACTCTAGTTAGTAGACTCTAGTGAGTCTAGAGGTAGTAGACTAGATAGTTGTAGACTCTGACTCTAGACTTTAAATTCCATCTAGATCTACTCCAATCTACAGATTCTACTGTCTCCAGACGACTCTCTTAAACTCTACTCTTAACTGTCTAATCAGTCTAGACTCTAGACCTCTATATTGTAGCTAATATTAGATCTAAGATAATGTGAGCACACCAAATATATTCTAGTAAAACATTTTACAAGTGATATAAGACTTAAGTTTGATCTTAGTAAGACAGATATATCCATAATCTAACAGTATTGAATATTATTTATTATAATTCACAAATAAATTATACATAGATCTATATAAAAAATGCATATATTAAAAATGAATTTTATTGAAAGTTAGTGTGTAGTCTTACTTCTAAAATATTTTCAAATTTATTTCAGATTGATGTTTATTTGTCCAAAAGTTTGTCAGATAATTTATATTTAATGCAGGTAAATTTATCATTATTTATCCATAATTATTAAAATAGTCATATATATAATTTTGTTTATTTTAAATAATTTTGTTTTTGTATTAGGCTTACTCTTAAATCAATCATAATTTTTTTTTTTACAGTATCCACTAAGGCCTTTGAATAGAGGTTATGGTAATTTTGACCATTTATCCGCCAGAATCAAACCACAGCAAAAAAGGGTAAGTTAGGTTACACTTTTTTGTTGAATGATACTTACAATCAATCAACTCTAAACCTAATAAAATATACAAATGTATAGATCTATAAATTGTTTGTATGTCTTTTTATCTATTTTTTTCTTTCTTCATATGTTTCTTTTTAATTACATAAAATTTGAAGAAAAAAAAAAACCCAAACAAATAAGTGAACTATGTTTTTCTTGAAAAAAAAACTTAGATTGAGATGTCCTTGGGTCTGGATACGTACAGTAAAAACTATTCTAGAAGTAAAGGAGAGCAAATAGCTGTCAATGTTGATGGTAATGCTCATACTTCTTCAGACCGTTTCTTTTCAAGGTATGTCACTCAAAACCTTTTGTCGCTACACAAATACTTTTTTTTTTTACATTTATAACTATAATTTAAAGTAAGCATGTTTTTATTTCAATCATATTACTATAACATTAGGAATTTGAGAAAATATTTGTACAATTATTGTTATAGATTTTCTCATTCGACATCAAATTGTTCCTTAGTCATCTACCCTTTACAATAAAATTAATTTGTAATTTTTAAAATGTATCTTTCCTATACTATTTTAAACTGTTTCACTGATGCTAAAGGTTATAAAACTTTTGGTTTCAAAACACCAACACTTTTACATACTAGTAACATGTATCTAAAATGTATCAAAGTGAAAACAATCCTACTTATACCCGATCTGTACTTTGCATTTGTACACTATTTTTCTCAGCTCAAAGATGGATAAAATCCTACTCTCTTGCCCTCCCTATGTAAAGACATTTACTAACTGTCAGTATGCTGCAGGTCTTTTAAAAGATGGTAAGTTGTATCTGTTTCTTGTTAGCTTTATTCTTTTATAAATACTAGCTTAAATAGCAAATTTAAACTGCATATATTAAAGAAGCATTTTGATTACCATTCCCCCCTTAAGGGCTACCTTTACCTCTTAAATTTTAAGTGTTTAATGATAGCTTGATGCCAAGAAAAATCCCATTTAGTACTTATTATAGAACTTGGGTGGTCTTAATAATGAAAAAGAAAATCTTGTTGGATGCATCCATTTTTGTTAATGGAGTATGCTAAACTATTTGTTAACCTTTTTTTTTTTTAAGGTGAGCTTCACTTGACTCCAGTTTGTGCTGTAGTGCAAATGCGACCAAGTTTTGATTATTTAGATAAGGCAGATACTAGACATCGCTCAGAATCAACTGTGGTTCCTACAGATGGAGGTATGATTTTAGTTATGTGTGCTTTTGTTTTCAAACATTTTTTTTATGTTAAAAAGCTCATAAAAATTCAACATATTTTAAATAATAAAAGCCTTTGAAAGATCTTTGGGAAATTATTTGGATACATTAAGGGGAGTTTGTTTTTTCCTATTTATTTGATGAGATCAACATATTGTGCAGGTGAATCTTCCCAAGACGAAGCAGAGGAAGAGGCAACTCCTGTCAACATGAAAGTGGCTAGAGGTGAAAGTGAAGAGTTTCGTGCTAGGCGTATGGCAAGTTATGAATACATCAATCAAAAAAGAGAAGAAGAACGTTGGATACCTATCATATATCACACATCTGATGTAAGTTGTCAAATTTGTAAAGTTTTTGTACTTTATGTATCATGGCATCCTTTAAAAACGTCAGTTTTCTTTCCACATTTGTTTGTGTCTTGATTCCTCATGTAACTTCTTTATCAGTTAATTGTAAACTGTAATGAACTACATTGTTCTATGATTTGAGTATATTATTAGATTTAAGTGGATGGCTAAATACTTTTCAAAGGTGTAAAATCTACATAGGAAATAAAAATCAAATCAAATGAGCTACTGAAGGTTTTACAAGTTTTTTGCTTTCTTGGAATGTTTAGTCTATACTTAGTGAAACAGAGAGACAGCAGTTGCTAGCATCAGATGGACCTCGTGTACCCCAATTTAAAATATCCACTCAAGAGTATTTGCAAGCACTGATCCCCCCATCGGATGAAGATATAAGGTAAGGTCAAAGATCAAATAGTTTGAATATAAAAATTAAAACTTTTAGTTAGAGAAATTTTTAAACAAATCAGTTAAGTTTTTAATGAGTAGCAGTAATTTTATTTGCTTTAAATATATATAATATAACTTAACAAATTTATTTAAAACTGCAAATTAACTGAATTTAAAAATTTTTGAATTGTCAAGTGCGTCATTAATTGCTCATTATTTATCAAAATGCTGACATTTCTGTTTTGGTTTCAGTGAAAAGCCTGCAATGCCTGACAATGTACTTTCACTGAATGAGCTGCGGAAACTTGATCTAGCTGACCAGATAAAAGCTTTACTAATTAATGGTTTGTTGCTTTACTGATTACTTTAAGAAAATATTTTGATATACATAATAATTATAATTAATACATTTGTTTTATTTTGATAAATAAATTAAGCATCCTTGTCATCCAACATTTTTTTTTCAATTTAAAATACTTTGTCCACAGTAAAGGTAATCAGGTTCAATCAGTTGATCAGTTTCCTTGCTCGGGGCACTGACCAGCAAGCAGTGCTGAGAACACTACAAAGTATGGCTGTTTTGGTTCAAGGATGCTGGGTTGTGAAAAGGTTTGTACTACAGCTCTGAGAAAGTTTTCTTTGAACATTGTTTTCTGGTAATTTAACTCATTAAAAAAATGATTGATTGATTCTTTTCAGTGAATTGTTGTACCCTGATGAAGAGAAGGAAGAACTTGCCAGGAAGCGCAAGTCTCACAATGCTGTGAATCCTGAGCTGTTGCGAAGAGTTAGAGATTATGCTGTAAGACTGATTTAAAGGTTACATTCTGAAAAGGGTTATGACACTTCTGCTATGTTGACCTTAAGAAAATTTTTACAAAACTTATATCAACTCACTCAGATCAAGCTGAAATTTTGCACAATTATTTCTTTTAGTTAATTAACTATTGACAATTAATTATTCTGTTTGGTATCTTAAACAAGGGAACGAAATTGTTCTTGACTGAAGAGGTGGTATAGGCTGAATTAGTTCCCTTTATAGGGTGTCGTTGAGTCTTAGTGAACACAAAACTGAATGAGTCTATAGAAACAATGCATACATTTTCAATCTTCCATGTTCATAAGCTCGCTCTGCACTAGAAGAGTGGTTACCTTGTTGGTTTGAGAAGATATTTATTGCACATATTTATTTACTCTCATCACATTTTTTTTCTGTCAAGTGAATGGAGACAAAAAAAAACAACACATGTTTTTAAACATGTACTTTATTCTGTTGTGTTTACTCTGACCAAAGAAGACTTCAGTCTTATCTGAAAAAAAAACAACATAATTCACTATTAGCAATTACACAATCTTGTTATACGAGTTTTTCTAATTATTGTTATTGATGGCTGATTTAAGAAATCTCATATTGATCATTCCAGATGTGGAAGTTCACTCATAATAAATATGTGGTGAGAAAAGATATTTCATCCATTGTTCAAGTAAGTCAGTATTTTCTTTCTTTATAGACTGGTCATTAACTCATTCCACAGATTCTATACAATAAAACTTTTTCTTGTGCATGTTTCTGTAATGAATGAAAAACATGTTAACTTGGTTGTGTACCATGATATAATTTTATTTAGAGCTATCTGTGGAAGTTGGTGTTTAAGTTTGAGATAGTTTTTTAGGATTGGGAAGTTGCCAAGAGCAGCCAGTTGTTTAATTTTCTTTTTATTACCTCCACTAACTCCAACTTGTAAAGTCTCACTTTATAATACTTTCTTATTATTGTCATCTTTGAATTTTCTTACAGCCTCTACCATTAGCTTGTGCAGCCTCTGTTTTTCTGTCACACACACACATACCCATGTTCTCCCAACCATACTCATTACACTCCATCTAATTGTATATACCAACTAATGAGAAGTGATGTTTAACTTCTAATTGATTTCAGCATTTAAAAAGAACATGCTTCAATCTTTCAAACCTGGCTGATGAAGCAGATATCAAGATATTATATGATATAAATAAAATAATCTCTATACTATATCAATTGTTTAAAAAAAATCTAGCACCTAAAGATGTGTACAAATTTTGTTGTTTTTTACAGTTACGTTCTGATGAAGTCAAAGAAATCCTCGAAAAAATGTCTCGTTTAAAAGCAAAGAGTGGCTGGGAATTCCTATATGATTATGACAGAGATTTCTGTGAAAGGTGATAAATGTTTTCAGTTTCATGGTCAGTTTAAATACAGTGGAACCTTGATAATGCCCCCAACTTTCAGATCAAATCTTATCAGGGTATTTTGTTTGGGTGAGTGTTATATGCATGTTGCATTTTTTTTAATGAGAGTTTAAATCAAGTCTTTTTGAAATGTGAAATGCATTATTGGGTGAATTGTGTTTTAGGCATAATGAGGTTCCACTGTAATTTTTTTTTAAAGATAATTAAATGATGATGTCTATATATTTTACTTAATTTAATGCTAAGATATTTTAAATGCAGGCATCCTGAAATTGTTCAGCGACAAAGAAACAAGTGGGCATTAACTTTTCACACACTGGCTCAGCATTTTAAGATGCCAAAGGATGGGGATAAGAAAGCTTTAGGTAAAGAATACAGAGGCTTTATTTTTAGGTTCAATATTGATAGAAATATTGAGTATACTTTATTTTTAGGTTCAATATTGATGGAAATATTGAGAATACTTTATTTTTAGGGTGTAATTGATATTATCACAATATTTTTTTTATGTGCAGAGTTGGAGATGGCTTTAATGAACCAGCAGCCAACAGATAAGCACAGAACACGTCGACTGTCTAGTCGCTCTCCACGAAAACGAACACTCAGTGGTCGTTCACTTTCTGACCTGAGTGACATGGAGGTGGACAACCAAGGAGATAAAATCTACCACCATTATGAAAAGCATAAAATCTCTGACAACTCATCTCTGAAAAACATTACAGACACTTTGTCTTGCAATGGCGGAGTACATTCCCAGAAACATGTTCAGAATGGATTAGGCCCTGCTCACTGTGATAAGTATCCATCTCAGATGGAGGTAGACGGGGTGACGGGTAAAGACAATTCCAGGCTGATGCAGGAGCTGGAGAAGTTTGTTAAAGAGGCCTTGGCTGAGAGTGCAACACTGTGCATGTCAGACTTAAGAAGCAAGTTGTCTATGTACACAGCACGTGTGGCATCAGCTCATGTCTTTAGCGCTGGAGTGTCAGACAGTATGTTTGAAGAGGCTGTAACAGCTGTAGGTGGATTTAGATTGAAAAATATGGTAAGAGAATTTTTGATTGGCTTCTGCTATAATATAGTAAGGACAATGTGACTGAGTGGTTATGTTCTTTATTACCAATTGAAGAGTGCTAGGCTATTATTGTTTTGGGGACTTGTTCCCTGTTCATTATTATATTATGGATACTTGATGGGATAAAGTAAAGGTTTGCTGTTTTGCTGTATACTAAATATAAACCTATCCCTTTAAGCCATAACTATAACTACATTGAATTGTAACTTTTATAGACTTTTATTTTGAATCAGGTAGATACATGCTTTTGATTAAAAAAGTCTTGCTTTAAGACTATCAATTTCTTATAACTGCTGTTTTCATAAACATCTGTCATACACAAGAACATTGATTTTACTTTTTAAAAAATAAATGCTTATGCAAGAAAATAACTATTTCATTTTCAAGTTTTAGAATTTCACATTTTATTCAATATTTTTAGTGGCCACCTAATAGAAAACCAGAGCCAATGTATGCAATGTACTCGGGAAATGATGCAACAAATAATGTAAGTCATTTATTAAAGTCAGGACAAATTTTAGGTGTTAATTTTTTTTCCCTTTTTTTTTTCTTTTTAACAATTGTTCTTTTTTTTTCTAGTTGAAAAGAATTTTATTTAGCATGTTTGAAGAATGTTCAAAGATTCGAAGTGTACAGTTTAAAACAAAAGCTAAAGAATCGGGTATTGATCTGTCTGATGCATATGTGCGCAGATTCCTTAAAGTAAGTTTAGTTTTAAATTGTATGTTAAGTTTGGACTTCAAACTATGCAAGATATAGGAGCAATTGAGCAGCATAATACAACTATTGAACTACAGCTGGGTGGGATACCTAATTTGTAAAGGGAGATGACCTATGCCAAAGTCAATCACTTTTGGTCAATTAAAAGTTTGATAATAATTCAGTGTCTAGATTAAATTAAACTTTATTGTTACTAATGCATTAAATAAACAGTCCATAAGCAAGCAAACTGAATAATAAAATGTTTTCAGACAAAATAATGCTGTCATAATTTTTATTTGAACTTTTGATCCAACTAATAAAACTGTCACCTATTAGTGCTAGCTCCATATTCCTTTCTTAGTGTTTAATGTTTCAGTTGTTTCATTCAATGCAGACAATTATTGTTTAAAAACCTGGCCTACAATTGTTACTGTATTAGAGTGTTTTTTTTTTATTTTATTAAAGAAAAAAAAAATCTAATTAAAAAAATCACTGACCCACACATATTCTGTTAAAAATTATTTTTGGCATGGGATATCCTATTGAATTAGAAACAATGTGGTCTTTTAAAATGTTCTGAATCAGCATTGGAACTCCCTTATCTTGCTAAGAGTTTGATGAAACTAGAACAATTCCTATTTAAACACAATCTAGTTGTTGACTGATGTCTCACTTTTAATTCCCTCAAGTTTAAAACTTTTCTCAGAGAATCTAGTATAATGTTCAATCAGGGGAGATGAACTTGTAGATTGGAAATGCACATTGTGACAAACTTTTTTTGTGTGCAGACCAGCACAGACACCATGATGCCTAAAAATTGTGTGCTTATTATAGTGTAATACAATGAGTTTGAAAATGTCTTATGATTCCTTCAGTCAAATCACTCTTTGAATTTGGAACCATCATGATGAAAAACCAATATTTCAAGAAAATAAAAAGTGAACATATTTATTAATTATCCATCTATTCTTGGGATATATTATGATGTACATTTCAAAGTCTTTAGTTTTATTCTAAATTCAAAGTCCTTAATATTCAAAGTCCTTAATTATGATGAACATTCTATTGAATGTAAAAAAAAAAAAAGAAATATAAATTAGTGTAGTAAAAAACATGTTTGGTACTTTTACTGTACTTAACTGTAAGAGTTCACATTCGTAGTTACAATTTAGTTCTCAACATGAGGCTCTTTTCCATGGCAGGCTTCAGTCCAATATCAACAGTTGAAGATGAGCACAATCTCTTTTATTTGAACATGCTTTGAAAATTGACTTCATGGGTAAATTAAGAATGAATCATCGTGATTAGCAGCTGTTTTGAGTTGCTTTGGTTTTGTTCTTGACTTATCAAAATCAGCAGTTTTAAATATAGGAAGATTAAGATTCTATTACATTTGAATAAATACTCAATCCAAAAGCCTAATTGATTTTCATATTTTTAAGGTTGAAAGAGCTCATTTTAATTTCTTTGCAGGAACATTGTGATTCAATATCATCTTTGTGGTACCTGAAACGAACTTTGCCCACCAATTCTTGATAGTGTTTGGATCAAGTTTAGAAATGTTTAGAAGTGTGTGCAAGTGTGTGTGTTTGGTTTTCCAAAATAACCACCAAGTGTGTGGGTGTAAATGTGTGTGAAACTTTTGTTGTCTTTTTTCCTTTGCATTAAGTTATTGAGTTGTGTACATGTACATTAAACGAATGTTTCTGGTTAATATTTTGAGTTGTCTATATTTAGGTTGAATCACGACAGTTCAAGATACAGATTTTTGTCATTGAAAACCAAAGAACACCAAAGTCTTTTTGCCTCAACTCCATTTAGAAGCCTGTGTTGTGTACTATCTCTAATTACTACATACAGTCATGTTTCACATACCTTCTCTTTGGTGAACTTTGACAAATTCGCGGCTTCCAATTTTCCCTTGTTGCTTGAAAACACCTTATAAGAAATAAGATCATGTCTGAATTTGTTCCTCAGACAAAATTTAGTCTGCGCTATGGTTGATGGGCCCCCCCCCCCCCCATCAATATAGAGTACGCACAAACACTTGTTAGACATATCAGTTGTAGCCTTCTCATCTGCCTGCATTACAATATACACAGTATTACAAAAAACATCGCATACTTTGAAAGTCCCTCAATTAAAAGGCTAGTAAAGCCCAAGGTTCTTTGAATCCCCTGTTTGCATCCTAGCATATAATACTGCCCCACAACAGACACATTTTTTTTTTACCCATGAACTCTTAGAAGTACTCGCTTTGCTCTTCCTGCAGAACAGTTTGAAAATAGAAACATCATTATTCGTAAAATAGTTTACTCTTGACATCTATTTAGTAGTACCTTGTTCAGAGTAACTAAAGAATTTGTCTAAACATTATCATTAACTTAGCACTTAGTCTTAGCATTTCAAACTGGAGTCCCTTACTCCACATACACACATCCTTTCATACAGATGTTTTGTGTTCTTTGTGAAATCACATTTGATAATCACACTGATCTAACACCTCACATTCACATTAACAATTTTCTACATCTAGAAGAAAATTAGATCTAGATTTGTGTAGAAATAAACATAAATTAAAAAAACTGCTCCACACCCCCTTTAGCTGAAACTGAAGGAGCGCTATAGACTGCCTTGGGGTTTTAAGAATGTAACGTTATTTATATCCTATAAAAGTCATTTCTTGAGACATTTTGGAGATGGCGGTTTTCCCGTCATTCAGCAAGTGGGTCTGGAGGAGCTCTGTAATTTCCCCTGCCGGCGCCAAGCGTTATTATTCTTTCTCTATGTGTTTTCATCGCGTTTTTCTCAAAATAAGAAGATCTCATGTTAAAAAAAAAAGTGGTGGAAACAATTGATATTTGATTCTTGCACTCTATGCGGACTATTTATCCTTGTATATTAAGGATCAAATGGAGTATTATAAAGAAGGTACTAACCAAGACTTTTACGAGATTGACATTGTGCACAACACAAATGTAATGGATGTCGTTAGATCATCTTTATACCGGTATATAAAATGAAAGTTATGAAACGTGTTCAAAAGCAAACTGCATACAAAACAGAGACCTGCCAACTTTCAAATAAAAAAAAAAACATTTTTCGTTAGGGATTTATAAACACGTAGGCCTATACACTTTACCTAAGTTTAATGTGGTATTTATTTAGTCGAAAAAAAAAAGAACCTCTCCATAAACCCAATGACAATACTAAGACACGAGTAATTGGAGCACAAAGCCATTCACTACAAGTAGGAAGTAAATTGGCCAGCTTTGTGTTGGTTGTTAATCAAACATTTTCATTTAGAGAGTTTTATAGGCTTGAGGTCGGGTTTATATCAAAACTTCCAGTACACATAAGCCAGACTTTGGTGTCAAAATGTCTGGCTAGATCAGGGATTCACAAAGTGTCGCCTTCTTCTGTTAATGAAAACAGTTCCGCAGACTGAATATGTGAGCTAGACGTGAAGAGTAACAAGAAATACATGAGAAACTGCTCTTCGCGACAACTTTTACAATGTTACTCAAGGCTATTAATTAATATTTAATGTTTAAAGGACTACTTCATAGAACATCAAATTCCAATATGAAACATATCCGTAGCAATGAATGATGAACCAGGCAGAAACAATAAAATAATACAGACTGACAAATAAGAGAGTTTTATGAAAAGAAAATTTGTGAATTGCAATTGTGTGTACTTTATTTTATGTCTATAAATTTTGTTTAATCTCTAAGACTGAAGATCATGCAATTTTTTAAGTTTTCATCTTCGGAAATCCGAATTCAATAGATATACATGCATAGTTACTTCCTTTTTCCAGTCTATATTTATATATATCTATCTATCTTATGGGCTAAATACGTAGGGTTCCGGTCCCTTAGATAATTGAACACATTATTCCACACCCATTCTTGGATTAAGTTGAAACAATTATTGTACCTTACAAAATGGGGATCAATTAAAAATAAACCATTTGGTGAATTAATCATTGGTAACAATTATGTTTGACATCGAATTAGAGAAATAACTTCTACATTCTTGAGAGATATAGTTGTACGTGGAAAGTTCTTTTCCTTAGATAAGCTTTTTTTTATAAAGTTTTTTTAAAGATATATTTTGCTTGTGCAGTTCTAGTGTTTAAATCATTTGAAGTTCTGTGTAAGGGACTCCGTACTGCTGCTTCAAATCTAAACCGTTCCTCAGGTCAATTACAGGGGCATACACATGAGGAAAAAAAATAATTTTTAAAAGTTACAATGACTGTTAATAAATAAAATAACACAATAAAATGTGAAAAGTAGTAAATCAATTAGCCCACTAGTTACAACTACTCTACACATGTAGTAGGCCTACTACTCCTGACCAGGATCAGATCATCACTCTAACTGGTGAGGCTAGGGATTTGGGGGGGCCCTGGGGCTTGACTTTTTTTCAGGGCCCCTGCATTTTGACATTCGGCATCATGACATGAGATAATGGCGTAATATTTAATGTAAAAACAAGTTATGGGCACTCATTTTAGGGGGCTTTTGATTTGGACCCCTTTCCCCACCTTAACCAAACCACTGCTCCAACTGACATTGGTTGCACTTATTACCCAGCCCCCCCTTTTTTTAAATTAACTCATGTTAAAAACTCAACTCATAACACATAACCACACACTCTCATATCTTACAAAACCCTGTTCATGACAGTGTGTAATATTTGTTTAAGTTTTATGACATTTAGAAAATATCCCCCCCCCTTGCATTTGTGCTTCCAAATCTTTTTTTTTTTTTAATTTAAAAAATAGATTTAAAAAAATGTCTTCCATTGTGTTTTATGCTATGAGATTTATTTAGTGGGCTAACAACACATTTCTACTCTAGTAATAAATAAAGGTGATTGTGTGTGTGTGTGTGTATTTAGTTCATCTTCATGAGCCAAGAAGAATATAACCCTCTTTTTTACAAAGCTTATAATGGCTCACTATGTCTGGTTATAAGATTGTACACGTTATTTCTCCGACACCCAAAGTCGGATCAAGCTGAAATTTTGCACAATTATTTCTTTTATCTGACATCACAAGAATCAATTTTAAATAATTAACAAATTAGCTAATTAACTATTGGTGATTAATTATTTTGTTTGGTATCTCGAACAAGGGAAAGAAATTGTAAAAAATAAGCTGAATTAGTCCCCTTGATTGGTCGCCGCTTTAAATTGAAACAAAGAATACATAACTAAACAAACAATCTTATGCCCCTCGCCACGCCAGGATGGCTGCCTGGTCGAGCGGTTGCACGCTGGACTGTCATTTCGATTTATCGATGGTCCCGGGTTCAAACCCTGCCCGCTCCCATCCCCCGTCGTCCTGCGGGTGGTTTGGACTAGGAAGTAACTATCGTCAACTCTGAAGGAACATCCGAAACATGTAAAACATTTTAAAACTTGATGCCCCGTGCGTTCTGCACCACCCGCACATTGCGGCTATACCTCTGTGAAGTAGCCTACATAGCCTTAAAGCCCAAGTCTACGTATCCTTACATATACAAAAGTATTGGGATCATAGTGTGTTGAGAATTATTCTATTATTATTTTTATTTATTTATTCTTTAAATAACTTCTGCTGTAAACTACCGGAACTTCTTGTAAGGCTCCTGCTTAGTTTAATTGACTTGGTGATAGGTACTACACAGCTAAAAATAGATGACCTGAATTAGCCAAGTCTGATCTAATCCAAACAAGCTCACTATATTCAATTTCTTTCTCGTGTTTCTTTTTAAAGACAGACTTTAGAGGTATTATAGCGCTCCACCTTGCGAAATAAACAACACATTACATCTATGATGTCAGGGGCGGACTGGCTATATGGGCATTCGGGCAATTGCCCGGTGGGCCGGTACCCAAATGGGCCGGTAGGACCACAGTAATCATCTTCTTTTTTTTAAATCACGTCTGTATTGTATAAGGTAAGGGCCGCATGGGTGTTACTAAGGCACGTATTAAATTTTTTAAGGTTTCATAATATTCTCTTACAAAAGATTGTCTCTGTATGCATGTGTACATTTTCATCTTAACATAATGATTTTATGGACAGGTAGACCTAGAATTGCATGTAATATACGATGTAATATACGATTTATGGGCCGGATGAAATAGAAATGTCAGGGCCTATTTAAACACCCAGTCCGCCCCTGTATGATGTCATAGCATTAGGCCAAAGAAAACACAGCAATGTTGTTTCTTTAACCTAGGCAAGTATTGGTGTTATATAAGTTGTTTAGTTTTCTATACATACATTTACCATTGCTTAGTAGCCTTTAACTTTTAGCAGTTAATACATTTATTAAAGAGTTTCTCGTGGCTTAACGGATATGTGAACCAAGGTTGTTGTGGTAGGTTTACAAGTGGCCTCTCAGGCAATACAGGATGTTTTGTTGACGTCTATAACATAGGCAAGTGAGTCCGTGTCCTCTTCGTGAGCAAAGACTTTGTAGGCTACTCATATGTAGCATTTGTAACTATAAAAATAACGAATTTCTTTTACTAAGACGGAGGTCTATATAGAGATAGACTAAGATGTTGTTTTCAGGGGACCGTTTGCTCATTCTTTTTATTATTAATAATTATAAGGCACCACCTCGCTATATTTGTATATTTTTTTTTCTGGTAGGCCTATAGCAATTATACACAAGACACTGAACCATAATCTTCAAATACAAAAACAAAATATAATAAAATACTCAGAAAGACACAAAGATAATTACACATTCTTTGTCCCATATGCTAGGACAAATCTGTACAAATATTCTTTCTTCTCTAGTGCCGTTAGAACTTGGAATGGGTTGCATGAGCTAGCCTGGAAAATCAGTGACTTGGCATAATTTAAGTCATTGGTTAATATGCATGACTGAATGCATAACGCGTAGGACGTAATCATCTTCTTTTTTGAAGTAACTTCTGTATTATACAAGATAAGAAGATATACAAACATTAACATTAAGCCTACTTAAAGGGATGAACGACTATATAACAAAACAATAGTCATATAAAACTGGGCTTGACCAATGTAAAAATGAAGGATGTTTTGTTTTCTCATGAAGGTCTTGTTTGTATTTGGATCCAGCAGGGTTTTCTAAATATATGTCTATTGTATTTTTGGAAGACTGAAGTATTCTATTAACGTTGGAGTAGGTTCTACTCTGAGATATATAGTTTACTTTAATTCTCCTAAAGGAGTGAAAGAGTTTTTGACCCATTTTTGCGACATTTCTTAATGTTGTACAGTCTTTCGAAATTGATCTTGATCTCTGTCGGCTGCTTTCATTTGTCCAACGAATCACAAAGGCTAATCATCAACCTACTTTAGTGAGAAAGTGGAGGAGAGAGAGGGGGTCTGACCGTGACTCTGTGTAACATCCAGATGTTCTATTTAATCCTGTCAGAGGCTGTCAACATCAGTTTATGCTCTTTACCCTATTGTCTAACCAGCTTCTTTTCTTCTGGCGACATTTCGGCCAAGGCGGTATAGTCTAATTATCTCTTCCGTTTTGTTCTCCTTTCTTTCGCCTGTTTTTTTGTGCTTTGTAGCCAAGTAATGCTGAGCAGTTATTAACCATTGGAATGATGTTCAGTGTGGGATATGTGGCCGAGATGCTAAGTAGGTCTACGCTTGAGCTTGTCTACCTATCAAGGAAGCTTGACACCCGACTCAAGCAAAGTTGTCAAATGAGCGCCTAAAGACAGCACGGAAAACCTTCTCCCCTCCCCCCACTGGTTCACAAAAGAGATTGGACCATAGCGCTCTGAGCTTGCTAAAAGCATGAAAGTTATAGGGATAAAAATTATTTAAAAAAATATCTGACAAACATTTCACATTCATTTTTGTGATTCTTAGTTCACGTAATAATGTCTACTTCTCGCCGTCATTAGTAAAAAAAAAAGACATTACTAATAACCACATTATTATGTGTTTAATAAAAGCTCGTGTTTGAGACATAGAATTTTGTAATAGAATACAAATGAATTTGGTGGGAAGCGTGGTCGAGAGGCTAAGTGCGGCTTGAGCTTGGCTACCTAGAAGGGGGCTCGAGGTTCGACACCCGACTCGGGCAGAGTTGTGTTTACTGAGCGCCCAAAGGCAGCACGGGAAACCAACTCCTAGATACCCCCTCCCCCCCACTGGTCCACAAATGAGATTGGACCAAAGCGCTCTGAGCATGCTATAAGCATGAAAGTAGCGCTATATAAAAGCTATAATAATAATAATAATAATAGAATAAAAAATAAAATTGCTCACTTTTTAAAAACTATTGTAATGTCTGACAACCTTTCTTTAAGTTTATTCATGATCACCGCTAACTTATTAGTGCTAGATAGACTGAGAACGGTTTATCCATTTCAGATTACACGAACTGTAACACAGTGGCGTAGCTAGGGTGGGTGGGAGAAATTGGGCCCCAACTGGAGAGGTCCCCAAACGAGTTTTCAAAATAGTTTTTTTTTACATTAAATTTTAAATATTACGCAAAATGCAGGGGCCCTGAAAGAGGTCAGACCCCCTCTCCCAGGGGCCATCAAATGATGGCAAATTCCTAGCTACGCCACTGCTGTAGCATATATTACATTATAGGTGTCAATGCATACACTGCACAGAAGGAAAAAAATCCACTCATTGTTGCACACAAAACTTTATTTGCTCCCATTATATCCATATCCTACATACACACTGTATAAATATCGAGTGCCCGGAACTTAATAACCAAGGACGTAAACTCCACTTGGCTTATGAACGTGGACTAGGCTAGGCAGCTAAACGCCGCATCAATTATGGGCTAATTGAAGAAGCAATTATCAGAGTTTTTGTCTTTTTTTTTGTCCTTCATGCTTAAATTTTAAAACAATGTGGTCATTCGTCGTACCGGAATATTTAACATTCAAATTTATTTAGATCTACCTTACTATCATACAATGTAATGCCAACAAATTTGAGATTAGAGAGCGTATGAATGTTGGCGGAAGGAAGACACAGATCTAGATCTATCTAATATATAAAAGGAAAACAAAGGCGTATGTATGTATGTATGTATGTATGCAGGGCCGGTCCTAGCAATTGCGGGGCCCTATGCGAAACTAATTGCGCGGGGCCTAGTCTGTGTGGGGATACGGATAATACATAAAAATTAAGATTTTGTATACGAAAAAAAATCGACTTTGAATTTTATTCATTCTTTAAAAATTGCGATCAGTACTTTACGAACCAATGTAACCAATGGCATATTTATATGCCAGTGACTTTAAAAGTAAATAAAGTATTGGAACTTTCGATTAAGGTGAAAATTCGTCCGATTATTACATTTTATTACATGAAATCTGACAATGCCTTTTTTTATCGCGCGTAGTATTGGCGTTTTCCGCAATGAATGACATCCACCAATGACAATTTTGTCTATTTTTCTGTGAATTGTTAAAGAGTTTTCAAGAGATTTTAATAAATTCAAGAGATTTACATGAATTTTTCGTATATATTTTGCAATTTAATAATTACACCTTGAATTAGCGCGGGCCTATGAAAGCGCGGGGCCCACTGCGACCGCATAGGCTGCAGTGGCCTAAGACCGGCCCTGTATGTATGTATGTAGGCCTATGTCCCCGTATAGAAATCAAAACCATTTCACCGATCTTGACAAAACTTGACAGAAATGTTCCTTGGGTACTAACTTAGACCAGTATGTATGAATTGTAGCCCTAAAACAAACTTAAAACCCTAAAAAAAATTAAAGTTTCCCAAGTCTAATACAGCTAGATCTATACTATTTTATGAACTAGGCTTTGTTTACAAATGTTGACATGAGAAAAAGATCGAAAGGATTTAGATCTAGATTATTCTAGATCTAATTTTAAGAAATACACGTTGCACTTATATATTTTAACTTTGACGCATGAAAATACAAAATATAGTCTAATGATTTAATTATTTAA
>JADKLZ010003886.1:16792589-16807521 GCA_021533235.1 Biomphalaria straminea
CTATAACCAATGGCTTTTAAATGTATAAGTATGAAATAGCATCAGTATCTAGGGTCAATAACTGAAGAGTTTCCATGATTAATGACTGTTAAAGATGGATTGTAGTAATTAAAGCATAATTAGCAGCTTCTTTTGCATTATTAGATGTAACTTGAAACTAGCTCTCTCTAACTCTAAAAAAAAAAGTTTTGGAACCTGCCAAATAGTTCTAGGGCCTACTTTTTGGAAGCTACATTAATATGAAACAAAAACAATATATTTTCTTTGCAAAAATGATCTACCTAAAGATCTAATTTTTAGGGAGTTATAATAAATCAGCAAAAAAATCAAACACTTTTATTTAATTACATTTATGTTATTCTCAGGAGATGATGATCAAATTAAAGGTGAAACCATCAATTATAATGAACATTTCTCATGGGAAGGGCTCCAGGGCAGATTTGGTTTTGGACCATTTTGTAAGTACCAGTATACAATAATTTTAACTGTTCTTTGAGATACATATATTATTCATTTTTTGCATATGATAATTGATCAAATCTGTGTGTGTGTTTGACAAAATTACTTTTACTAAGTGGTGAAAGAGTTAATGTGAATAAATGGTGATTTAGACTGTGGTGGTCTGTTAACTAAGTATAGGAGCTTCTTCTGGGAGAAGATTCATTTTTATTTCACCTTCATACATATGTGTTGTGGTAATAGGGTTTGGGAAGTAAGTATTTAGGATTAAACAAAAGAAGGATTACCAACTTCTGGCAGATCTTGCAAACATAATGTTTAAGTGAATTTATCATCTTTCTGATTCGCTGCTTGTTGTTAAGTTCTTTTCATGTAATTTACAACACTAGTTTTAAAAATGGTAACATTTTGCTCAATTATATTATTTCTTTTTATATATGTATATTTCAATATTAATTATAAACTTGTAATATTTTTGTTAAGATAAAATGTATTCTTTCATGTTTGCTTCTTTGAAGTATTGTATGCCCTCTATATGAAATTGAACTCTTCTTTATTGGTTATTAAGAACCTGGTATTTCAATGCCAATGTTAACTCTTTTCAGCTGGACGATTTAACCAAGAATACCGTGCAGCTCAGCAGAAAGGTCTGCCATTACCTATTCTGTGGATAGCTGAATATTTCACCATTGATGGTGAGGGGATAAGGTGGGGAAGGCATTACAGACAAGCAGGATGGTACTCACATATCATGCTGTGGTAAGAGATTTAAGACACAGCGCTCAAACAGTGCTCAAATTTATATTTTGCTGGATACTGTCATCTACAATCTTAAAAAAATATCATTAGATCTTTGCTCTAGTTATATTTTTAGGTATATTTAAACCTAACCACCATCATCCTCTATTATCTAGCAAGACATTTGGGTAGAACAAAAAGATCTCATTTCTGAAAGATGATCAGAAACTTTCAAGGCAAATAGAATAAGAAATAATATATGTTAGTTTTGATTATATCAGATGTATACATATTTTTGTGTGAACCATGGTTACTTTTCATTTGTATATTTAAATAAGCAATATGAGATATTTTTAGTAATTAGCAATTACAAATGTATAAAATAATAATAACATTGATTAAAAGGGATGAGAATGTGGACACCTGGAAATGTTTGTTAATCTCTTCTGATTCTAGAACATATCTAAATTAATCCTTTCACTCTTCTGATTTCACTTTATCCACAGGCTGGCTTTCCCACTTTGGCTGTTGTCCAACATTTTGTTTTTCGTCTTGCTGAGGTATGGGGCATATTTCTTGGTCTTGACAGGGCTCTCCATGATCATTTCTAACATTATCTGGGCTACTCTGAGAAATGTTGTTGATCTGGTTATTCCATTTACTACACATGATAAGCTTGAATTTAACTATGGCGGATCCTTCTGGGTGTGTTTGATAACAGGTTAGGACTTTATATAATCTAGCTCTAAATAAGATTAAGAAATTCAATATACATCTAGCTTAATATCTTTTGTTTTTATATCTGTAAACAGTTAGATCTAGAGTCCATATTTTTTTAGATAGTATTTTGAAGAATGTAGCTAGTGTTCTGTTTGTAATAAAATATATTTTTATTTCAATGAATCATTGAAGGAATTGTTTGTGTGGTGCTTGGTATTGTGGTATTTCTAATGGATAAACTTTGCCCAACTTATGTGGCCGCATTTTTTGGTGTGGATGTTTTACAAGATTCAGAGAGTATTGTAGTAGAAGGTAAGTAATTTGTTTTTTTAAAACTAGATGCAAATACTAATAGAGTTGAAAATATCTATAGTGTTCTAAATGCATATTACATTATTTGAAAATTTGTTTTTGTATTAATGCAATATTTCTTATATGAACTATAGGCCTTTATGCTTAATAATTAATTAAATAATTAATAAATAATTTCATTAGTTTAATAAAAAACTTTTATTAGCTTTGGCAATTTTTCCTCTCATTATTTTTAATGAGCTTTTTGGCACATGAGTACTATTTAAGGCATATGTTTTTTGTTTTATTTATGCCGTAATTGCAAAAAAAACAACAGGTCTGCAACATAATACTTATCTTGGAGACTGTTCTTATCTTGTTCGTAAACTAGTTCTTTAAAATAAATAAAAATTTATGACATCTGTATATTAGGAAACACATGCATAGGGAGATGGAAGAGGCAGAGGTACACAATTTGTCAAAGATAATTTATTATGAATCTTTTTTTCTGCTATATCCTTAATAATTCTGCACATTTTTTCTCAGAGGATGATGAACAAATAGTAACAGACCAAAGTAAAACCATCCGCAACCAAGGTGGCAGTGGTGAAGGAGCTGATGATGTGGATGGTGAAGATGATGACTTATATCAACCACCTCCCTTGGCCATTCCTCAGGTAGTTGAGATATCTATATCTAAATGATAGAAATGGGAAAATAGTTTGAGTTCTGGGACAACTCCCAAAAAGAGTTCTGTAGCACATGTGGCATGATGAAAGTTGCTCTGGCCTGAACAAGCTTTTATAGCACAAGGCAACTGTTCCTTTAGTTCATATTTTGCACAATTCTGACCAAACTTTGACTCAAGGTGCCCCTGCTAAAGGGAGGAAGAGAAAACCATGTCTCATATTCTTTTCAACTGTCCAAGACTTGATGATTTCCATCTAAATAGGTCTGGGAAGTCACAAGTTCTTGACCTGCATGGTGACATAGGTCAAGAACACACAAAATCAGGGTTTCTGTAAGACACAATCTGAATCTCTAATACTTACCCAAATAGATTGATGATGATATGATATCTAAAGAATCAGTGACAAACATTTGGATAAAGCCAAAGTGTTCTTCTAGTCACATCTTTACCTCATTGCATTCTAAGACAGTAATGCAGTTTAGACACACATAGGGAGGGTTGGGGAAGGGAATCAAGATCACATTTTAAAACATCATTATCTGATGGCTGAAACTGTCAAACATCATCACTCTTGAAGAAATACCTTTAGTGTATAATTGATGAAGGATGTTTTTAGAAATCTTTAAAAAAAATACAACATAACTTCATTGTAAAGTTTATTATATTAAATATTCAAAGCGTTTTTTTTCCTAAGATTTGTTACAAAGGAATATTTTTTTCTAAATAGCTTTTGACATTAACATCAACCATTGTAAAATGACTTTCTGAAATATTTTTAATTTTTTAAATAAAATGTCAAATATTTTAGCAATCTACAGACAGAGACTCATCTTTTGTCAGACCACCCATCGTTCGGAAAAAATCTTACAACACTGCAGAATTTAGAATCACCAAGCGGCTTCAGCGCCCCAGGCGCAGAGATCCACCACCTCGACCAGTTACACACAAGATTGAAGATGATGAAGATAAAAATCTTTATCTTAATGATATTCCAATGAAACAGACCAGTGCCGAATTGTCTGCTCCGAATGTTGTCTCAGAGAATGATGAGCTATACACCAATGGAACTCAAAATCAGTAAGCATCTTCAGATTATTGAAACATAACCACAATACACAACTGAAGATAATTTAAACAGTTATTGATACTAATTATAGTTTTCACAGATGTCCTTTTGGGTATAGCTATGCAGAAAAGTTAATCAAATCAGTGCATATCTTACCATGTAGAAAACGAAAAGTTAATCAAATCAGTGCATATCTTACCATATAGAAAACAAACAAAACAAAACATCCTTTTCTTATACATTGTAAACCAGCTATGCAGAGTAAGAACTAATAATACCCAAATGTTAGAAACATGAAAAGTGATTATGGAATCACCATATTGATTAAATAATTTAGAAACCAACAAGGCAGTCTGGTTTATTAAATAATTTTGAAGAATCCAACACATTAAATAATGAAATGCCATTTTAGCTGTGATCCTTTAACTCAAAGAAACTAGAAGAGAACCTAAATTGAGCAAGACGCTTATAAAAATGGAACACTTGTATTTAATATGAGTAGTAGCAACATTCATAAAATTCCTTAACTTTGTGATGGTCCATGACAAAGACTAACATGTAAAATAGCACAAGACGCTAGTCAATAACTTACCAAACTCAAATCATACAGCAATAAAATACCTATAGAAAGATAAACATTTCTTATTTCAATAGCGAATTCAAATTTATGTTGAGGATTCTTTCTTCCCAACAATGATTTGGTGAAATCTTAAGTAACATGATTAGGTTGTAATAATCTTTTTGAAGGAATGTCTACTATTAAAAACACATATTGTTTCCTATTGAAAGTTTGCAGTTACCAAATAGTCCTATGATACATAAAACATACAAATTGTTAATTATATAATAGCAGGAAGGGTTGAGTTTAATTTTTTAAAAAGAAGCAAATGTTAATTAATTTTGCCTTAATGAAATGTAATTTTATTTATTTCAGGACTTCTGCCAGTAGGTACTAAAATTTGAATGAATGTTATAAAAAAAGAAATATTGTAATGCCTTTATTCATTGTTTGATCTCCTGCTGATCAAGCTAGTCATAACTGCATTTTTTTAATTACCACATTGAAATGGACAAATGTTTTCATTGTACCTCATGCCTTGGTAATTTGTGAACTGTAATTAAATACTATGCCTTTATATACATTTTTTAAACATCCAATTTTACCACTTCTTTATATTTAGAAACTAAATTCTTTTGTTCACTTCAAGAATTATAAATGTCAAAAGCTTTCTTTTTAAATTTTTTTATTCATTATATAAACAATTATATGGTACAAATGCTTTGTGCAAATGAAAGTTTTTGTTTAACATATTCAGAAATTGGTTTATTTCATTATTGTATTCCAAAAAGTGACAGTAGAATAGTAATAGGATATATTGATTTACTTAAAAAAAAAGATAGATAGGTTTATAATTTTTAAACAATGCAATTTCTTTCATTACAGTATATATTAGTCCACATGTTTAATTTTAGAATTTGCTTTATTATACTGTTTGTGTAAATGCAGTAACATTGTAACAATTCTCATATAAACCATATGTGTAATGTGGTAAAATTTCTTGACTTTCCCCAAAAATGTTTAATATCAATTAGAGCTGACTAGATTTATGAACCTCTTCAAATCATTACTTCAAAAAACTGTCACCAGTATTAATAGAGTTTGTTTTCTATGATTTTACTTTATTTGCATTTATGTCAAGGGCCTGTATCTATTAAATCATAACCATAAAGCTATTGTATTTTAATAATTTTTATTTAGTAAATCACTTTAGTAAAGCTGTCTTATAGCCTAGCTTTAAGCTAAAACTGAGAATTCCCTGTGCAAGAAGCTTGATTTAAAACAGTAGGTTAAAATGGCAAGTCCATAAGTTTTGATTTTATTACATGACATTTCTTGATGATTTGATTTGACACATATTCATGTAATACAAACAAGAATGTGAAATTCTCTAATAAAAAATAAAGAACAATAGTAATGAAATGAAAGAGAAACTAATAAATAATTTATTGACAGTGTTATTTACATTAAATTGAACCAGAATAAAAAAATCTTTGACATCAAATAAAAATCAGTATTTCTAGTTTAATTTGATGTTCCTAGTTGGTCACAGTCATTCGTGATTTTCTACATATAGAACCATAAATAAGTATCATATTGTATCTTATGCTTAAACATATGTGTCAGACATATGGCTGGATAAATCTCATATTGCTACATACAGATCAAGGTCAGTTTTTATCCATGAATGTATTCCAAAACTCATTTCAGTTTATTTTAACACAACTGGAAATTAAAATTTTTGCTATTAACTAATAGTGTTCTTTTACAGGTCAATCTTCTGCAATAAAAAATATTTTGAGCATTTATAAGTGTTGAACAGCTGATTACATTAAAACATTTTGTGTGAGGCACTTAGATCTACAGAACAAATATTAGACTAACATTGACAACTTTACTGTTTCAATCAAATAAACTTTCTGTAGGATTTATGTACAAAATATACATGAATAAATACAATTTGAAAAATAAAATTAATACCTATTACATGTAAAATTTCAAGAAATCAAAAGACTATTTCAATTTTGCTACATGTGCAAAAGCGTCTAATTTGTTGTGGAGACGTTCTAGAAGGTGACATCCCAGACAAACAGCTCATTGTGAGACACTGTGACCAATACAGTTGCTTTAGGAGAGAATTGAACCAGACTGACACAGTCAGTGTGACTGGTGAAATCTTGAAAGCTGCCTTCATTGTAGTCCAGCAACTTAAGCAAGCGTTCTGAGAAAATAAGCAGGGAATGAGAATCCATTGACACAGGACATTTTTTTACAAACTATTATTCAATTACTGGTTTGTAATAGGTTGCTCAAGGTAAATTAAATAATGATATGTGGATTGATTTTTTTTTTCTGTGTCTGCTGTGGTATGTTGTTAATATTCAAGTTATGCACCTAACTACTTAGCCAAATTTGAAGGATATTTAAAAATAGCTGGGGGGAAAAAAGATTGTTAAAAAATAATGAAGCAGGACGTTTTGGTACATCAGTTTTGAGATGGTGGTTGTTTTGGCACAGCCTTTTTGCAGCATGACATTTTGATACAAAATCTTTTAGCCACATTTATATAAGTTCATTTTATAAAGTATTTAAAAAGAACAATATCAGTCCTGAGCAATTACCATGTGACCAAGCAGACGTCAAAAGTTTGTACTATGCATTTATAAAATAGTAAAATTATGTTAAAAATGTTCATGGAAAAGGGGAGGAGTTAAAACAACATGTTTAGCATACATTATCATCAAAACAGGCGCCTATAACATTGGGTACCCAAAAATAGATCATTCTGACGGCCAAGCAATGTCCTTAAACTGTTGGCCACAAACATTGTTGTGGTCAAAACTTAATTTTGGCTTGTTGGCCACTCTTAATCGCAAAATGTTCATGGCTCATTACATAGAGCAATAAGTGCATTATAAGCTATTTATAAGAAACAATTTAATCCTTATATCATGTGATTAATGTGATTTACGAAAGACAAGCTAACAAGAAAAAAAAATTAATACCAGAGACTCCAACAGCTATTAATGATGAATCTGGAGATATAGCCAAACTTGAAGCCCAATGAGTCAGTTTCATTGTACGCATAATCTATCATAAAAAAGAAAAAAAACATGAATTAACAAAATTTACTAAGAATATTAAAACAACAACCAAAAAAAAAAAAAAAATGAAATCTAAATGCAAGTAGTAAATTCCAAACACATTTTTCCATTAAAATTTGTTTTTAAAGTAAAAAAGTAATTGATCAACTTACTTTTTTATGAGTCAAACTGTAGAAGAGAAGAGATTTTTCCATGCCATAACTGGCGTACACTATAATGTCTGGCTCATCAGGAGAAAATTTGGCAATGGTTGGTGGGAGGAAATTGTAATGGGCCTGAAACACAAACACACAGACTTAACAAGTGTTCTAAGAAAAAAGGTTCAAACAAAACTTTTAGATCATAAAATCTTGTCAGAAAACAATTGGCTTATGTCACTGATAAGGACATGAAGAGCAATAATTTGTTCTACAGTAGCTCATATTACTTTATGACTAGTGTTAATATTAGCTTTTTTTTTATCATTGTCACTCAGCCAAAACCAAAATGATATAAATTTTTTTAGTACTTTTCATTTTTAACATTTTTCCATTGTTTAGAAATAAAAACTATTATGAATTTGGAAGTGCTAACTTGTTATACTAGATGGGGCATTAAAAAAAAATTACAAACCATGTTAGTTAATTTAATTATTAACTATTATGTACCCTAGAAAGAAATACAGACAAGACAATTAAAATCAATGTTAAAAATGAAATGAAAAAAGAAAAAAATATTTTTTTAATAATAAAATAGATAAGATAATTTTTATTGATCCAATCCAATGGAAATTCAGTATGATTACAATTGACAACCTCAGCGTAACTGCTGTACAAAAACAATACTGATGAAAAAATTCGAACAACATTCACAATTTCACATAAAGTAAAGTTACCCTTCAGACCATGGGATCGATTGGGTAGATGATGTAATGGTTTTATATTTCTATAACTGACAGTTAAGGAGGGTGTCATGTGATGACCCCCATTGACTTTCATTGACAAAAGTCAGGTACCCTTTATAGTGAGGTTGACTCAGGTCCCAGTCTTCACAGTGATTTGAACACAGGACCCCATTGTTTAGAAGCCAAGCATTTTACCAATTGGCCACCATGTTTCCAAACAACAACGATATTGGCTATTTATCATGTGATGTGGAAATGACTTTTGGGTGCAACCTCCAACCTATTATAAATACTGGCATTAATCCATATTTTGCTAATTTTTTTTTTACCCAAAAACCTTTGCACTGTTTCATGAGATCAGGTCTTTTGTGTCTGTGGTGTACATCTCTAATGGGCATTGTACTTTTTATGAGCCTCAAGAAAAAAGAAACCCAAAAAGAAGCAAATGTTTCTAATTACTAGCGATTGAAATTGTTCACATTACCTGGTCATGTCTGTTAATTCTGGAACCATCTGGCATGACAGCAGGGGCAGGAAATGTGAGCCAGTCAACCAACTCACACACATCCTTGTCCCAGTCAGCTGACCATACACTCACACGTCTGTCTATACTGCTAGCCAGCCATAATGAAGGGGAAGGGAAATCCAAGTCCTGGTGATGGTTACATAGAGATTGGACAATGATAACACGATTCCTTATTAGTAATGAATGATATTCTGTTCTAAAAGTCATACATCCATTCAGTTTAACATCAACGTAATATTTATAAAAATATGATCTACTTTATTTATTCTTTTTGTATATTTCTATAAAAATGTGTGTGTGTGCATACATTTTGAAGGTCCATAAATAGCATTTGCACTTATTAATAGTAAGATGAAGACACTAAAAATGTTGAATTTTCAAAAGCCAATTTTGAGAAAAAGGCAAGTGAGAATCAAGTTAAATTATGTTCAAAGATCTAAATATGCTAGGGCAGTGAGAATCAAGTTAAATTATGTTTAAAGATCTAAATATGATAGATGGACACTTGGCCCATAAAAAACATATTGGCTTTTTCAATAGAAGGTCATAAAAAATATTTTATTAATTTAAATCACAATAATAAACCAAAATAGTTTCAATTTGTAAAAGTTATTGTCTCTCTAAGTCATAGTACTTAGCTAATGTAACATGACTAAATAAAACCACCACTGCACACAAATAATTATAAAAAAAATATGACAGTTTTTCCTGTATTACTGCTGATTAGTTTGTCACTTTACTTTATGATGACATTTCTCTGATTGATGTGTTGATATGAACTTGCTCTGCTCTAATTAGAAAACTGTTGCACTTAGTGTTTAATGAATTATAATACTAGTGTATATTGTTAGGCGGTCAAATGAGGCAGCGATTGCATGAAGGTATCTACATCCGGTTTCGTTGTGACGGCAGCGTGTTTAATCTCCGACGTCTACTATCCAACACAAAAACAAAGGAGATGGTCATAACGGAGCTTCTCTATGCCGATGATTGCGCCCTGCTAGCTCACAATGAAAATGACCTCCAGAACGCGGTAAACGAATTTGCCTACGCTGCCGCCTCTTTCGGTCTATCTATAAACCTCGGGAAAACAGAAGTCATGTTCCAGAAGTCACCCAATGAAACATACTCAGCCCCAAGGATCACAGTAAACGGGCATCCCCTTAACGTGGTAGACCACTTCACATATCTTGGTAGCATAGTGTCAAATGACGCCTCACTTTCAAGGGAAGTTGATAACCGTCTGGCCAGGGCCAATAGCGCTTTTGGACGCCTTCAGGCGAGAGTCTGGAAGAACAAATCGCTCCGCCTACCTACAAAAATAAATGTCTACCAGGCGGTGGTTCTCTCCACCCTTCTATATGGCTCTGAGACATGGACACTATATAGAAAACAGCTAAGACTCCTTGAGCGCTTTCACCAAAGGTGCTTGCGCTCCATCATGGACATACGATGGCAAGACCGCACTACAAACAGCGATGTCCTTGCGAACGCCGGTATAGACAGTATAGAGGGACTTCTTATGATCCGACAGCTACGCTGGGCAGGGCACATATCCCGTATGGGAGACGAACGTATGCCAAAGGCAGTCTTTTTTGGTGAGCTAAAAGGTGGCCGACGTAACAGAGGCGCCCCACGGAAACGCTTCAAAGACCAGCTTAGGCGTCAACTTTCCTTGGCTGACATAGAGGAGAGCACCTGGCTGCATGCGGCGTCGGAACGAGACAGCTGGAGGTCACTCACAAAGGCCGCGGGATACACATTTGAGACCAAAAGAAAATCTGCCGCCGAGGACAAACGCAGACGACGAAAAGAAAATCTAAACCGACCACCTGCGGACAATGGTTTTGCTTGCCCTGGATGTGGCAAAATATGTAGGTCACAGCTGGGACTGCACAGCCACGGGAAACACTGTATTCCTCATTAATCTTCGGACTCGAAGACAAGCCTATTATTATATTGTTAGGCACACAGTATGACAAGTGGAAGACTCTAACCTTTGCCAATATGACATCAATGTTGGATATGGCTGCACCTCTGTGATCATTGATAATTGTCACAGTGATACCTGATGTGGGACTGCTGACAGCTAACAGGCCATCACTGCTACCAGATAAGATCATAAGGCCTGATAGATTTGCAAAACATAAAATATTTTAATAAATACTGTTGACCTCTCTTTATTATCTGATATTTACTAAAGCATGAAGTATTTTATAACAATTAAATGGCTTTAGATGACATACATATTCAAATAGATAAATTATAAAGAAAAAAAATTGAAATAGTTGATATATGATTTATTTTAGCTGGATAAAAATTGTAGCAAAATATGCAGGCTGCAGCTGTGTTTGCATGGTCATGTGAAATGCTAAACTCATCCTTAATCTTGTGAATTGAAGATAATGCCTAATTATTATTATTAATATATGCTAGATATCTATCTAGAAATTAAACAAAAGTGAAAAAAAAAAAAACAACAGCAATATTTACCATCAGATGAAAAAGCTATAGCAGTGACTGTCACAGCATGTGGGTGCATTTTCAACACCATTTCTGCTTTGTTAACATCAAAAATGCGAATAGTGCCATCGCTGTAGCCACTGAGCACTAAAGGGATGGCATTCTGTTTCTGGTCAGCTGGCCCAGCAGCCAGACAAGTCGAGGACTAAACAAAAGTGAAACAGACAATTTTAAAGACCTCTGCTGGCAAAAAGTTTAAATAGACTTAATATCAAGTTTAAAGGGTGATGCAACACCAGCCCCCAAAATACATTCGTATGGCATGCAGGTCAGACTGTCGTTCAGACTTGTCGATGATCCCAGATTCATCCCCTGCTGTCCAAAGGAGGTTTGGACTAAATTATCTTCAGCTCTGAAAGAACATCTGAAACACATCATCATGTAAAATGTTTTACATGTAATGAGTTGAGTCAGAGCCTTTGCAAATATTTATATATGTGTTTGTTATTATCAAGGTGTTAGGTGAAATTAGGATAAATATTGCCTCACTAATTGATTTCATAAATGAAAATAGTATCTATATGAAAAAAAAACAAAAAGGAAAAATGATAGTGGCAGATTAAAAAAAAATATCCATTAATTGATCATAAGGTAAAATACTAAAAAAAAACACTAGCACATGAGTTTTGCTTGTTAGTTTTGGAAGAATGAAAAGAATTCATTAATATGCATCTATATAAATGTGCCCATAGATCGGAGAACACCAAAAACCACTTTCACTCTTTATAGATTTTAAATTTTAGCAAACCCAGAGGAGTCAAGGGGTGGGATGGTTGTCAAACAGACTTAGTCCACAAGCCATAATGGACACTTTGGGAAAAGGTTGGTTGTTAACTAGGTCAGAGATGAATGCATTACTAAAAAGTATGAAGAAAAAAGTCTGTAGTCAACAAGGCTTGTATGTCTTTCTTAAAATTATTGAGAAACATATATTTCATTTCTAACCTGATTCATGACTTTAAATTGTAGAACCTGCTCTCTGTTCTTTAAGGACCACACTCTGACACTGCCGTCATCCCCTCCTGACACCATCATGTTATTGGGGACAAAGATTACACTGTTGATCTTGAAAACACAAAACATAAGAAAAATTAAAGTACTATCTATAGACTAGAAATCTGCAGACATTCTTTCAATTAAGATTTATTACATTGTACTCGCACCCATGTGTTAATCTAATTATGACTGATTCAGGAGACAAGCATCATGCTCCAATGGCAATGAAGAAAGATATTGATATAGATAAGTAGATAATTTGCTTATAAAACAAACCTTTTTTTTCTTTAGAGATTCATTTACATTTATTGCAATAAATTTCTAACATACAATAATTAACTTCTAGGTCTAAACTTAACTATAGCAATATTGTACTTTATTTCAATGATGTACCTTATTTTTATGTCCTGAGACTAAAATGATGGAAGTTCTCTCTGTCCAGTTGATGTACCATAATGTTCCAGAAGATGTTCCAACAATGCCCTAAAGTATTTTCAAATAAAGTTAAATAAACTCCTATGAAATTATCAACAATATACTTGTAGAAATCATATTTTAATGCATTTTCATATTTTGTTCAATTACTTTACAGGATAAAATTTCAAGAAAAAATATGAACGAAAATATGCTTACAAAAGTTAAACAATCTAGGGCCAGTAAAGGCTTGAGAGTGAATATGATAGACAATAAACAATTTAATCAATGAGTTGATACCAGTTTAAACTTTGCCAGGCTAATTTGCTGAGCTCTCCAACACTGTGAAGTGATGAAAGCTGAGATTGTTTGGCTAAAATATCTTCCAAAATACATAATGACAGGGTTAGGGACCAGAAAGTCTTTTGTCAAGCATGTATCATTGTTAAGTGTGACCCAAGATTTGGGTTAGGTATAAATCATTTTTTTTATAGTAGAGTATGTAGTTCTTTTTTTTTCTTCTTTTGATACAGTACTGAATTTTTTCCAAATTACATGTAAAGAATAAAGCATGGTGTGAGAAAGAGTGATCGCATTGCAGAGATGAGCTGCCTCAGCCCAACTAATGGTACACAACACTGTGCTGACATTGCTCCACGCATTGAACAAAATTTTTTTTATATCGCTCAGCCATCTGTCGAATATTTGAAATTCTGTCCTATACCATAATTAAATGGAATTAGTGGTTATTTGTGAATGTCTGTCATAACTTAAGAGTTGTTGTTAAACAGACCTGTCATTAAGTTAGCAGCAAGTTAAAAATACAAGACATTTCACACATGAACAAACCATTTCCAGAGTGTCATCAAATTCAGCACATGTGATTGGGTCATCCAATGTCATTTCATCCTCCATGGTCAAGCCCAGTGAAGCTTTCTGTAGTGACTTGGTCATTTTCATCTCACTGACTCTGCCCATTGACCAGATCCTGATAAATTTACTGTATGAGGCTGTCATGAGTTGGTTATAACGTGACACAATTCTAGCTGAAAATAAGTCAACAGAATTATTAACTTTTCTTTGAAGAGTACCAAAAATAAGTATATTGTTTCTCTTTCATAGCATTTATATAAAATACCAAGGGCTAACAGAGAGATGTAGAATGTGTGTGCTTAATATAGATAAGAATTATTTTTTAAAAATTAGATCATAAAATAAAGTTATTCAAGGCACAGCTGCTAAAAATATTACTGTAAAATCAAAACAAAGGTTATAAACAAACACAATTATTAAATCAAAATTATGAAATTTAGAAGTGTGAGAAACATAAATCTCACATACTGATCAAATCTTTTTTAATGTTTTTTTTTAAAAGTATTTCCTAAACTAACCATCAAACTTGCTTTGAAGCAAGAAAATATAGTACTAATCATCACTAATTGAGATGCAGGATATTCTAATGATTTATTTCTAAGGAAATACAGAAATTAAATATAATTTGGAATAGCTAATTTCAATTTATTAGCTGCAGGTTAAAAAGCCAAAAAAAAATCTCCTTAATAGACCTAAATAATTTTTTTTTAACAATATAGGAACAACTGAAATGAATTTAAAGTTTCTTTTTTTTTTGTTTTGTACAGATTCCTACATTTTGATAAAAGTACAGAACTAAGACATAGAGAACTGAAAGTTGTCCATAAAATTTACAGTTGACAAGGAAGATGTGGGAAGATGAAAAGTTCGAATATTACTAAAATAATTCTTATGATCTAATAAAGCAAGGGGAAGGCCAAGTCTTATTAAAGTTAAGAAAATTTTGTCCACAAAAAAGTTTTTCACGAAATTCAATTAGAAATTTACCTGTAAGAATTGTTTACAAATATAAATGTAACAACACAAAAAAAAATATGAATATCAAGTAGCAAGAAAGACACTAAATGTTCCCAAATATTTCTATGAATG